>CM017326.1:1576091-1615838 GCA_006937295.1 Carpinus fangiana | reverse complement strand
GATTGTATATCATTCCAAATATCAGAACTTGCAATATTCACACAATCAGGGGCAACTTAGAGTTTTAACTACTGGAGTTATATTTTACCCAAAAAATTTATCAACCCGGCTACTATTACATTATTCAATTTGAAAAACCAACATGCAATTTAGCTCTGCAAGGTCACAGTTGCCAGCATATATATTAATACACACAATTTTAGTAACAAAAAGATCAACAGCTATGTTACCGCTTTCTTCATGGCCAGCATATTAGCATATGATTGTTAGTACTAAAATCTCTCGCCAAATCCAAGCCTCATATTGAGACAAGTACCAGTGCAAGGTGCAAACATTCACCATCTTCAACCATCTAGTTTAATTTCTAAGTAATTTTGGCATCATTACATGGTGATTCTGACATTACATGAAAAACGTTGGATTAAGGGCATCACTTTTTTCCCATGAAAGTCCTTTTTACAAAGTTGTCATGGGATATTAATGTACACAATAACCATCTGTTAGAGTGGTAAGGATGATTTTCAATCTTAAGAAAACCTTACTCAAATAAACATAGTGCAAAATATGAGCTTGCTCTCATACACACTGATGTTCAATCTCCACAATTATTCTTTCGCTATCATGTGTATGGTGCTTGGTGATTGTTGCTTTCACAAATCTCCGCAGTATATAACCAGTATGGACAATTAGATTTACATATCTAAACCATCATCACAGTATGGTCCTTAGTGATTGTTGCCATGACAGATCTCCATCATACATAACCAACGCTAAGTTATGCACTGTAAAAAGGTACTGGTAGTCCCTAAGGAGTAGCTCAATCGGCTGTGAACCACGCCTAATGAAGCGGAGGTCACAAGTTCGAATCCACCCTCCCCCTTCCCTTGTGTGAACATGTCAAAAAAAAAAAAAAGATACTGGTAGAAAAGAATACAATGGAAACCATAACGCGATGTAAATTCCATCCCCACTCACTATAAAAGATCACAGATGTGGAGACAATAAAAAGGTACGGACAGAAAAGATATGAAATGAAACACATAATGCAATGTAGGTCCCATCCCCACTCACCATAAAAGATAGCAGATGTGAAGGGGATACGGACAAAAGTGGCAACAGAAAAATCAATTAGGAAGGTCAGCCAAAATGGTTTAGAGGGCATGTCGATAAGTAAATAACAGAATTCGGCAAAGGCTGCTCTTATCTTGTAAGAATATTCGTAGGCCTACCAAAAGTATACAAACACAGCCAATGATGAAATATCTATAAAAGAATGCCAACAAATTGCACATCAGAAAGATAATGGCAAGTGTTTATAAATGTAATGGGAATCTGCAATTACAGAAAGGAACAGAAACCAAGATACTGTGTAAACCTTATCGTTAAAAAACTCAATGAAACTTTGAGCAAAATTTGAAGACAGTGGAGCTAAGAAAGAAAATGAGGAAATTGGGATAACACCTTGTAAAGAAATGAGAGGGATAAAAAGATGACCCCTTTTCTTAGATGTTTTTGGCTCCATCAAGGTACCAGAACTTTAGAAAAAAGAAAATTTTGAGCTCAAAGGTACAGAGCAGAATTTTACAACATGAGATTTTTAAGCTGTAGTGAATAAATAGGGGCTGGATTTGCATCCTAACTTACCAGAAAAATGTAAAAGTTTTGAGTCCTGAGTACATGATCCGAAAAAAGCTACCAAAGGAAAAGAAGGAAAAGAAATTAAAGGTTGATACATAAAAACAGCTTCTGTACTCAAATTAAAACCTTGTAGCAAGAGAGATGATGTCAATTAAATCAAAACGCAGATTAGTAGAAAGAATTGTAAGAATGAAACCAAATCCTTACAATGATTTTCAACTATATATTACAAATATTATGCTGCTAGCTATGAGCCTAAGGAAACTATCATCTTTAAACCATTTTATATAGCAACTCTAAAAAAATATGCAGGTTCCAAATTCATTATTTAGCAACCAAATACCATTTACTTAGTTAAATTTTGTAAGAATCATCTCTGATATCTAACAGAAGATTAATTTCTAATCCACAATTTCCAACATTTTATTGAATACACTTAAATATGGTTAATTAATATTTTTAGATATAATCCCTCTTCAATATTCAAAAGAAGAAATCCATGTAATAATGGCAGATTCCCCGAAAAATGAAGAAATGAAAAGATCACATCTGCTAGGGTTTTATCTACCGACTACCATCATTTCTTTCTCTTCCATTTTGTTTGCCAATTTTCTGTTTTTGGATGTTTTAGAACAGACGCCCACTATCCAAAATCAATGCATAAAATGATATGACTTTCCTAAACCACCCTATTTATTTGAAGTATAATATATAATAATGCACCAAATAAAATAGAGGTAGTTTTAAAAAAGTAATATTTTTTTTCCTTAGTAGTTGTCAAAAATGATAAATGATATTCGAAGTTGGATTACAAAGATGGGCAAACAGAATGGGATAGAGGGGTAATTCACAGCATCCACCACGATTTTTGAATCCAAATGCTGCACTTACACTTTTTAGAATGCATAATTTTGATAAGAGGACCCAACAAGTAGCAAATCAACAATCTGATACAACCTATGCTAGAAGGACTCAAAGGCACATTCGTAAGTTGTGAGAGAGTCGCACTAATCTGATTTAAACCCTCAGATTGATAAACCTAGCTTTCATCAGCAAAAGATTTGTAGGTTGTGAGAAATTGTGTTAGAAAAACCAAGTTAAGTCTTACAAATAAATATGCACCACAATCCTAATCATAGCAAACATTGTTCAAAGCCACTAACAAGGAAGTATACTTCTTGCTTAGTTTGGGTCACATGGCGTCATGATTCAGTACTTAGGATCAGCATAAGGCAAGATCCGCATTATACTGATCCTACATTAATCAGTGCTATCCCCCGCACACAAGTTTAACCCACATCGGTACATTTTTTTTTTCAAGCAAGATTTAAACTTGCACTCACTGCACCCCAACCCACCACTTTACCCTTATATGTCAACCTCATAACATACCTGGATTTGAAAACATTGAGAACAAGAATTTAAGAGACTATTTAGGATTACATTAATTAAAGAGCTTATAAAGTGTTTTTAGTACATAAATAGCTGTGTGAAGCAAAAAAAAAAAAAAACTTTAAAAGCACTCTTTAAAAAAATAAAATAAAAAAATAAAAACCTTTTTGCTCTCAAAAGCCCAAAACTGCATTTTGGGAGAGGCTTGAAACTAAGGCTTTTTCTTAAAAGCTCTTTCAAACTTTTTTTTATAAACAAAAAATCTATTTCTCAACATAATCCCAAAAAGGCTCTAAGCAAGTCTAGGAAATGGTCTAAATTTTTTGTAAGCTAATTGTAATTTGATGCACTGAAAACAAAATTCGCATGACACAATAATGAGCCAAGATTAAGTGGTCTAGGCCTAGAAATTCTAAACTTAGCATATCAAATCAAACAACATAAAAGATCTTGCTTAATTTAGATTGTATATGAGAGAGAAAATGAAAATAAGAAGAAAAAAAAATTTTATATATATATAAATGATTAAAAGAAGCCAAGAAAAAAAAATACAAAGAATACTTGGGACATAACAAAACTAGAAAGGTATCTAATTTCATAATGTACATGATGGCCGGCGACATTATTATTCGAATAATGCATAGTAGCACAAATCTGAAAAATTATTAAAGTAACTTCAACTAATAAATATTCAAAAAAACAAATAATGCATGTGATAATTGTCGATTGCCATAAAATCAATTCACCTGCCACAAATCTGCACAGCTTTTTTTAGTATAATTTATGAATTTTTACTTTTTCACTTTTTCAAGATGCATTTGTACCAAACAAAAATCATTGATCGGAGTAAAACGCATTAAACATCAATTGCGATCAAGAATATAATATCATAGTCACAAATACTACTAATATCACAAATTAAAGGAGACACAATAATTAACTACTAAAGTTTCTCGTAAAAAGAGCGTCAGTGGGAAATAATTAAGAGTGTAACATTTGATGTTAGTTCAGACAGATCTTTTAGGCATGATTGAATGAGAATTATTGAAACTGAACTAACTACCACCATTAAAGACGAATACAACCAAAGCCTTACGTGAACCAGTAAGACCTTAAGGCGTATATATGTATATATAGAGAGATATAGATATATATGTACCTTATATCCTTCAATCCCGAATTGAAAGAGCTTGATCCCGTTGGACTTGAGAAACTCCATGTTCGCCTCCGGATACGGCTCTGGACACAGACATCTACATCCACAAACACAACACACACAAAAAACCCTATCTTCACCAATTCATTGGTGTATCCATATCTAGCTACATGACTATATCGACATGTACTTATATCAAATCAATTAAATCTTAATCCTAATTAAATTTTAGTCTGCTGTAGAATTTTTATCAACTAATCGAGGTCAACCAAGTCAACTCTCGGAATATTCCGTTTTCAACATATCGGATCGGTGACATTACTTTTTCTATTCTTTTAATCCTATCTAAGTTCATACTCTAAGCACAAACAAACATACTTATATGTGTGTGTTTGTGCGTACGCTCCTCCGAACTGAACATGAATGTGAAGGAGGTAATGAGAGGAATGGTGGCTACGTACATGATGGAGCGGAGGCCCATCGTTTGGAGGAAGGAGAAGTTGGCGGAGTCGGGGAAGCCGGATCGGAAAATGCCGTTGTCGACCATGGAGAAGTTGAGAGGCGGTATGTAGGGCTCTTCTCCGTAAAATTCATCGGCAGCGGCCTCAACCGGCAAGTCGCGGTGGTTGACGGCGGAGACGTTGGCGGAGGAGACGACTTCGATCGTCCGGCACATCTCTTCCTCCGGCTTCTGCTCTTCTATAGTCATTGATAATGATAGAGGAAAAAGTGCCTGAGTGTGTATTTATAGTGTGAGCGAGTGCGAGAGGGAGAGAGAAAAAGGCTTTCGGATCGCGAAGGATATTCGGGGCTACTATGCGCTGTGCTACTCTCTCCTTTTATTTTTTATTTTTTATTTTTTGGACAGTTGGAAAAGGAAGTTTGAAGATAGAGAACGGTTATTGGACTGCACGCCTCGGTGCGTGTAGGGGAACAGAGGAGGCTATTTATAGACATAAAGACGGCATGGTAATTAAAAAATTTAGTGTTTACTCTTTAAATTTTTACGTGATTTTATAAATTTTTTTAAATTTTAAATTTTTAAATTTTAAATTTCTAAATTTTGAATTGTTTTTAATTATAATCATTTCATTAATTTTAACTGTTAAAAATAAAAAAAAAAAATCAAAATATTCATAATTTTTTGTTCTTTTAAAAATAAAAAAATATTTTAAAAATTGAAATTTTATACAAAAGTTTGGGGTATAAATATCATGTAACGTTTAAAATTTGACAAAAAGATCCACATTGAGAGCAATTAAAAGTTCAGGGGTTCAAAATGAGAGATTTTAAAGTTTCAGAAAATTTGTAAAATCGCATAGAAGTTCAAGGGGTTAAAATGAAATTTTCCCTAAAATTTACCAATTTTCATATGAATTTGGCTTCCTTCAAGTTAAAATAAAAATAAAATAAAAAATTAGGATTTTTAGTAACTTGTTCTACAAGATGTCATATTAAAATTATTTATCCAAATAAATTAAACAATTCAAAAAAAAATTATTTTATGTATTATCAATATTTATTAAATGTTATTTATTTTTAAAAAAAAATAATCCTATATTCGGGTAAATTTACTACATATAGCATAAAGAAATTTGAGGATCTTAACTTATTTTATAAAATTGATTCTATAAAAAATAGTTATTTATTCTTTATAAATATGTTGAATATAAAATTATTCCTCCAAATTGGACGTGGACTAATATGCGCCGGTCCCCTGCCCACATTAAATAATGTTGTCTGCATCATTACTCATTTAAATTTTTAAAAGATCTTGGTTCAAGCCTGTCTAGTAAATAATTTGACAAAGTATTAAAAAAAAAAAAAAAGAGAGAGAGAGAGAGAAAGTGAAAATGATCACGGAAGAAGTACCTGCGTGGCATAGGGGAGATAACGAGACGCGTGAGTGAGCGCGTGGAAAGTCAATGCCTGAATGCCACAACAATTGACTTAGGAAATAGATTAAGGCATAAGGAAGATTGAGAATTGTTTCAAATCAAGGTAGATTTGTAAATTTACAGATATATTGAATTTGTAGAAAAATATGGGTCAAATATAAAAAAATTATTAACCCCTAATATTTTTCTCTTTTTTTTTGAAAAGCACATCACGTATATTTTGTGATCTGTGCTTATGTGTATTTTGGTGTATTATACGCTCATAGAGAATATAATTTTGAGATAAAGATTTTTAGTAATTTTTTTTGTCTCAAATTGTTAGTAATTTGAATAATCATATGACATAATCTACATAAAACTTACTTGTTCGAATAAATAGCAAGGCAATCGGAAATGTATTTTAACAAACAAAACCACATTTACTAGAAATTTCTTACAAACTATAGTGGCACTCTAATCTAAAAGAAAACTAATTACATTTGAATCTGTCTGGCGCGACAATATATTTTAACAAATGTATTAATTGTGACCGTCACAAACTGACGTGATAGTCACAATCAGTCTAATTTAAATTTAATTGTGACTCATGTGATGATGTGCTAATTAGAACAATTAATAAAATGATAATTAAAAGTGTGTCCACCATTATTGGAATGAAGTTGTTAATTAAGTACTAAACCAATCATGCCTTTTTTAAACCGTTACTAGGCCAATGGTTTAGCAATTGGATGCTTGAGCCGAACCAAGTTGCAAGTAAGGACATAAGTTGATTTTTTATTAATAAACGATAAATAGATATGATGAGAGTTAAACCTAGCGAACTTTATTTTTCTCACATATTGCTAACCTCCTCTTAAAATATACATATTTATTTAACACGACTAATCAAGAAGAAAACTAAACTAATAATTGTTCTTTAAAAAAAAATGCTTTAAATTGTCGGATCCCTAGCAACTTAGTATCTGGATTATTAGCAATTAAGACTGCAAATATTAGGAAGTTCTTAATTTATCCAAACAGGAAGCGAGCTACGAGTACCTGCTTGGACAAGTAGACCCCAATAAAAATTGAAATTCTCACACATTTACTGTCCAAATTACTATCAGTTTGAGCCATAAATTTACTCGAAATCTCTATCCTATTTGCAAGGGAATCTTCCTCTGCTTTTTCCCCGGCAAAAATGCCACTATTTTTTTTCAAACAAGCACACGTAGAAATTCCACATCACCATCATATCGTTCATTGTATATACATATCATCTTGAATCCTAATCCCCCTATTACCAGTTGCTGCATCTTGAATTGGTATGGAAGAATGGCTGCTGTCCACCATCAATGGCCGTCACTGATAGACATATCACATCTTAATATATATTTGGGATTTTATTAATCTCAAACTTTTGCATTGATAAATGCACATACAAGTGGGGTGGCATAATTAGATTAGCCTGATTGACTCTATGATTGAGCTAGGTAAAATACTGTCGGACACATTCTGTGATTTAGGCCAAATCCATTAGCCAAGTTTTATGTGAGTTTCAATTCCCCAACATATTAATTAAATTTCTCATTTTTTATCTGCTCAAATTTCTAGGACATGAGATTTCTTAGTGATTATCGAAAGTATTTGTTGGAGCATACCAACAAAGAATAACCCCGATGCTCAAGTCAATATAAACTCAAAGAGAATAATCTCAAAAAAAGTAAGGGTAGCGTGAAAGAGAAAGAGTTGAAAGTTTTATTTTACTTGTTGTTTGCATGCCGATGGGCGGTGGGGTATCATACAATTGTTCTTGGATCGATTAGTTATTGGATCAGGATTCCGTCCACAACGCCAACAATATTAAAATAAAAATTTTAGTTCAAACATTGTTTCCATCGGCCAAAAACAAATTTTATTTACCAAAATAATCCATTAAATGAGAAGACCAAGCAAAGAAAAATATTTAGGGACCCAAACCCTAGAGTCTAGAGAGATGAGGCAGACAACAGAGAACAACAGTTTCCCGTTCTGGATATTAATAATGAGTTCTTTGGAAGGGTTGCAGGGGTACATTCGAAGGAATATGCTGGCTGCTAGAGAGAGGGTCTTCTTTTGGATCCTAGTGCTTGGAATTGCGAGGCCCGTGCGCCACATACTTTTCTATTTCTTTGTCGTCCGCTTGTGCAAATCCCACGCCACAAAGTGCACAAAAAGTTGGCCAAACGCCAAAAAGGCTCACCGCAGCAATTGGTGCCCCTGGCTCTAGAGATCGACATTGGGTTGTCACTTGTCACCACCTTAATAAAATATTTGGTTCTTTCATTTTTCTTGGGGCAACCTCGAACAGACTGGTCTTTTGTTTTGTCACTGCTGACATTACTATGAGTATTTTCTTAATTTAAAATGTGGTTCAACTACTTCCCAATCAATATGGAAATCCGATCGCGTGCAATATTTAAGATATTATATATATAGCGGGGTAATAATTTAGTTTTAAATTGTTCGTTTCGATTCATAAGAGACGTGCAAGTTACGAAGGTGGTTTGATTACCTTTTCTTTCTTTTCGCTGCCGTGTATTGAAAAATTCATCTAAAATTACCTCGCGCAATACCCTAGGATCTAAATCTATTTGTTAATGGTCACTAGTTGAAATCCAGGAGGAAAAACTAAGTATCATCAAGCACTTCTTTCAATTAATACAACCTAAATTTTGTTTACTATGTATATGTTTTGTTGATTTTCGTATTTTAGCAACGACTATGACAACATTGACAAGTGCAATGAGATACTTTGCGAGTTGAATCGAAAATGTGCTTTTTAGGCCCAAAATTGGCTACCACACTGTATTTTTTATGAGTCCTTTGAATCGACCGAATCCAACTAAGTCTAGATGGACGAGTTCATGTGTTATATGAACGAATTTGGGGTCATGAAATCAAATCAATTAGCTCATGGAGCCTCGAAAGGAGAAGGAAACTAGTGAGGTGCGCACCATTGTAGCCAACTAGTTTAAGCATATTTCCTTCTTCAACCCGCTCAATTTATTTGATGTGTAACCAACTAAGTTTTCAAATATTTCATACACTTGAAAGTGGGGATGATTAGTGTGTTCTTTAAATACTCGCAGCATCTCCTCTTTGAAGAAGATAATAAATTTTATGGAATTCTACGGACCATATTGAATTTGCATAAAGCAAAGCATGTGTATACCAATTTAGCATTAGTGCTTATAGTTGTGATGTTATGATTATCACGTAGCAGAACCCTTCTTTATTATTGTTGGGTCATGAATCAATCCCACAAAACCATCCGGCCTGTACTAAGCCCAAGGAAGGCCCATGTTCTCAAAGCCCAAGAGCATCTCGAGCCTCGAGAGCCCAAGAGCGTCTCGAGGCTCAAGAGCCCAGGCAAGCCTCAATCACCCGAGAACGCCTCGAACAGACGAGAAGGCCTCANTTATTTTGGCTAGCCGATATCTTAAATCAATAATTAAAATATTAAAAAAAATGGCCAGTTTTGCTCAGTAAATTTAGTTAGGATCTTTTTAGATGTGTATTTGAGGAGCCTAAAAGTGCATTTAACACTCAAAAAGTCTGTTTGCAAAAAAAAGTACATGTTTGGAAGAAAAAAAACGCTTTTAAGAGTCCAAAAAACTTAAAAATGGTTAAAACGCACTTTTGACAAAAAAATTGCTTTTTGACTTAAAAGCTCTTATTTGCTCACTATATGTAAAACAAATTATTTTTTAAAAGGTAAATATCTAATAAATTCTTGAGTCAATGCATGAAAACAAAAAACTTGCTAAACTTTTTTTTTTCCGACTTTTTACTCCCTGGGTCAATCGAAAAGGCGAATTAACCCCCACCGTTACATTTTCCCTCAACTGTTTAACGTCTGCTAGTTCCAACTAAACACACCGTTTCAAAGAGTTGCCACATCAGTTTTTTTTCCACCTTACTTTAAAATATTTTTTTTTATTAATTTATTTTATTTTTTATTTTTAATTAAATATTTCACGTATGAATTTCACTTATTTAAGAAAACGCTTGGAACTACATATAAAAGTGAGTGTTACTTTTTTTAAATAAGTATATGTTTAAGGTCAAAGTCCATGATTTTGATATGGAAATGCATATCAATATTTACTAACTATGGTTCTAACCGGACCATTTGGGCTCCACCACAAGCCCACGTAATCACACAACACATGGACAAACATTATGTGACATTTCCAACTCTCATGGAATAATATCAATCAACAAAAGAGGTTTTCGACCAAGAGCTTCCAATACCTTGACGTGCTAAGTTTCCTTAACCATGAATTGGTCGACTTTTTTCCTACTCAAGAAATGTCCTTGTCTAATTTTCAGATAAGTGTCAACTCAATATGTTTGTTATCCTTTGTACATACATGAGTAGCGACGTTTCTTATTTCTTATTATTAGTTTTTTAAACTAACGCGTTAATCATTAAATAATTAAATTTATCTGTTAAATTAGTCGTACATATTTGGCAGTCGTACATATTTGGCAGAAGAAATGCAACTTCTACAAGTTATCAACCCGAAGCTCAATTTTCCCTTTTTTTGGTTGGTCCCCCTCCTTTGCTGACCAATTTGGTTGGTTCATATTCAAAGGTCGGCAACCACCAAAGTTTTAGCTATTGGGTGATTTGGATTTTTTGGAACTAGACTACTAGTAGTTGAAATTACACGCAATAATTGGGACAATACCTATACAAACGATAGATATTTTCAGCTATTTGATCGGTAAATGCTAAATATGAGAGATTTTTATAGGAGTTGCTTGCTCAAGCGGGTTTCAAACAGCCCATTTACCTATTCGAACAAATGGGTCTTATAAAGACTCTCTTATATTTGTTGTTTATATTGAAAGTAAACAGCAAATTACTGAGAATTCAGATCTCATAAAAAGGACAAATGTAGATCGAGCTCACATGCTCTGAGTAATTAGTAGGCTCCTACACGCCCTCTATGTAAGCTTGGAAGGCTATTTGAATTATGTGCAATTCAACTAACAAATTTGAAGGAATTTATAAATGAATAACAAAAATTCCTCATCAGAGGTTAAGAACATATTTAAAATTGCGTTAAGAATCTCCTAAAATATGAAGTAGTTTCCATTAATTTTCCTGTTGAAAACTTCATCATTTTATTTGAAATCGTCAGAGCTCAATAGCTTTACCATTTAGCCAACCCAAAATTTTCCTCCCAATCCTATAGCCTAGCCTATACTATATATAGAGTAGAGCTCCTTGCTTCTACAGATTTTAAAACTAACAAGCTATACGTGCATGAGATGTAGACGGCTACGTGGTGGACATACAATGTTAAAGCTTAAAGTTTTTTTTTTTTTTTTTTTTTTTTTTTTTTTCAAATGAGGTGAGAAGAAATTTTCATAATCTAGTCTCTATCAAACACATAAATGTTTTTAAAACGTGTGATTCTCATGAATGTCTGAAAATCTATATTCTTAAAATAGATATTAGTTTAATAGACTGAATTGAAGAAACTGGAACAAGAAAAACTACGTCATATTATATATATATATATATATATGGCAAAGAAGATGATTAACAACATTATCTTCAGGACTGAATGATTTGCTTCAAACCGTGCGGCACGACACTAATTTCCTGTTTGGTCTGGGATCTATCGATAATCTATTAATCGAACAAGAAGACACGGAAAACCACTGAATTAAATATATATAGCCGGGATTATTGGAATGTTTCATGTTTGGTTGCATTTTGGCACGTCGAAATCAATTAGCTCAGAATGTCAATCCTTTCATACCATATTTTAAAGTTTTTTTTTTTTTTTTTTAGAGTCCATCCAAAATGATAAACCTATAAACAATATTCTAATTAAGCTGTGCAAATTTATAGAGGACTCAGTAAACTGGCGCTATTTTGATGATTCGGATCGATCTCCAGCATAATTTGCAATTCAAGCAACAAATATGAGAGAATTCTCGTAAAATTTGCTTGTCAAAACAAGTCCAAACAGTAAAATTGTTGGAGATCTCTATCTTTGTTATGATGAATGAGGTTTAAGTTAAAATCGCACCTACAACCTGCTATAAGTAGCTAGGTTGCTAGGAGTAGGGATCGGGAGCGGGAGCGTGACAGAATTGGTATAACTTGAAATCATGAATTCAACAAAATGGATGACTTTGCTTGTCAAAATTAAGTTTTGACACTAGTTGCATCTACCAAGTTGCTTGTGAGAACGCTAAAATGGTTTTGACCACGCAACAGAAGGCTTCTACCGTTGGCAAGGTGAAGGTCCGTCAGAAACAAGAAGGTGCTTTTTTTGGGCCAAATCTTTGGAGAAGAGATTTTGCCGGACATGGCCGGTAAGTTTGACTTCAACAAATTTTCCGGTGGAGTATTTTCAAAGGAAAAACCAATTATTAGAAAGCTTGGATTGGTTTGGTGAGAATAAATGAGAGTCATGCCCTATCACCTATGATTAAGAATGTATTTAGTTAACCAAACTAGTTGAACTAATTAGTTATGATAAGCAGCAAAAAAATTGGTATCTTCTGTAAGGATTACAGAAATCGTTTGCGTACTACCACCCAACTTACAAACTTATGAAGGACTAGAGATTTAAATTATACTTATATCTAACAACTATTTTACTATGTTGACGTGGCTAATTGGCATTGTCGTCACTTCAGCAAGGTAGAATAGTGGAAAGATAAAAATATGGTTTCTAACATTACTCTTCATAAAAATGAAGGCCACTTAGACCGACACATGGCAGTTAATATTTTTTACGTAGTAACTGTCACGTCTGTTTGTAAATGTAATAAGTGTTATGTGAAAATTGTCATATGATAGCCTACATTTTAGTAGCTAATATAATATGTGTAGCGTATAGTATCACGTTAGTTTATAAGAGAGTTTAATAGTGAGAAGCTACTACAAGGGCTGTTTTCAGACGAAATGCAAAGAATCTA
Organism: Carpinus fangiana; assembly: GCA_006937295.1. NCBI lineage: Eukaryota > Viridiplantae > Streptophyta > Magnoliopsida > Fagales > Betulaceae > Carpinus > Carpinus fangiana. The sequence goes on along the minus strand of CM017326.1, from coordinate 1,602,785 downwards.
GAATGGGTTATTAATTTGATTGAACAAGTAGCTTAGCTTATATATATGCATTTATTTAAGGAATTATAACTCTACAATGCAAGACGTATATATGTTCCCATTTCAAAGTTGCAAGTTGTCCAAGAAAGGGATGTATCATGTAGCCTAGACTCACAATTTGCATACTCATATTATATTATATACACTGCATGCGTCACTATCAATTGCTTCTAATCGATCTTGTTTGGCATCTCACCTTGCTTTAAATAGGTGGGCAATCCTGTAAAAATGTGTTTTTTAATAGTTTGATGGTCAAGAATTACAACCTATGAAGATGAAGCAAAATCTTGTTTCATCTACTTTCCGACACAGTACGGAATCAAGATTTTTTATTGGAGGCTAAAGTATGAACGAGAGGTTAAGTCTAATTTTGATAGGAGTCAAGTCTAATTTTTCGGCCCAATATATATATACTCAAAACTATGGGAGCCATGGCCCTCCACCGGCCTTCCGATTCCGTCTCTGTTAAGACCAAATTCACTTAAATAATTATTTTTTTAAGAAAAAGAAACTCATTAGTCATTAGTCAGGTTTAGGTCATATCAAGGCATAAGTATAAGACTATATGAGTCAATCTAAACCCGGCTCATTTAATTAAATGAGTTAGACCCATCAACTATGACATGATCCATTTAAATAAGCAAATGACACGACTTGACCTACATGATCCATTTAATAAAAGGGGGCGTGATGGATTGACCCGAATTGCATAACCCTTGTAATTAACAAAATTCTCAATTATTGAGCAAGAAATGCCAATTTATACAATGATATTGGCACAATAATACTCAATTATTAAACATGAAAATGAATTACACTACCAAAGTTATATCTTTACAATTAGGGATGAGTTTGAGTTTTGTCTTAAGACTTTAGGGTTTTAGTTTTTTTAATGATAAAAAAATTAATTTATACAGGTTATGTGGATGACCCGAAATGGACTCGTTTATTACTCGCGTTAGTATAAGCGAGTCAACCCGATTTGACCTTAATTCTATTTTACTAAATTCTAACCCACTAATTTAATTGTGAATTCATATAAAAAAAGTACCCACCCAAAAGAAATTAAATCTCATAAAACATGCCTTGATTCATCTCTCCATTGAGGCCAAATTCACTCAAGAAAATTCCAAACCCATGCAACTGGTGGAGCTAGGGTTGGATATAATAGCTTGGAGGCCTTGTTGGGTTAAGTTAAGTGGGTCTAGCCCAGGACTCTTTCAATTGGGATAGGGTTCCCAAGATCCAGTCCAAGAACCCGACCCAAGTTGACTAGCCCATTTGCCAATTTGTATATTAAGCGTTGTGCTATTTTGAAGCCCAATTTGTTCCACATGGAATCGGGCGGGTCCATACAATAGAATGAAGCAAAAACCCTATGAGAAGTTTTTTTTCTTTGTGTTTAACTTTATGGGAGTTGAGGTCTTTTTGGTTTTGCAACTTCAAAATATATGATTTAAAAAAGCAATTTAAAAACGCATGACTTGAAAACGTGATTTTTTTCAAAAACACATTGTCACCTTTAAAATCGTGTTTTTTTTAAAATGCACCCATTTGTTTGTGATTTGAAAAGGTAGTTTAAGTAAGAAAATGAATAGTAAGAAACGTATAACTAGTGAAGAGTCCCCTCCTCCGTATGATTTTGGGGATTCCTGTCCAAATTATGTTGATGGCGTGGTCAATCAATTATCTAACGTACAGAAATAGGGTATTGTGTGTGACCAACTCTACTATAGTCTAGGTGTACTTCAACTTTAAAATAAACCGCCTCCCAAATTAGGTCGTGTGCTTTTTGTTAGGCTTGGAGCTGGGGTTAAAAACTTTGAACCCTTTGGCAGGAAGTGATTCTTGGTTGTCGAGCCCAAAAACTTCACCAAACAATGAACAAATTTCTAACCTCAAAATCTCTAGACATGAGTCTTCAAGTCTTTGCATGTCTTATAATGTAATTCCCAATTTCCCATTGACCTATTGAAAACCAACATACATGTTCATCAATTGTGTCTTTTTCTCTTCCTTGATCATCTCATCTGTATCAGTCTTAATGGGTATGATTAGAGAGGAGGAAAATATTGTCCTAAAGAATAGTTAAATAGTTCAATCGACTGTGTATTCAAACAAAAATCATTAATTTGAAATTTACCACGACTTTCCTTTCCTTTCCTTGTGTGAACGTGAAGAAGAAAAAAAAAAAAGTCTTGCTGGTCCATTGAAGAAGAGAAAGAGAAGAGGGTTGAGAAGTGGACCCCAGCAATAATGGGGATTGATGAAGGGTGACGTAGGAGGTTATGATGAGTTCACGAGGGTTAGAGTCAGATAATAAAAGGGGTGTCAGTAGGTGCTCTCAAGTATATGGAATTAAATTACCTCACACTGCCTCTCTCATCACATTTATAAATCCCAAATTAATGCCACCCAAACATTCACTGAACCCAAATAAAATATATATATATTTTTTATAATATCCAAAAAAAATGGTAGTATTTTAATTAATTATATTAAACAAGTATTTTTATATTTTTATCTTTAATATTATATTTTTACTATAACTAATTAGTTAAATATATATTTTTACATGTTTATACAAAGAAAAAAATGAGAGAGATTCAAAATAGTGACATTTGTTTTATTAAGCATGATTCACAACTAATTGATGACTATAACTAACCAAATATTATTTGAAATGAAAAAAATCTGTTATTTCGGAGCAGATTAAGGTCGTTTGATGTTATTCCGTTATTTTTCATGTAGTTAGAATTATTCTCCATAGTCCCATATAGTGAGTTTGTCTGCTTGTGCATCTATTTTTCACCTAAGGGACAACATAGTGGGAATAGGTGATTTTTTTTTTTTTTCCAACAATAAAAAATAGTTTTTACTCTCTTTATAATTTTATCTCTCAAAATTATCAACAAAAAAAAATGTCAATATCTAACTTAGAAAAATATAAAAATGGCCTGAAAATATAGATAATATTATACTTATAAGCTATTATTTTCCAAGAAATTAATGAAATCTATTGGTTTGCAATTTGCATAACAAGAATCATGTTAATTTTTATTTTATTTTTCTAAAATGAAGCCCAGAAAACAAGAAGAATTTTTTTTTAAGAAAAAAAACAGTTAAAAAATAATGAGTAAAAAATGGGTTGGGAAAGTTCCTCTGCCCCATACCTCCTTTTTGTTTTTGTCTGAATTGCTTAGGTCCCCTTGAAAGGGCATGTCAAAGGTCCATTTAAGAGGGAGGGCCATCTGAGATTGACCTCTCAATGCAAAGCATAATTATTACATAGGACATGGGAATTAGTATTTTTTGTATGAATTTGTAGCAAAAGTCCAAAAAGTAGGGCTTGTTTGGGGATACCCACTTGTAGCTAACTTCCCTAGGGTTCTGTTTCTGTTCTTTCTCTTTCATTCTCTGCTCAGCACTCAGCAGTAGAGAGAGAGAGAGAGAGAGAAGATGGTGTGAATAATGGTGGAGGATTGGTATGCAGAAACTTTTGCTTCATCACTGATCACTTCACCATTGCAGAGCTGAGAAGAAGAGAAAAAGCAATTGTCAATGGTCAAAGGCCACAGTGCCTAACTGCGACTTAAATGCACCTTCTTCTTTTCTTTTTTCTATAAATAAAATAAAATTCTTCCTATTTCAAACTTGTCTTAATTATTAAAGTATTTAATCAACAATTTTTAGGAGTTAAAGGTTGAAAATTTGTACTCAATAGCCATAATGCAACAATTTTAGTGGTAATTAACATGGTTCTTCATTAAAGTATTTCATGGAAAATATTGTAGCCAAAGAATAAAATTTTATCATCATTTGGCTCTACGATTTTGTCAATTTAAAAGTGTATTTTTAAACAAAATCATAAAATTCCTTTCATTTGAAAGTGCCTAATTCAAAAAATCTGACAAATTAGTAAGTTTTTTTAAAAAAAAATGTTAATTTTAAAGATAAAATTACAATTTTATTAATTTAATTTAAATATATATATTCTTTCTTTGTGGTTAGGTAAAAGAGAATCATCTTTGTTTCTTTTCTTTGTTGGACTTTCTCAGCAATGAGAGAATAAAAAAAAACTTTGTTCATTTTGATTCACTTGATAGGCCGGATTATTTATTTGACCAATTTTTAACTGTTAATAGGATTTCTATGTCGTTTTGTTTGTGTTTTTATAATTTTTTTTTTTTTTTTGTACTTTGAATAAATAAAAAATGAATAAAACAGAGAGAAAGGAAAAAAAGACAGAGTACAACCTATAGAGAGTTTGATTTTGAATCCCAAGAAAACAAACTCCCGTTTATCCATCCTGTCACCTGTGACCTAGAAAAAGATACATCAACCCCATTATATTCCCAACCCTTATTTCATTCTCAGACACCATTATACAACCACCCTTCCTTCCTTCCTTCAATATGTATGTATATATATATAGGATATGCATGCACCCAAAACTTTCACTTTGTCCAAACAGTGCTCTAGTCTAAGAGCTACCCATCTCCAATAATATTCTTCTCCCCCCAACTTCTATAAGTATGCCTGAACAGCTGGTGGATGAAGAAGCCATGGTGCTTTTGCTCATGGCTCATCACCAAGCTCGTCATGGCATGAGAAAACAAACAACAATATTAGGGTTAGTGTTATAAGATGTCATGGCGATATCTCTCCTGAGCTTTCTCTTCTTGCATGCTTTCTTTCTTCTTTTGAACCCCACTAAGGCTGTTCGAGTTTTCTTGACCTTGCAAGCCCAACAAACTACTGATACGGGTCTCCAGAAGCTTGGATTCATGCAACTTCTTTTTCTCCTTCCTTCTATTATCCTTCCGACCTCTCTGTAAAATCAGTGGAGTTGGTTTAATTGGTGGCTGCTGTGGATGAAAATACAAGCGCTTCAGTGATGATGCCTAGCATGTGATCTTCTTCTTTTCTATCGTATTATCTCTTTCTTTTATCTGTGTAAGGGCAGAAGAAATATCTGCTCCAGTTCTTATTTTCTAGCAAGTTTTGTTTGACTCAACTGTCATGAGTATTCGTTAAGAAATCCAGAAGATCAGATATTACAATTGCACGTATGTTTGCATATATATATATATGTGGTTCACTCACGTACGTACATCTGCCTTTTCAGCTTATATATAAAAGGTTAAAGAATTTGTATCCGTCTAAGTATTCTTTGTTTAACTTAAGAATTATACTTTTAATTTTAGATTTTTTTTCTATTAAAATATTTTCTCTAAAAAAATTCTTTATTTTTTTCAAAATACAAAATATCAACTGAATTGTGCTTATCAAATTGAATAATGCTATAAATATGACTTTTATCCACAATTTATCCCCAAAATAACATAGGTTTTTTTTTTTTTTTTTTTCTGCCAACAAATGTAACAGCTTTTAAAATGATGATGGATGAAAATATAATCATGTCATATATAATTTAATAATAATTTTAAAAGTCAAGTCACTTATATAGAGATAAAAGTCCTATATATATAGCATTACTTGACCGAATATGTTAATTACCGTAGCAACTCATCAAATATTTTTTCAAATTACTGAATCGGATCCAATTCGATCTTTTCGCTCCCATTTAAACAACCCCGGCTACCAAAAAACTAACATTTGCCCGGATGAGAATGCTCTTAGGTTCAAAACCTCAGCAGATGTACAAATAATAAGGAAGCTTTCATGAGCAGGCTTCCGAGCTAGAAGACAATTACAAGCATTATATGTGTCTCGTGAGGTTGTTTGTCCTTGTTAATAATGTAGCGTTACAAACAACTTTGTGCTACTTCATACTTGTGCATGTTCTCAGCAATTATCTCAAAGTTGTAGGATTGTGTGGATCTCATATATGTCCTCGATCATCACCCTGGCCTCCCCGCAGCTACCCCTTTACTCCGCCATCACCTTCCGCCTGAGGAACCCACCCAGCCACCCCTTTTATTCCAGCATTAATTACCTTCCTTCCCTTTACCCTATCGTAAAATCTCTTACTGAGGGGTTTATTTTGTGTTGTTGGTGACGATATTTGACATTGTCAAGTAAATTTGAGAAGTTTTACAATCATAGTCGGAACCTTTTTTTGGTATCGACCATTAAACATAAAACATTTTCAAGATCTCAAATAACGACAGAAAAATATTTAAACTACCCAATAGTTAAAATTCTTGTTTTTTTGTTTTTGTTCTCTTTTTAAGATAAAAAAAAATCAGCAACGTTAGAACACTTTTACAAACCAAAAACAAAAGATACCTCCACTCCAGCAGAGCCACTATAATTTTTCCCGAAAATCTTTTCCCTCAAAAATGAATTTAGCTAGTCAAAACAAACACAGCCTAAAAGGAACTGACCAATGCTCTACTTTCATTTTTCTCAGGACTGCATTACATTTTCAATTTCATTCAACACATAAAAATGTTCCTACATATACCATAATAATTCAGCCAGAAAAGAGAGAAAGATGTAAGAAAATATGTAGTTACAGCTTAACTTGTACTGCGACCAACAAATTGTAAATTATACACCATGCCCTCTAAAACCTACCAATTTCCGCATTTTACTAATATATATATATACAAAAAAATTACATTCAATATAATTTCACCCTTGCTCTTACATTATTCTCATCTTTCCTTCTAAACTTATCAAACCGCAAGAACTAGCACCTTAATCGTGCCCTGACTATTAGCAGTTAGCATGGTAGGGCTGTCACTCTTCCAGCATACTGCACTAATGAAGTAAGATGCAACATCATCATCCGAGTCATTAACACATGGAGAACTAAATTTATGCCAAGTCACAGGCCTGGGGATTTCCTGCATTGTAGACATCAAAACTTACATCTATAAGCAATGCCCATTTTAAGTAAAATTTATTGGTCAAGATTTAATGTTGTTGTATCCAATGGTGTAGGTGATACCACATGATAAATATGTTAGCATACCATTCAAAAAATTTAAATTTACACAGTTGAATGCTACAACACTAAATCATAATCATGAAATGGCTTCTCCCAATTTCAAGATGAAATGGCTTCTCCCAATTTCAAGTGAAATGGAGAGGATCCTCGGACTAGATGCTGCTTTGGAATTTACTAACCTTATGGTAGACAAACACTTCATTTGTCTCGCTGCCACATGCAATGTATTCACTATTTACCGTAAGGCCCACAAAGTTCTTCTCATTAGTGTGGCCTCTGAAGGTACGAACCTGTAAACATCATTGCAAGGAGGAGTTTGACAACTTTAGTCATTGCATTAAATTAACAACTAATGCCAAAGCACTAAAATAGAAAAGGAAGATGTTCTGGCACAACCACAACTTGTACTTCCCAATAAATACATACATAAACGCAAGCAGGCAGATAGAGAGAAATTTTGCTCTTGTAAAAAGAGATTTTAGTTAACCACCTACTAGTTTCAGAAAGAAAAAGCCAAAGGTGCCACCAGTTTGCTGGATTCCAAATCCATTGAAGTTCGGAAAATATAGGTCCTACATTTCCTTTTCAATTTCGGAAGAATCTCATCAACTAGAGTTCATATTGAAGTGGGAATAGAATTGGGGAAAGCAAGCGCAAATGTTAAATCCAGCAAACTAAGTCACTCTTGTATCCCTCCAAAAATTAGGTAGCTTTTTTAAACTCACCATTTGATCAAAATCAAATAGTGATCAATCACAAGCTTAATTGTGATTTTAAGAAACACATTATTTTTGGAGAGACACAAAAAAGACTTCTAGATTACTCATATATCTGGGAACAAAATTGATTAAAAGCCTTAGTTTTACAAGTTGTCTAACTCTCTGTCTGTCTCCGTCTCTCTCTCTCTCTCCCTCATCAAGCGGAGTTTAAATGGAAATGGGAATAGAATTTTGGAGGAAGACCAAACGTTAAATCCAAAAACTATCTCTGGCTACAAAATTGCATAAAAGCCTTGGTTCAAAAGTTGTCTACATGAATCTATGCAAGTATAAATTAATAACCGACAACTAAAGGTGCACATTGCAACTACTTTGCTTCATAAAGATAGATTACTCACCGGCGTATTTTCCTTCACATCCCATAACCGTAATGTGCTGTCCGTAGAAGCAGAAGCAAGCTCATTATTCGATAAGAATTTCACATATGAAACGGCTTTCCTGTGCCCACTGAAAACATGGACTGGCTGACTGATGTTCCTTAAATCATAATAGTGAATCTGATGATCCGCTGAACCAACCTACAAAAAGAAAAGGGAAAAACATCTCGTACTTGAAGGCTCAATTGTCCCAAAGTATACCAAATATTAAAAAAATGTGTCCATGCCATTGGACAAGCCTATGTATGACCTTGATTTCAATTATTATAAGCAGAGAGTGACATTTTTAAATATGGGATCCAGAACTCAGAAAATAGCGATCGGCAAAATAACCTACGAATTTGTACTCTAATTACAAGATAAACAGGATGTTTTGCTATGCCCTTTCACCATATGCTTTTCCCAGAGACCAAACCCACCCAAAAGTGGATGTCAATTAGCAGAACTTGTTTGTGCATATGCATGCACAAAAGTTTACATGCAGATCAAACCAAAGAAAAGCTTTCTTAGGCATGGTAGATAATTCGCTGCACATTGTCAATAATGCTGAGCAAAGCACTAGTGACAATATATTTGTGTCTAAAATAAAAATTAAAGGAGCATACCGCAATGTGATTGCTAGATCCAGGATTATACTTGACACAGCATATATTTGCTTTCATGTCAATATTAAGAACGCTAGCTTCCTGCTTTGTGCACCAAACTTTAACCTGCTTGTCATATACAGGAAAGATGCAACATATGGTTAACTTAGAATTTAGGAGCACCACTTCTTCTTTTTCACAGGTTGAAAGGTAACATAAACCATAAAGTATTTAAAGTTCTACATTTCCAGAATCTAAATGTACAGATAAAATCTAACAACCGTGCTATTTTTTATTGCTTGTTCAAATATTACCTACTAAATTTCTCCTTGCACAGTAAAGCAAAGTTTCACAGTCTGCTTCCACTTAAGAGTGGCTAATTTGGATATTAATGATAAGCATGACAGGAATCAAGCTAGCCTTATGCTTCTGCGATGAGAGACTACTTCCTTCATGCCTTTCCATTAACCATAAGCCATTACACATACAAGAAAGAAACGAGTCCTAACTAAGGGAACAAAACCTTAAACTGCACATTTATGCCAATTGGAGGAGAATAAGAACCAACATAGGTAGTGTGTACTATCAGTGACGCTTATCCATGGAACACAGAACTTCTAAAGTGTACTCGTAGCCCTTCCTAAGTGAAAAGAAAACCAAAAAACAGATGCAAAGCGCACTTAGTTTCCACTATGGTGCTTTACTACAGGGTCCAAAATTTCTGCGATGGATTATCGATGACAATAGATTCAAGTTCACTGATCTAAGGCTATGTTGGAAGCTTATACCAGGTTCAAAGTTAAATACATCTCAAAATAAGTGCAAAAATGAAATTTAACAGACAATTAGTGGAGGGACCAACTAGTAAAAAACCCGAATCAAGTCCCAAAACCAATTGAAGTGGAATTTCCTGATACACTCTACATTAATTTCACGTGCAACTACTGCATATTATCTCCCCGATTGTCTTCTCAGACTGCAATCAAATGATACTTAAGAGATAGCTTAGAACATGTTTGAGATTCCGTTAAGGAGGGTGAAAAGTACTTTTAATACCTAAAAAGTTGTGTCAAATAAAAAGCTGGCATGTTTGATAAAAAAGTTCAAAAGTACTTATTTAACTTTTTTACTCTAAAAAATAGCCAAAAAGCACTTTTAGAAAAAGCTTAAAATTGATGCTTTTTCTAAAAAGCTCTTTTTGACTTTAAAAGCTATACTTCCCAACGCAATCCCAACTATGATCTTAAGCATACAAAAAAATTTGGTTAAAATCTAAAAGTACATTGCATAGTACCTTATAATCATCACTACCAGATACAAGCATTGAGGGCTCTGTACGTGAAAAATCAACACTCCATGCACGTTTTTCATGCTCTTCATACTCCATCACACTCTGCCAAAGGTACAGGTTACTGGGATAGGCATCTTACAAAAATAATGTCTATGTAATAGAATAAGATTTTCTAACCATGATACTCCTGATAATTACCTGCCGAGTATTTACATCCCAAACCGTCACAATTCCCTCATAATCACTACTAGCAATGTGGTTCTTAGTAAAGTTGTTCCAACTCAAGCAACTAAGTTTTGAGCGCGTCGTCATCTCGACAACAGGATAGTGCATATCAGCAGATTCATTGACAACCTTGAGAGCAATAGCTAGGGAATGGTCAACAAACCAGCTAAAGACAACAACAACCAAAAAAAAAACCTATGCAATATATATTATGAAACTGAGACATCAGCAATCAAGCCCCAAAGCAGAATCCATTGGCATTAAATGGACAACTTAATCAAACAAAAGATAAGTCTTCATCAGTAAGGATTCACCAACAGTTATTAGGCAAAACAACCAGACTCAAAACCAAAAGCAAAAAGTTATTGAAACCACGACCTTACCATGGAGAAGTCGAAGACCTTTATGCACCGGGATACTCCAGCAGTAGCAAACAGCTCATCATCACGGTCAAATTCAATGCTGCAATAAAAAGCAGTCAATTCTGAAAACACTCCACAGATCATCTAACAACCGCTTAAAACTATAAAACACACAAAAGAACACACACAGGCTACATAAAAATTCAAGAGATATGAAGGTGTCCACGAAGTCTCATATTTAACTGCATGGCATATCCTACATAAATCCTTTTAGTAATATTGCTCTATCTTCCATTCTATTGCAGGACTTAATCATTATTCACAACCAGACATTCATTTCAGCTTTATCTTGTCATTGTATCACAGTAACTTTTCCCCCTCTCAACTATAAGTTATAATTTCCCAAGTACCAGGGTGACAATTATTTGTCCAACCAAAATATTCTATTATGTCAAGATTAAACCTAAAGCCGATTTTTTTTTCTTTTGTATTAAATAAGTGACACGATTTTATTGAATTGAGAGGACACTCTACTACGAGCATTGATTTCTTAATGAATTATTTGTGACAAGATGTTTCTCATATGTATGTGTGCATCTCACATGAAAAAATATTTGATTGTGGGGGACTATTCGATGGCACTAGAATAAATTCCGTTGAGCTATCGCATTGCCTTCTAAGTTACCCTAAATGTCATTGCATCGATAGAGCACATTTTTCAGTGAAAGTAATCTAAACGTTTAGTACTTTATTTCATTTACTACTGCAGAGATACAGATAAAACAATAAACGACTAAATTATTCTGTGATAATTTCAAATGCCAGATTTATCATCCCAAAAAAATAAATCTGAAGGATCTACCATGACATACAAAACCATTAACTCACCTTGACACAATATTGCCTGAGTGGAATAGATCCCCATGCCTAAGTTCGGCCATGACCCTCAATCGACTGTTTCAAAATATCAAACAAAAATTGCAGATGAACTACATGAGGATAAAAATAAAACATGGTACTACAGCTAACTCTAAAAAGTACTGGTACAAAGAAATTGAAGTTGGAATTCATACCTGTATTGTGTAAAGGTAGTCAGCACCGATTGGAAATCTGCAAGACCCTCATTATAACCCTCTCTGGGTATGATACTTTTATCCTTTTCCTGCTGGTTATGTTGTTTGTTTGCCAACTGACGTCGTTTTTGCAGGTAACACTCTTGTAGGTCACTGAACTGCGGCCAGGGAAGGAAATGTGGGTAATTCTGGATAGAAGAAAAATAATATTGTGGACATAGTTTTCCAGCCTGGAAGACTGAGTTATGCATTTTCCTGATTACTAATCAATACAGATATGCAATACACTTAATCATCCAAGAAGCACATTTTTAGAAGAAGTCCCAAATAGCATATATCAAAAACAGTTTCTGAACAGTTACCTGAGCCCCAAGTATTTAGTATAAGGTTTTATTGAGTCGAGTCAAACAATATTTTATTCCTTTTTTCCTTAGATTTACGTAATAAATAAAAAAGACACCAAGGGTACTCCATCCAAGCACAAGTATACAGGAGAAGAAAATCCTTGACATACAAGAGTAAAATCTCAGATAGCATTTACTTTGAAAACCAAAAACACAAGGCGATCTTTAGGGGGATTCTGGCATTTTTCTCTTTTTCAGCATCCACCCACTAACTAACATTGAAGTTCATAGATTACAACTAGTAATTGCCAGGCACATTAACTTTTGCAGATAAAGCAACCGGGATAGTATTTCTATAGATGAAACCATGTAAGATAACAAACCTGGGTATGGACCCGCTTTTTTCTTGCAACAGATAGACCCGACTGATTGATGCACTGCGAGTCTGATCCACGTAAAGAATCCTTTCTCAGCTGCCCGGGAGATATGACTCCATACTTTTCATTTACTTGCTTATTTTGGAGATTCCCTGTAGCCAACCCTCTGCGGGCATTTAGAGAACTGGAGATAAGGTGACTAGTGTTCTTATCCATTGATGAAGGCCATGATTTTCTTGCACTAGAGTCATCTCCAAGCATGCGCAGTTTCACAGAGTACCTATCCCTTGCCCGATACAACTCCATTCTATGTCTCTCTACAGAAGTTATATCCTCTTTAATAAACTGAAGATCAGATTGTACCTAGCAAAGAAAAATAATTACTACAACTTAAATATCAATCAATCTATTTGTTTCAATGAAGATTGACCAAAAGCTTGTTAACCTAAAGCACAAGAACACACAGGCAGAAAGTTAGGCATCCAAGTTGATGAGTCCATTTTATATATCTAACAGACATCATTAACCATCGGCTTATGGGGACCAACACCCCCGTCACGGCCTACAATGCAATAATTCTCACAAGACATAATACATGTTTGAGGAAGACATCGGAGAAATAGAACAGAGACGGGTAGAAAAAGTTACTTGGCCAAATCAAAATGACTAAGCTGTAAATAGAAGGCCCAGACTGAAGGCAACAAACCTCATTCAGCTCATTAACTTTTTGGTCCCTTAAACGATTCAAGAAGGTCAGCAGTATTTGCATATTTCTTTCAGCTTCTTCTTGTTCCATTTTCCTCTTCTTCTCTGCAAGGAGTGACAAGAGGGTCTCCAGCTCCTTAATTGACAGTTCACAACCCTGTCACGTTTTTGGAAAATTTTCAAACTAAGCATTGGCAAGTGCATCAACCAGCCATGAATATACAATACTATATGAATCCATTTTTAGGCTCTTACAAACTTAGAAGTTTCGCAAATTTAATTTAGATATCTCTTAAAGTCACAATTAGCACTGTGAAAAAGGCCATTACCCACTGTTTCTCTAGACTAAACTAAAAATCAATAATTATGATATCTTGTCTCAAAACTTAAGGACATTTTCCGTTAGTTTAGAAACGAGAAAGAACCATATAGGCTCAAATCAACTGAGAAACACAACCAATTTACCTAATAACATGACACTAAAAAAAAAAAAAAGGAGAGATAGAAGACTTAGGATCACGACATAGAATAAAATTTTTCTGTAAGATAATCTCAACACACAAACTCGAGAAATTAATGCACCACATAGCAAGCATAACATAACTAGTCCCGTGAAAACTGACCTGTTGCAATGCATGACGAAATTGTTCCACGGGAGAAGCAGTTCTTGATATTTGATTAGCAGAAGCCTTCTTCAGTAGCTACAAATGTACAGAGAAAGCAAATAATACAATAAGCTGCATTTAGAAGTAGATCATTTCAAGATACAAATTGTACATTTGCATTATCCTAATTACATTCAAACTTTCACATTTAATCCAAATCAAACCATGCCGTTAACTATAGTAAGATTACAAAAGCGACTAGACATGTGAAAATAATGTTTCATAATCTACCCAATAAGGTTCAAATTTAGCCAATGATCTAACACTCTTCCTTACTATTCTAATCAATTGTTAGCCCAGACTCGATAAGAAATGGCGAATTTAATTATTTTAATCAATATTCTAACCCTCTTGTTCACCTGAATCGAGACTCAATAAAAATAAATAAATTAAATCATTGTAATCAATATTCTAATAACATGTGAAACTGTCATCATCGTAAATGAAAGTAAGGTTGATACGAGACGGTGAATTTAAGCCAAGTTTGTGAGGAAGTGAACCTTATCGAGCAAGAAGTTGGGGAAGAGGTGGTTGAGGGTGAGGTGGTGGGCGCAGCAGGGGCAGTCGCTCTTGTGGCGGAGGTGGGTGGCGATACACATGTAGCAGAAGCTGTGTCCGCAAGCGGTCAGGAACGCGTCCTTTATGGTCTGCATGCATATCGGGCAAAGCATGTCCTTGTCCAGCTCCGCCGAGACCCCCACGGATTCTTCAGCAGGATGAGCCACGGCGGGGGGCGCCTCCCGCTTGGACACCGCCGGGACTACAGGCCCTGTGCCCGTTGACACTTCCTCCATCATCCTCTCCGTATCTCCGAATTTTCTGTGTCTCTGAAAAGCTTCTTTGTTCTTTGGAGTTGCAGAGAGAGAGAGAGGGAGAGAGGGACCCAGCGTGTAGTTTGTGAGGGTGAGAACGGACCACGTGATCACTTGCCTTACCGGGTCTGGGTCTTGGCATGTTAGCCCAAGTGGGCCCATTTCGTTTTTTTGTTCTTTAGAAAAATGATTTGATTCCTCGTTAAATAAGGGTGATAATTACGGCGCGGGTTTTTCTTATTATAATTTAGGGTTAAATACTTAATACTTCCTTGGGATTTCATAATTTTATTTTTTTTTTCTTAGGGTTTGATTTTGATCACAAAAGGTCCTTGCGGTTTTGATATTGGATCAAATTAGTCATTTCATCAGTTGACCGTTAGTTGACTTAACAGATTGATACGTAGATCAATTAAAAGTTGACATTTGACACAAGTTGTCATGTCATCAATGATGATGTGGCCACCTAATTAATTTTTTAAAAAAAATTAAAAAATTATATTAAAAAAAAAAAAAAAAAAAATTCTTGGCCATTTGGTGTTGGCGAAACCACCCCCAATGGTGATTTCCTCCCAACATCTGCTCTTAGACCTAAGACATCCTTTTGTTTTGCAAGATATTCTAATAGCTCAATAACCTCTTCCATCTTCGGTTTCATCTCCTTGAAAAAATGATTAAAAGAAGCAGAGAAGGAGTTTTGTACCTTTGTTGCAGTGGGTTGAGATTCATCAGCCAACTCGCGTGTCCGAATTTCTGCGTCAATCTCGTCCAAGATGTCCTCTGCATCATAGAGAGCATCTTTCAGCTCATCAAGCCACTCCTTCACCACAGGATTTGTTAATTCCTTGTTTTCTGCGTCCTCGACCACCGATTTCACAGACAGCAATATTAACAATTTCAACTTTCTTAAGGGCCCATCAGCGAGTTTTCGTCCCCGAAAGAAGTCAAAGTTGGGGGTGGCCTGCCACCGCCATGGCCAAAGGGGGTGGCTCGGCCACCTCCAAATGGCTAAGATTTTTTTTTTTTTTTTGAAAAAAATATATAATTTTTTAATTTTTTTTTTAAAATTAACTAGGTGGCCACATCATCACGGATGACGTGACTACTTGTGCCAAATGTCAACTTTTAATTGGTTCACATGTTAGTCTGTTAAATCAACTAACGGTCAACTGACAAAATAACTAATTTAGTCATTTATCAAGACCACAGGGACCTCCTGTGATCAAAATCAAACCCTAGGGAAGAAAAAATAAAGTTATGAAACCCTAAGGGGTATTAAGTATTCAACCCTATAATTTATTTATAAAGATCATTTTAAACCTCTTTATTTAAAGGGTTAAATACTTAATTAGTCCCTAGGGTTTGAAAACTTTATTTTTTCCTCCCTAGGGTTTGGTAAGTGACTAAATTGGTCATTGTGGTTTTGAAAAGTGACCAAGTTAGTCCATCTGTCAGTTAACCGTTAGTTGACTTAACGGATTGACACGTGGACCAATTAAAAGTTGACACGTAGCCACTTAATTAAATGTTTTATTTTTTAAAGAAATATTTGTTTCAAAAAAGGAAAAAAAAAATAGAGAGAGAAAAACCTGGGGTGGCTACGACCACCCTAGGTTTTTTTTTTTGAAAAAATATATTTTTTTTAATTTTTTTAAGAAAATAAAAAATTTAATTAAGTAGCCACGTGTTAATTTCTAATTGGTCCACGCGTTAGTCCGTTAAGTCAACTAACGGTCAACTGACGGATGGACTAACTTGGTCACTTTTCAAAACCACAAGGACCAATTTAGTCACTTTTCAAACCCTAAGGAGGAAAAAATAAAGTTTTCAAACCCTAGGGACTAATTAAGTATTTAACCCTTATATAAAACCATAAACCATTACATTAATTAAATTTAAAATCAAAATGAAAACCTGGATTGATCAATAATAAAAAAATAACAAAGTCATCAAAACCCCAACCAACCACAATCTATCATATCCCAACAATAATACCACTTTTTTTCCATTGAAAAATACTTTCTTTTTTTTCATATATTAATACTAATATGATTAACCTCTCTCAGTAATTGAACTTTCTTCTCATCAACCAAAAAACGTGGCAATAATATTTGATTAACAAAAGCACTATTTCACTTAAATGTGCCTTTGATTGTAAACTTACAATCTAACTTAAAAATTGACACTTGACAGCATTTTAAATAGTCACTTATCTTCTTTAGACCCTCCTCTCTAAAAAAAGATAAATGGTAAAAATCAATATTTTTCTCATATTTTCTTATAATCAATCATTAAATTTGTAGACTTATGTGAGGTCAATGCTATATTCCACAAATCTAATAGTTGATCTATTAAATTTATAGAAGAATATAAACCAAATATGTAAAACTTATTGATTCCTATCATATCTCCTAAAAAAAACAAGGACAAAAAGTTTTTTTTTTTTTTTTTTTTTTGACATGTCCACACAAGGGAATTGGGAGGGGGGATTCGAACTTGTGACATATAAATTAGAAATTAAAATAAGGAACAAAAATGAAAATGGAAAAACAAAACCACATAAAATAAAGACAAACAAACAGAAAATGGAAAATACTAATATAATCGAAAATATTTTTCTTTTCTATATAATTTTCTTGGTTCCAAAAAAATTGATAGGTTTAAGAAGAAGTCAATTCAAATATAAATTTTGTTCTTTCAACAATAACTACTTTTAGAAAATAAAATAAAAATAATGCATATGTTGGAAAATACATTATTTACCATTCTCTTTCAACACGATCCCTGCAAATACAATCTCCAAAACTTAATCGTCTTTTTTTTTTTTGTCTTTGTTGCAGAAAAATGAAAAATAGTAATATAATAAAAAAACAAATTATTATTTTTTTAATGTTTTGATCATCTTCTCAAATCTCAATATATAATGTAAATGAAACTACTTTTATAACCCAAGTTAAAAAAATAATATAAAAGTTAGTACAAAAAATAAAGAGAGAAAATTGTTCTTTTTATATTATTTATCATTATCTTTTAACAGGGCTAGTAAATGTAAAGTAACCTATATTTAACAAACAAAATATATCCTCATGAATCTCCATTGAGTAGGAAGATACTAAAAATTGGTCGAAGTCAAGGGTGAGACAGATATTTGAGCGTTCAAAGTGAAACTTACATTCGAAATGTAAATATGACATTTAGTCTAAAACTTATGTTTAATAAGAGAGAAAGTGGTGTTTCGGTGAAAGTATGAAACATGATGTTTTAAACCAAGTCCAAAACTAACGTTTTGGGAGGAGGAAAAATGTGTCAATTTCAAATTTGACATGAGTAATTTTCCTAATCAAATTGGCATTAACAACTGCAGAAATATACATCACAAATGAATAATAGTAATAATAATAATATTCAAATTTCTATACGCCGGTTGGACGAGAGCCAAACGTGATGCTTCATCTTTTTCTTTCTCTCCTTCTGATTGCTTTGCTTCTTTAATTTATTGCTTTGCTTTGTTCACCAAAATATCTTGAAGCAGTCTCCAAGATGTAGTTTAATCGGCTGAGATCACACCTAATAAAAGCGAAGGTCACTAGTTCGAATCTCCCTCATTTCTCTTGTGCGAACATGTATATATATATTTGGGATAAACGGGAGAAGAGAGGTAAGGAAAATAAGTTTGCTTTAATGTTTATTGGATACGTTGTTTTATTAGAAACGTTGTTTTGAAAAAATAACTAAAGGTACAACGTCTCACCAATTTTGGTTTCAATCAAAATAAAAATAATTTGTTTAAAAAAAAAAAAAACAAAACCCTAAACGCTTTTTTTAAATTTTTTTTTTAGGGAAAATCAATCTGATTTCATTAATAATAGTCAAGACTCAAGAGCATAAAAGCTTTTACAATCACATATCATACAATTCTGTAAGATCATAGCCGAAGCTAAAAGATTACACATCATAAAAGTAAAAAACATACATATCAAACATTCGCTATCCCAGCCCGATCTTTAGTTTATAGAACAGATTTAATAACACAAACTCCTTTTGAGGCACAGGAAACCATTTTCCAAGCATGAGCAAAAACACTTGCACCGAAACCATTCCCCTCTCGACTAAAAGCCATAACTATTATTCATATCCTCAGCCTAACTGCCAATACCATAAAATAAAAAACAAAAAACCAAAATAAAAAACCTACAAGCAGTAGCAGAGGAGCATGATATCGTAGACATCCCTTCGGAAGACACGAATGGTTAAAGAAGACGATCACATCTAATGTGAAATATACTAGATCTGGATCTAAATCTACAAACTAGATCTAAAGCAACCTGCCAAAAACGGAGACCAATAGAATCTACAGAGAAGACACCGAGCACTGCTATGTGAAAGGGGAAGATGGAAGCTAAATCTAGATCTAGATTTTCCCCCTCTTAAAAAGAGCATTTCTTGTTTTTTCTCTTTGGCGGCTCCAGAAACTCAAATTATCATTTAATACCTAAACATTTATTTTACACTTAAACATAGACTGTTAATATACATATTAGATTAGATTAAAAATCAAATATAATTATATTAGATATTAGATTAGATATGCTATTTTATTAAAAATGTTGTTTTGAAAAATAACCATTGGCTCTTCATAATGGAAGAGCTAATTTTTTATGTAAAGTAGCTCCTTAAAACTCAATTAATCTAGTTTAGCTAATAACTTTTTAAGGACTTCCTACATCCGATTAGTTATATTTTTATCTATATCATTTCATTTTTAATTTTTTATTTATTATAATAATTGTATTTTTCTTAAATATTTTATTTTTCAACTTTTGAGAAAAAAGTGATGTTGAGAGAGAAATAATAGGAGAAAATTTTGAAAAAAGATAAAACAGGTGAGAGAAACAATAAAAAATATATGGAAATAAAATTTTGGGAGAGATAGTGGGAGAAAAAAAGACGTGAGAAGAAAATTTAGGAAAATAGCTCTTTGAATAGTGCCGCTACATGTAGCTTTTTTTTTAGCTTATTTAATAAAATATATATTCTATATTTTTTTTAGTTTCTCCAATGTAGAGGGTATTTTATCAATTTAATGAGATATTTTAGATAAAAATGTCATTTAGCTCTTCTATTGTAAATGCTCTTAGAAATGCTATGAGAAGTATAGAATTATTGCTATGAAACCGCCAACATAGCTCTGTCCTTTTATTCCGAACAACAAATTAATATTTAAATAGATGTGGCGATTATGGGGGGTGCTCCTTGTTTTGGTACAATCAATTAATTGGAATATTAGGCCCCTTCTTTTTTCTTTTTTCTTTTTTCTTTTTTGTCCTTATTCTTAAAAATCAAGAAACTTTAATAATGGTTTTGAAATGTGTTTTTCTTTTTTTAGTTTTAAAAATGATATATTTTTTTTATGTGATATAAGGATGGTCTAACCATCCCTTAACCATTTGAAAGATGATTTTAGAAGTGATAATTTAAGAAGGTTGTTTTGGTACAATCAATTAATTGGAATATTAGGCCCCTTCTCTTTTTCTTTTTTTTTTTCTTTGTTTTTTGTTTGTCCTTATTCTTAAAAATCAAGAAACTTTTCAAAAAAAAAAAATAAAAATCAAGAAACTTTAATAATGGTTTTGAAATGTGTTTTTCTTTTTTTAGTTTTAAAAATGATATATTTTTTTATGTGATATAAGGATGGTCTAACCATCCCTTAACCATTTGAAAGATGATTTTAGAAGTGATAATTTAAGAAGGTATTGAACTTTTTATTAAATATATATATTAGTTTACATTACACAAAGGTGGTTGAGTGGGGGCATAGCCAAGCAAAGCTTTTTTTTTTTTTTTTTGTGTGGACATGTCCGGACAAGGGAGAAGAAAAAGATTCAAATTAATANTTTTTTGTGGACATGTCCGTACAAGGGAGAAGAAAAAGATTCAAATTAATAACTTTTGTTTCATTAAGCGTGATCTAGCCGATTAAACTATCTCTCGAAGATTTAAGTAAGGCTATTGGAAGTTCATGATATTTATTTTATTTTATAATTGTTTTATGTTTTTATTTAAAATGTTTTGTAATACTTATGTGATAATTTCAACTAATCATTGCACATTGGTATTTATTATTATAATAATAATAATAATAATTAGATGTGACAAAACAATATTCAGTGTGTTTGAATCTCTCCTTTCCTTTTTTGTTTATTTTACCAGATAAGATATGCCATTGTGTGCTACGAAAACCAGCAACGTCGCTTTTTCCTTTATTTGGCCGGACAACCAATTTATACGGGTCTGACGACGGTGGCGTGGTGCTCTTTAGTGGGCCACTCGTTTCTTTTTTTTTTTTGTCTCTTCCTCGAATCAGCCTTGAAGAACAAGAAACTTAGAAACCCACTCTTGTGTGTATATATATATATATAAATTAGGACTAAGAGTCGGTCCGTAATGTCGATTTTTGATAAAAAATGTGTTTTCACATTTCACACCGACAATGTCGGTAAAGTCAAAAATTGCAGCGACTTATTTCACGGAATTTTTTTTTTTTGTTTCCATCACCAAATAGCGGTCGGTAAGTAAAAAATTAAAAAATTAGTCGACAAAGTCGGTCAATAAAGTCAATTTTGTTACAAAAACCTTTTCCGCCTACTGCACTGAAAAACTCATAATAGAAAATCATGCCGTCTCCCGTCCATTATTTAGGCGGTCACAATCGACTTCGATCGAAACTCGATAAAAAATCGGTTGGTTGGCTACGAGTTGGTGAATTTGGAGCATTCAAAAATATTAAGAAGGGAATTTATGGAGATGAATTAATAAGAGAGATGATTTGTGTTTCTTCCAAGAAAAATGTTGGACCAAAAATTTTATTGATTTTTTTAAAAAAATTTGTTGACATGACCACACAATAAAATGAGAGAAGATGATTTGAATTAGTGACATTCGTTTCATGAAGCGTAGTTTACAGTTGATTGAGCTACCATCGGAGATTTTTCTTACAACTTGTTAACATGTTATACATTTTCATTAATATATTGACACTTTTCTTAATATATTTTATTCAAATAATAGTAGGAATTGTAACGGCGGCCACAGAGTGGCCATTTTAAATTTGGGATTCGACGCACTTCGGCGGCTGGTACGAAGGAGCTCACGGTTTCTTGAAGCTCGTCACAGGGAATAAGTTTCACCGCCAACTCATCATTCTGTTATTAGTCCACCACCAACATACTCCGTGTGGTGACGCTCCAACAGTGGTTTTCGAAAGCGACAGAAGGGTACGGATTTTTTAATGACCAATACAGCCCCATTTTTTTCTCATAATCACGAAAAGGTCCTATAATCACCAATAACGCTCTGTCCTTTGTGGCGATAATGGCGTCGTGCTCCTTCCTTCCTTTGTATAGCTTTGACAATGGTGGCCCCTGGCCATGGCCTGGTGCTTCCTATTTTTGTTGCATTTGTGAACAGATTATAGCATCGTTAGTATGTAGAGGAAACTGATCACACATTTATTTTATTAATATATTATTTTTTCTCTTTATATATTATTTTTTTCAATAATAATGACAGATAAAAAAATAATAATAATTAAATATATGATGTCTTTTAAAATTTATCAGCTAAATTAGATAAAGTAAATTTTAATTAGCCATTATGCATACAAATATATATAAGTCAATGTAAATACTCTTATCTTTATCTCATTTGAATTTGAGAGAGTCGTCGTGGACTCATACTAGTAACTAAAGCATAGAATACTGAAACAATATTAAACACGGTGATCGTGGTATGAGTTTTTATTTTATTTTATTATGATATTATTCTCAAATCTCTGTGTCTCTACCCTAATTTACTTTCAATTAAGCACAGTGACAAGTATGTCATTTTTAATTTTTTTTTTGACATGAGTGAGAAGTATGTCATGTTCAAACTCCAAGTACATGGAATTCTAGCACTTTCCTTACCAGCAAAAATAAATTATTGAGTGTCTAAATCACCNTTAGATAAAGTAAATTTTAATTAGCCATTATGCATAAAAATATATATAAGTCAATGTAAATACTCTTATCTTTATCTCATTTGAATTTAAGAGAGTCGTCGTGGACTCATACTAAAACATAGAATACTGAAACAATATTAAACACAGTGATTGTGGTATGAGTTTTTATTTTATTTTATTATGATATTATTCTCAAATCTCTGTGTCTCTACCCTAATTTACTCTCAATTAAGCACAGTGACAAGTGTGTCATTTTTTTTTTTGACATGAGTGACAAGTATGTCATGTTCAAACTCCAAGTACATGGAATTCTAGCACTTTCCTTACCAGCAAAAATAAATTATTGAGTGTCTAAATCACCAAGAATATTATGAATGAATTTATATTTTTCTTTTCAAATTGCATTGTTTGTTTACCTTTAGTATGATACATACCTGAAGTTTTTTATCACTTGAAAATCATAAAATAAAAGAAATAATCACTTAGAGAGACAACTACCAAATGATTTAAGCAAATTATATATATATTTTTGTTCTCAAGAGGTAGCTTAATCGGTTAAAACTATGCCTAATAAAACAAAAATTACTAATTATAATCTCCCTCCCCTTTCTTCTGCGGACATGTCAACAAAAATTATATAGATTTTTTAACGTATGAATCGGCCATACAAAACTAAAATAAAAAAGATTCATAACTTATTGTGGAAATGAAATATTAATATACCCATGGCTTACTCTGCCAAATGCGGTTAAGCCCAAGCCATTTAGGCCCAAAACGACCGCTCATTGGCACACTGACACCGCACACCTGATAATGTCATTTTTTTTTTCTTTTTTGACATCTCGACACATGAAAAGGGAGAGGAGGCCAACAATATCATTTATGCTTACTTATTCCTTTTTCTTTTGCATATTTCCTTAAATCAATAGGTTGGGCACCATCGAACTGCATCACAATTACAAATGAAAATGACATGAGAACACTATGTTAATATTGAGAATATTATCTTAAAAATGTAATTATAAAATACAAAGTAAATATGAATTATTATGCAATATTTGGTTTTTAACTGTCAATTATTTCTTACATCCATTTTAAGAGTTTGCTTAATTTTTTTATTTCAAAAAATACAATTTAAAAATGACGATTTTAAAGCGTGCACAATTAAACATTTGATAAAGTTATAATTCAGACTTTAAAATAGTGCGTATTAAAAAACCGTCCTTAAAAATCAAGGCCTAGTAAGGATTATAACATAACATTAACATGTTTAGGTACGGCTAGAAGGGCGGAAATTATCTTCCTAGCCTCCTCACAATTTGGCAGCTGCCAGCTACTACGAAGGAGCTCACGGTAGTTTTGTGAGACTCATCACAGGGAATAATTTCAACCGCCTTATGACCAATACAGCCCTATATTTTTCTCATAATAACAAAAAAGCCCCTTCTTAGAGATAGGGTCGCCTCGTCGAACGTGCAGTTCAAACTCAGGTGAGAATGGGGATCACAAAGCGTCATGGATGAGTCAGAATATCATGCGCCGCGGACCATTGTTGCACAGGTACCACGACAAATCTTGACCCTTCACAGAAAATAGCATAGATTGGATAATAGCCATGCAAAAATTATTGCAAGGCTCACTTATAATATACATTTTACTCGAGCTTTATTTTAAATTAAGTTAACAATGGAATAGGTGCGTCTTTTTGGGGATCTCTTCGATGTCGGGCTCCTCCGTTGCTGCTTGTGAAGTTTTTTAGTTTTTTAAGTTTTGTTTTTTGTTGTTGTGTTTGAGCTACTCATGTTCTAGATCTTGGTTGTTTGATGCAGATCTGGTATATGAATTAGCTTTAGTTGTTTTTTTGTAATAAGGCATCCTAGCCTTTTGGGTTGTGGATTGTTTAGTCCCCTGGCCTTGGGTTGTGAGGTTCCGTTAGGGGCTACACCTATGTATTGTTGGTCTCTGCTTGTTGCAGATCTGTTCTATTTTCTAAAGTCACACATAGGTTAGCCGGTTGGTGAAGTCGTAGTTTTGACTATGGTTTTGTCTTGGCTATGGTTTAGATTTGTCAGAGTTTTGTTGCTCTGTGTTGTATAAGCTTCGTACTTTTGACTTCTACCTTAATGAGATCAATATCTTTTCAACAAAAAAAAAAAAAGTTAACAATGGAATAATTAATTTTAGGAAAAAATATAAAAAAAACCCCATAAACTATTAGCCATTTACACTATAGTTCCTTAATGTTCAAAAAGTAATAAATTAGCCTATAAACTATTAAAATGTAACAAAAATGCCACTTATTTCTTTATATTCCTATAATACCCCTATTATTTTAATAAATAAAATAATAAAATAATTATAAAAAAAAAACCAACAAAAAAAATCAATCGGTGAATATTTATTTATTCCAAAAAATATATATTTTTTGTATTTATCAGCCCATTGGTTTTTTTGTATTTTTTAAAAAAATTGTTTAGTTTTTTTATAATTATTTTATTATTTTATTTGTTAAAAGAATATGGGTATTTTAAGAATATCAAAAAAAATAAGTAGCATTTTTGTTACATTTTGGTAGTTTGGGGGGCTACTTTATTATTTTTTGAATATTGGGGGCTATATTGTAAACGGCTGGTATTTTAGGGTTTTTTTTTTTTTTTTTTTTTTAAATTTGTCCCTTAATTTTATAAGATAAACATTTGAAAATTTTAAAATTATAAGGAAAATTGCAAAACTTTGGGCATCTAATGCCCCCACTAATACCAACTTTCACTCCCTGAGATCTTCATCTATAATGATAATCTCAAATTCAATGGTGATTTTAATACTCACAGTTGGGAGAACATTAAGAGAATACTAATAGCGTTTTTTATTGTTAAAATAGATAGTTTGGAATTACGTTTTAAAAAAATTACGATTTGAAAAATGTTGAAAATCTACGTTTTCAAAGTAGATATTTTTTTAGAAATGATTGGTGCCAATATTTTGCTCATATTTCTCTCTTTTCATCTTACAAATAAACTATTACAGATTTGTAGAGTTATATAAGAGAATATGGGTAAATTATTGACACAAATCTTTTTTTAAAGGTCAAACTAAGATTTTGTCAAACGCTTAGTTGCATTTTTAAAAATCAATTTTTCGAATTGCACATTTTAAAATTGCAAACCCAAACGAACCTTACCCTTGGAATTGAACTATTTTTTTTAAGATTTTAAGGGATCAAAGTTAATTAAATTTTGTTAGGACATATTATGGTTTTTATTATGAATAAATTTGTTATTTAAACTCAATTTATTCAATTAATATTGATTCGTTTAGATTACTAATTTAAGATAAGAGTTAGTTTATATTAAAAGTTAAAAGATAGATATTAATTTAAAAGATTTGGGATGAAACTTTGTGTTACCATATTTGTCATCATTTGTGGAGATTTAATGTATTTATCAAAAAAAGAAAAGAAAAAAGAAGAAGTGATAAATACATTAAATTTCCATGATTTAATTTTATTTTAAAGAAATATTAATACACTAAGAATTGGATCCGAATCCTTTCCAGTCCATTATGGACGGGAGGGTATCCAGTTCATGGCTAAGATTTCTTTTAAAAAATCTTAGTGCCACAAATTTGCCATGTATCATTTTAACAAAAAAATATTAATTAATATTTTAAAAATAAATGAAAATTAAAATAATACAAAAAAGGGTAGCCGGAGACCCCACAGGGGGTGGTTGGACCACCCCTACTGGCTCGGGGGTGGCTTTGGCCATCCCGGACCACCCCTAATGGCCAGCAAATATATATATATTTTGAGTTTGAGCCTTGAGGGTGGCTGGACCACCCTTGTTGGCCATGGGGTGGTTTCGGCCACCGCATGGCCATTGGGAGTGGTCTAGCCCCAAGGGCCAACGGAATTTTGTTTTCTTTGAGTTTGAGCCTTGGGGGTGGCCGGACCACTCCTACTAGCCATAGGTGGCTTCAGCCATACTAGACAAATGGTGGTGGTTCGACCACCCCTTATGGGTTGATTGGCCACCCTTAAGTTTTTTTAAATATCTTTTAATTTTTTATTATTTTAATTTTTAAAATATAAATAATAATTTATTATTTATTTATATTAAAATGACATGTATTTCATTTATGGTT
>CM017326.1:1443613-1570054 GCA_006937295.1 Carpinus fangiana | reverse complement strand
TCTTCTCTTGGACCACAGAGAATGGATTTTACCTATAGACAGGTAATTTTGAATTTTTGTATATTGAGGTAGATCCCTCTGAGTATTCTCAAACAGTTTCTCATCCGGTAGGGAATCATGAACTGGAGTAAAATGAGGAGAATACTCAGGGAATTTTTCTACCTGGGTGGTCTCTTTTAGCTCTTCTAACAGCCCTAGTAGTCTATTCTCTTGGCCTCTTGGTAAGTCATAAGAACGAATGACCGGGAGAATGTTATCTATATCTAAAAATGAAATTTTTAGATTACCTGGAATAGGGGCTTGGGGCTCACATGGAGTCTCGGGAATAGGACTTGATGGTGAAGAAGTCGCAGTGCTCACTTCCTTGCCTTTTTCCCAGTATAGATCTAGTGGGGCCTTAATTTGCTCTTCCTTTTGCTCCTCCTTCCTCTCTTCCCCATGATTTTCGACCACCTCTCCACTCCTCAGTGTGGTGATAGCTTCCTTTTGCTCCTCCTTCCTCTCTTCCCCATGATTTTCGACCACCTCTCCACTCCTCAGTGTGGTGATAGCTTGCTTTTGACAAGAAGTACGCTCATCCACCATGTAGTGATCATCAGGATTAGCTATCGGCTGACCTTTAAGCTCTCCGTCCTCTCTATTAGGGTGGTTGATGCCTTTTTCGAGGTGAGCTTCTATCTTGGTGATGGATTCTGCAACGTTGAAATTCTTCTGAGGAAGTGGCTCAACCTGGTATTGTTCTGGAAGCCAATAGATGGGAGATGGTTCCTTTTCGTAAGTTTCTTCCCTGACAATGGGTTCAAATTGAGAGTTTATTGTCTAAGTCATCTTGTCCTCCAAGGCATTTATCCTGTCCACGAGTTTGGTCACCCCGCTTGCCGTTAATCTCACCCATCATTTTTAGCATCCGATCTTCAAAGTTCGAATCATACCGAGGAGGCGGTGCAGCTTGGTATTGCTGCTGTGGAGTTGCTTGATATTGAGGGGAATATGATTGATCATTGAATTGCGAATATGACTGATGGTGCAGTTCATGACCTTGTGGAGCATACTTTCCATGATCTTAAGCTTGCCACGAGAAGTTAGACTGGTTGCTCCATGCCGGGTTATAAGAATCAGAATAAAATTCATTTCCCGGTCTAGAGAATGGCCTGTTCATATGCTCATAAGAATAATTAGAAAATTGTCCCGCAGTAGGACAATTTCTAACATGATGATAAGGACTATTGTAATATGAACATGGTCCATGGGGTGTTGGAATGTTTCCCCACATGAACTAAACTAATAGAAATAAAATAATAAAATAAAATAAAATAAAATAAAAACAAAAACAAAAACAAAAACAAAAACTCACAAACGGCCCTTAGGTGCACTGGAATGGAGCTGCAGAAGCTCCTGTCATGAGGGCGAACGATCGCACTTAGGGTGTGTTCGATCACACTGCTTGTTGAGTGCATAACTACAAACGATTGCACATGGGCTATGATTGATTGCAGTTACAGAAGCTTGCACCTGTGGAGCTGAACGTGAACTTGAAAAACAATTAGACTACGAAAATTGAAAATGACGAAAAACAAAACAAAAATTAAAGATTAAGCTAAACTTAATCCTTAAAATTTAATAACTAAACCGTTAACTATCCCCGGCAATGGCGCCAAAAATTGATGTGGTGATTTTACGACCAAAATAATCAATGATAAAATTAACCACTCGCAATAAAATGAATCTTGTAGGATAGAGCTATATTGAGGGTGTCGAACCTCAAGGACTGTATGGGTTTCGTTACTAAATTTGAAAGACTAAATTTTAACCTAATTAACAAAAGAGAATTTGATTTGATTTTGTTTTCTAAAAGTAAATGCATAAAATAAAAGATAATTAAAATATGATAGAGAGTGTAGGGTATTGACTTCACCTATATCCGCACAACAATGGTTAATCAGATTCAATTCCAGAAATTCATTCTATTCATGTTATAATTAAACAAAAAACTACCTTATTAAAGAGTAAGGATAATCTATTTTCAGTTGGCACGGATCGTTCATCTAACTACTAAGATGCGGCATGACCCGTCTTTCCTAGGTATAAACTATAAAACTCTTTAATAAGTTTCATATAATTAATGGAATAGCATAACCCATATTCAGTTGGCACGGATCGTCTACCTAAATTACACTAAACTAGGGTGTAGTACGACCCATCTTCCCTAGGCATGGCATATCTTAATCATATTAATCATATGTCTATTACAACCCATTATATAACCAGCATCCCCATAATCACAGAAAATAAGAATGATTTGAGATCAATAAAAGTAAAAATACTTTCTAAGACAAGATAAGAATTTCACTAATATTGATTTTGGAATTTAAGAACAATTGCATTTAATAATTAAGAACATAATTCAATTGTAACAATTCTCACAGTTATATAATCAACATACATAAATTGAAAGTCTGGAATTTAAATACAATCAAACCATTGTGCTTGGAAAAGGTTACATCAACACCCTACAAAGGGGTTTAGCCGCTCATGACTCCGCTAAGCCTCTAAGAAATATTTTTTGTCTAAAACTAAGTTCCCCTTCTCTTGAAGCTTAGAGGCTTATTTATAGGGAGCAACAAGTCCTAGAAGCCCTAGGAAACCTAGAAAATTCGGATTTCAATCTCCTAGTCGAATTAGGAAGCAATCCATATACAAATCGTAATAGGATTCGTCCAGATTTGCCTCCTTCTCTTGCGGGGCAATTTTGGCATAGCGGGAGTTCAATTTAGTAAAATCCCATTTCATCATGATTTGTAGAATTTTGAATTAGCTTTCCAATGCCGCTGGAATCAGCTTGAATGTGCAACATTCGGCGCTTATCAATCCTTAAAAAGTTATTAGCTAAACTAGATAAATTGAATTTTGAGGAGCTATTTTACATTAAAAAAAAAAAAAAAATTAGCTCTTTCATTGGGAATGCTCTTAGAGAAGCAAAGAAAAGAAAAGAAAAGAAGGTAAAATAGATATTTAATTGAATGAGCTAAAATAAAAGCTACATGTAGTGGCACTATCTAGAGAGCTATTTTATTTTTTTTATTGTTTCTCTTACCTATTTTATCTTTTCCCAAAATTTTCTCTTGCTATTTCTCATCCACATTTTTTTTTTCCTAAAAGTTGAAAAATAGGATATTTAGAAAAAATAATCCTTATAAAAAATAAAAAAAATAATATTTAAATGATATAGATAAAAATATAACTAATATGTAAGATGCATGTAAAAATTCATTAGTTAAAGTAGATTAAGTGAGTTTTGATAAGTCATTTTACATAAAAATTTGGTTCCTCAATTGAAAATGCTCTAAATGCTGTTATCTTTATCTTACTTGAATTTGAGAGAATTGTGGACCCATACTAAAATATAGGATCCTTAAACAATATTAAACTTGGCAATTAGAGCATTCAAAAATATTAAGAGTTGTGGTATGAGTTTTTATTTTATTTTATTATGATATTATTCTCAAATCTCTCTCTCACTACCCTAAATTCCTCTCAATTCAGACTCAAAGTACATGAAATTCTAGCACTTTCCTTACCAGCAAAAAGAAATTATTGAGTGTCTAAATTACCAAGAATATCATGAATGAATTTATATTTTTCTTTTCAAATTGCATTGTTTGTTTACCTTTAATATGATAGATACCCGGAGTTTTTATCACTTGAAAATCATAAAATAAAAGAAATAATCACTTGGAGAGAGACAACTACCAAATGATTTAAGCAAATTATATATATATATATATATATATATTAATGTATGAATTGGGCTTACAAAACTACTACTACTACAAAAAAAAAAAAAAAAAAAAAAAAAGAAGAAAAGAGGAATAATAACTTATTATGGAAATGAAATATTAATATAACCATGGCTTACTCTACTAAACACGGTTAAGCCTAAGCCCATTAGGCCCAAAATGACCTCTCATCAGTACACCGCACACTTGACAATGTCATTTTGTTTTGGGGTTTGCTAGGGATTCTCCTCGTAGTGTTTTCTTGGCGTTCTCCCAGTCTTACATAGAACATGATTTAAGAAAAAATAAAATTGTAGTACCATTTTTTTGCTAACAGATTAATTTTTATGAGTTAATAGTTAGGTTCTAATGCTTTAAAACTTGTTTTTGGATTCAAAACTAAAATCTAAGGGTGGAAGGTTAATCCTTTAGGGATGATATCACCCAAAATAGATTTGATCATCCTAAATTTGATGCTAATGCCTCACAAATTTGGTGCTAATGCTTCAAATTTTGTGTTAATGTCTAAAAAAACCGATGGTGAAGGTCACTACAATTTTATTTTTTCTTAAATCATGTTTTACGTAAGACTGGAAGAACGCCAGAAGAATCTACAGAAAGAACCCCTAACATTTTTATTTTTTTTTAGACATGTCGACACAATGAAAGAGAAAGGAATGCCGACAATATCATTTATGCTTACTTATTCCTTTTACTTTTGCATATTTCCTTAAATCGGCAGGTTGGACACGATCAATTGCATCACAATTACAAATGAGAAGAACATGAGAATATTATGTTAATATTGAGAATAATATCTTAAAAATATAATCATAAAATACAAAGTAAACATGAATTATTATGAAACATTTGGTTTTTAACCGTCCGTTATTTCTTACGACCATTTTAAGGATTTGTTTGATATTTTGATTTCAAAAAGAACAATTTAAAAGTGATAATTTTAAAACGTGCACAATTAAACATTTGATAAAATTATAAAAATCGTGCCTTTTTTAAAAATCAAAGCCTAGTAAGGATTATAACACAACATTAACTCACTCCAAAAAAAAAAAAAAAAAAAAAAACAGAAAACGTGTTGTTTAGGTACGGCTAGAAGGGCGGAAATTATCTTCCTGGCCTCCTCACAATTTGGCGGCTATTACGAAGGAGCTCACGGTAGTTTCATCACAGGGAATAATTTCAACAGCCTTATAACCAATACAGCCCTATATTTCTACTCCGAGATAGGGTCGCCTCGTCGCACGTGCAGTTCAGACTCAGGCGAGAATGGGGATCACAGAACGTCATGGATGAGTCAGAATATCACGCGCCGCGGACCATTGTTGCACAGGCACCACGACAAATCTTGACCCTTCACATAAAATAGCATAGATTGGATAATAGGCATAGCCATGAAAAATTATTGCAAGGCTCACTTATAATATACATTTTACTCTAGCTTTATTTTAAATTAAGTTAACAACGGAATAATTAATTTTATAAGATAAACATTAGAAAATTTTAAAATTATAAGGAAAATTTCAAAACTTTGGGCATCTAATGCCCCCACTAATACCAAGTTCCACTTCTTAATCCTAGTGTTCTCTTGGTGGTAACTGTAATGTGATTTTTAAAATTATATATAGATTAAAAGTCAATAATAATTTCAAATTTAACGTTAATTTTAAAAGTTTCATCACAATTGGGAGGATATTAGGAAAATATTAAAAAAACACCTAGTATTTTTCATTGTAAAAATAGGTACTTTGGAATTGTGTTTTTAAAAAATTACGATTTGAAACATGTTGAAAATCTACGTTTTCAAAGTAAATGTTTTTTGAGAAATAATTTGTGTCAATATTTTGTTCATATTTTCCTTTTCTCATCTTACTTACAAATCAACTATTAAAGATTTGTAGAGTTCTATAGGAGAATATTGGCAAACTATTGACACAATTTTTTTTTTTTTTTTTGAAAACATATAATTTTAAAGGATAAACTAAAATTTTAAAGGTCAAACTGCGGTTTTGCCAAACACTTAGTTGCATTTTTAAAAATTAATTTTTTGAATTGCACATTTTAAAATCGCAAACCCAAACAAACCTTAAACTTGGAATTGGAATAAGGAATATATATATATATATATAAAGATTTTAAGGGATCAAAGTGTCCTCAAGAAATAGTTCAATCGGTTGAGATTACGCATATTGAAGCAGAAGTCACTAGTTCAAATCTTCCTCCCTCCTCTAATGCGAACATATCATTTTGTGGATACATCAACGACCGTGATTGGCAAATCAACGGCACCGATTTAATAGAGAAATTAATGTCCAGTGAAGCAGCGTAGAAAATAAACTCTATTCTTTTCAAAAAAAGAAAAAAAAAAAAAAAAAAAAAACTCTATTGCCAATATATATATACGGAATATATGAACAGAAATCGTACCGGTGAAGCGGCTTTCGGAGTGCCTTTTCTAGGGTTTTGAGAGACGCATTGAAGCAAGAGGAGATCGAGAGTTACTACAACTTCTTTCATTCTTTGGAGACTGAAGGAGAAAGAGGAGAAACCGTTGAGGGAAAGCGCCACTTATATATCCGGTCATTGCTCGTATTTATTTATTTATTTTTTGTATATATATTTATATTTCCGAGACAAGTGGCGCTTGGATCAAGATATCCAGTAATTTCCTAAAATTGCTGGCCAATTTTTTTTAAAATCCCAACCATTAAAGAGATCTAAGGGTTCAAATTAAACACCTATTTTTTTAGTGGATGGGATACATTCTCGAGGGTTAAAAAATTTCCCTCCTAAACTTTGTCTTTTCCCTCTAAAAAAGTATCCCTCTTAATTTTGTTTTCAAGAGACGCTCTTTCCCTCTCTCCCTCCCTCCCTCTCAGAGTCTCAGACTCTCTCTACCTCACAGATGCTCTCTCTGTTTCTCCCTCACATGCTCTTTCTCTCTTTCCCTCTTTGAGCTCTCTCTCTCACAGACGGTGACGGTGAAACTCACTGGCTTCGGTTGACTGGGTTCGTAACGAAAGTGGTTTGGGTCCCACGGAGGTTTTGCTCAGAAGACGCCGGCGGTTTGGCTCTCTCTCTCTCCCTCACTCACAGATGCTCTCTCTCTTTCCCTCTTTGAGCTCTCTCTCTCTCAGACGGTGACAGTGAAACTCACCGGCGTCGGTTGACTGGGTTCGAAAACGAAGGTGGCTTGGGTCCGACGGAGGTTTTGCTCTGAAAATGCCGGCAGTTTTGGCTCCGGTAACGACGATGGTTTGGGTCCGCTAGATTTTTGCCTAGAAGACGCCGGCAATTTAGCTCCGGCTCTCTCTCAGACCACTCTATTAGATCTGGAGGTTTGGGTCTGTTGGGGGATATCGGACTGTCACTTTCCTTTTTCCATGTTTCTTTTTGGTTTTAGTTTTCTGATTTCTGTTTATTATCCTTTGAGCTTTAAGTAGAGGCTATATACTTCTCCAGTGTGAACTTTGAATAGAATGGAATTATAGTTTCAGTCCAGGTGTTCCTTGAAAACAACTAACAAAGAGGGAAGAAGAAAAAAAAAGTGATAGATTTTGTTGATTGCTCTGTTTGAGTTTCAGAGTTGTACCAGCAAAAGTCATTTTGATCTANTTTTTTTTTTTTTTTTTTTTTTTTTACCTTTGTATTTAATTTTTTGTTTTTTTTTTTTTTTTTTCACTGGTTTCAGTTTTGATTTTCTGATACTACTGCGTGCTAATGTTAAATTTTATTTAACTTATCTTGTTAAATTTTCAAGTTTTGTGTGTTCCTTTAACCGAATTGGGGAAGGGAAGAGTCTTGCTAATGTTTGCATTGGTTTTCTTGGGTTGTTTCTGGAATGGGATTTTTTTTTTTTTGGATGCTCTTGTGCTGGCCGAATGAGTGAGTAAGGGGTGTAACGGAGGACTTTTTAATTTCCTCTTGAATTTTCGGGAATATATTTTAGTTCGTGGCAATATATGAAAATTGATGAGCATTGTATATTTTCTGGCTTTTCTGCAGATTTAAAGAAGATTCCAACAGAGGCTTGCAAACCATCAGGTTTGGAAAAATGCACACACTGTTTGGTTCATATGGAAATTGCTGAAAGAATTGCTCTGTAAACAAATTATGAAAATAATTAATGAAATTTATGGAAATAAATTTTGTAAACAATGTATGTAATTTATGAAACAGAATATTTATCAATGATTTGATCCTACATTTGTGGAAATGGCAATTAACTCTTTATTATCCATGCTTATCCACGACTGTGGGTAGCACATACATCAAGTCCTCTTGCCTGTGTTCAGACTCATTTTTGCAAGAGGTACAGAGTACAGGAAGCAAAAAACCCTCAATCCATCAAACAGAGAAAATCTATAACAATTTACACTCTTCGCCTTGGTAGCAAATGAAGGAGGTGACAAGGGGATAAAAATTGAATTTTTCTTCATTGGGAAACAGAACTCAGGATTTCAATTTCATGATTTCATTCAATTCATTTTTTCACAAAACACAACCAACTTCATCACAATAAGGTCCATAAATTACAAAATACAACCAATCAACTCCATAAATTAAAAAATGAGATTCCATAACTTACATAAAAAATGAGATTACATAATTTCCAAAAAAACGAGATTACATAAAATGCTCCAGTTTCGGTCAATACAGAGAAACTCAAGACTCAATATCTGAGAATGACCATACATGACCGTCCTCAAAGACTCCTCCGACCAAAATAAAAAATCATCCACCAAATGGAATCAAAATCAAAAAACGAAAACAGAGAAAAACGCCGACGCCCATATCTGAGAAATTACAAGGAAAATAAGGAATTTGTCGCGCATGCTGCGGAAAGCAAGAAAAATTGAAACGGAGCTTGTGTTTAAAGATTAAGAGTGTTGGTTGAGGACTTTTGTCGAGCAGATGAGAAGCTCTGCGCGTCGGACCCAAGCCACCTTCGTTTCCGAATCCAGTCAACCGACGCCAGTGAGTTTCACTGTCACCGTCTGAGAGAGAGAGAGAGCTCAAAGAGGGAAAGAGAGAAAGCATCTGTGAGTGAGGGAGAGAGAGAGAGCCAAACCACCGGCGTCTTCTGAGCAAAACCTCCGTCGGACCCAAACCACTTTCGTTAAGAACCCAGTCAACCGAAGCCAGTGAGTTTCACCGTCACCGTCTGTGAGAGAGAGAGCTCAAAGAGGGAAAGAGAGAAAGAGCATGTGAGGGAGAAACAAAGAGAGCATCTGTGAGGGAGAGAGAGTCTGAGACTCTGAGAGGGAGGGAGGGAGAGAGCGTATTTTGAAAACAAAATTAAGAGGTATACTTTTTTAGAGGGAAAGGACAAAGTTTAGGAGGGAATTTTTTAACCCTCGGGAATGTATCCATCCACTAAAAAAATAGGTGTTTAATTTGAACCCTTAGATCTCTTCAATGGTTGGGATTTTAAAAAAAACTGGCCAGCAATTTTAAGAAATTGCTGGAGATCTTGATCCGTGGCGCTTTCCCTCCACGGTTTCTCCTCTTTCTCAATTCACGGTCTCCAAAGAAGGAAAGAAGTTGTAGTTACTCTCGGTCTCCTCTTGCTTCAACGCTTCTCTCAAAACCCTAGAAAAGGCACTCCGAAAGCCGCTTCACCGGTACGACTTCTGTTCATATATTCCGATTTCGATTCCGGTCAGTGCTCGTATTTTTTTTTTGTTCGGAGCTTTTGGCTTGCTTCTCAAGGGTTCGTTTTGGCTTTTTTTGGGTCTTGAAAGAGTGTAAGAATGTGGTTTCTTCTGTGGAATCTCTGTTTTATGCTGCATTGTTCTGTATGGCTCGGCTTTGAATTTCGCACTCTTGTTTGTCAACGCTGATTATCTGAAATCGCTTTCGTTTTTGTTTTTGTTTTTTTGTTTTTTTAAATGAATTTCTGTAGTATATTGTTCGTGTTTTGTTTGTTTCTTGGCTTTTCTTTTCTTTTTTTTTTGGTTTTTCATTTATTATTATTATTCTTCATCTTCTTTGTTGGGCCTTGAATGAGTGTTAGATCATGGTTTCATGTGGAATTTAAGTGTATTCCAAAAGCCGCTTTCAGGGTACGATTTCTGCTTATATATTCAGATTTCGAGTCTGTTCGAGCTCTCGAGCTCTCTCAGTGCTTGTATTTTTTTTTTTTTATCAGAGCTTTTGGCTTGCTTCTCAGGGTTCGTTTTGCCCTTGTTTATGGGTCTTGAAAGAGTGTTAGAATGTGGCTTCTTTTGTGGAATCTCTGTTTTATGCTGCATTGTTCTGTAGGGATCGGCTTCGAATTTTGTACTGATTATTTGTTTATTATTATTCTTTTTTCGGTTTTCAGGGTTCGTTTTTGGGCTTTCTTCGGTTTTTTGTTTATTATTCTTTTTTATTTATTTTTTTGTTGGGTTTTGAATTAGTGTTAGATTCTGGATTCTTGTGTATTCCAAAAGCCGCTTTCACTGTACGATTTCTGCTCATATATTAAGAATTTGATTCCATTCGGGTTCGCTTTCTTCTTCGTTTTTCTTCTTTTTTTCTCTTAAAAAAGATTCCGTTGTATCTTTTGTTTGTTTTTGCGCTTTTTTTTGTTGTTGGGTTTTTCATTTATTATTCTTCCTACTCTTTCTTCTTTGTTGGTTCTTGAATGAGTGTTAGATTATGGCTTCTTGTGTATTTTGCTGCATTGTTCTGTCAGGCTTGGCTTTGGATTTCGTAATTTCTTGTATAAAAGGACGCATTTTTTTTTTGGTCTGAAATCGCTTTCGTTTTTTGTATTATATTGTTCATGTTTTGTTTGTTTTTGCTTTTTTTTTTTTGGTTTTTCATTTATTCTTCTTCTTCATAGTTGTTGTTGATGTTATTTGAACTACTAATCCAGCATTTCTTTTTCTTTCTGTTTTGTTTTCAAGTTTTTGGGTCTGAACCGCTATGATGTGCGTTTTAGTTTAATATTTGGCTTTCTATATTACCTTTAGTTTCTGTGTGTCACCGACTGTGTAAAATATACATTTTTATTTTTAATTTCTTATTTTGATTATTATGACTTTGAAAATATGCGTGGTTGTACTAGATATAAGATTCTGTTATTATCTCTCAGAGTTTTTTATGCTTGAGAATGAAAAGGATAGATCCTAATCACCCCACTTAGGAACTTATGTGTATATTGGTTTTTTTCTGTTCTACAATGCCATCAGGTAAATGGGTCTTTTGTTTGCTGTTGGTTTGTTTCTGTACTTTCAAACTGCCTTGAAAAAGGAAGAGATATGCTTATTGTTAAGAAGCGTAGTGAAATATGACTGCAGAAATTTGTTGTCAGGAGAATTTTTGCTCTTTTTTATTTTTTATTTTTTTTTAAATAATTTCCGTTGTCTTTGTTCTCCTGGTTATTGTAAGGGCGATTGTTTGATAGAGAACAGGAACTTCCCTAGTTTTGCTGATATTGATGTTTTGACTCTTTTTGATGATTTTCTCCAATGGGTTGACCTTAATTTTTATATTAAGTTCGTAGCATGACCAACTCTGGTGCTGTTTGGTTTGGATTTTGGAAAGTATTTTCTTGTTTATGAGAGCCGAAAGTGAATTTGGGTTGTTAGCAAGGCAAGAAAAGTACTTGTAAAATCCTAACCAAATGGTACTTCAATTAACAGCAAACGACTTTCTTAATTATTCTTCTGAATAAGAGTAATTTTCTTGTTTGCTTTTGTGCTCTACTTTTGAACTGGGGTGGCAGCTTTTGGTGTATATAATTAAGGTTATTGTGATCATTTAACCAATTTCTTAGTATTTGCACAACTTATACTAATGAGTTTCTTTATGTTTTGAATGAAACTGATAATTACTTTATCTGTTTCACTGATTATTATTGTTTTTCATTAAGTATTTGCAGGTTATTGGTCTAGTGGAAGATGGAGAAAGTAGGTGTTTCTCAGGAAGCTGGTAGCGCCCCACCTTTACTCCCACCACCTCCAACTCTACCACCCAATCTAAAGCCAGAACAACTTGTCACTCCCAAGTATTCAATTACCAGCAGGAGTGGGGTTGGGAGTTCTGGACGAAAAATATCTTTGCTAACGAACCACTTTAGAGTTTCTGTCAATTCTCCAGATGCTGTATTTTACCAGTACACTGTATGTTTTCCCTCGTGTGCCTTTTCAGTTTACTTGGAATTCATTACATTTCAATGTTAAATGTTGTATGCCATACTGTTTGTAGGTTTCGATTACTTCAGAAGATAATAGAGCTGTTGAAGGCAAGGGAATAGGGAAAAAACTAGTTGATAGGCTTCACCAAACTTACTCTTCTGAGCTTTCCAGAAAAATGTTTGCTTATGACGGGGAGAAAAGTCTCTACACTGTTGGTCCTCTGCCACAGATCAAGTCTGAGTTCCAAGTGGTGCTTGAGGAGTCATTTGGAAAACGGTATACCTTTTTCCATAATTTCGTTCAATTTTCATTTTGGAGTTGATTTTGTTGTAAAATTTACATGGCATTTCTTGTTGTGCAGTAGCGAAACTGTGATACCTGATGACTGTCAGAGCCCAAGTGGGACTGGTAAAAAGTCAAAGTGTTCTTTTCGGTCAAATACCTTTAAGGTGGAGCTTGGTTATGCTGCCAAAATACCCTTGAGGTCCATTGCTCTTGCCCTTAAAGGAGCAGATGTAGATAATAATGCTCAGGATGCTTTGAGAGTCCTTGATATTATACTGAGGCAGCAAGCAGCAAACAGGTACATCTGTTTCTTTGTTGTGTTTCTCTTTGACTTGTTATTTTTTAATACACCATCTGGAAGCATATACATATTGCTTTTAGAAGTAACTTTCTTGAACTATGGCTGTTGAATGTATAGGGGTTGTCTTTTGGTAAGACAATCGTTTTTTCACGATGACTCGAGGAACTTAACTGATGTTGGAGGAGGAGTAAATGGGCTTCGGGGGTTCCATTCCAGCTTTCGTCCGACTCAAGGGGGCTTGTCTCTTAATATGGGTATGATTCTTTTTTCTTGGTTCTTATAAACTTCATCATAACATTCTTCTGTCAGTTGTCGATACTACTTTAAATTTTTTTTTTTGTGCAGATGTGTCAACAACAATGATAATAAAACCTGGCCCTGTGGTTGACTTCCTTTTAGCTAACCAAAATGTACGTGAGCCTCGCTTTGTGGATTGGTTAAAGGTAAAAAGCTGCTAAAAGACATTGTGTTCAAGATTCAAACTCTCGTGCTAGATTTTCTCTGAATATTCATCTTCTGGTCATTTACAGGCTAAGAGAATGCTTAAAAATCTTAGGGTTAAGGCGAGACACCGAAACATGGAATTTAAGATCATTGGCCTGAGTGAGAAGCCCTGCAATCAGCAATAGTATGTTCTTACTTCAGGAAATTCTCCCCCGCCCCCTCTTATTTCCTTGTTCTTTTACACTTCAATAACTTCCTAACTTTGGTCTTACTTTGGGCCAAGCTTTTCAATGAAAGCGAGAAATGGTGACGTTGGAGATGAAGGGCAAACTAGGGACATTACTGTGTACGATTATTTCACTAGAGTCTGTGGCATAGAACTCGAGTATTCTGGATACCTACCATGCCTTGATGTTGGCAAGCCCAAGCGGCCCAGCTATCTGCCTCTGGAGGTCTGGGAATCTTTTGCTTGATATGATGTTGGCATTAGCTTATTTTAGTTTTAATCTAATTTACTTTTTTTTTTTGTGTGGGTGATTTAGCTCTGCTCGCTAGTTTCGCTTCAACGGTACACAAAATCATTATCGTCAATGCAGAGGGCATCTCTAGTTGAAAAATCTAGACAGAAGCCTCAGGAAAGAATGCGTACTCTGACTGATGTACGTTTGCCTTGACACCTGACTGAATTTTTTTTGTTTGTTTTGGATGATGCAATATTTTTTCTCACTTATTCTGGCAGGCTGTGAAAAACTACCGATATGATGATGACCCTGTGCTTACTGAGTGTCGTATTTCTATTGAGAAACAGTTGACACAGGTTGATGGCCGCGTCCTAGAGGCTCCAAAGGTATGAATTTTTTTCTTTGTGTGTGTACGTGAGAGAGAGAGAGAGAGGTGGGGTGGAGGGGAGTCAAGGAGGATATTACTACCAGTGCACTTTCTGATGGGTTTGTCTTTATGGTTCACAGTTGAAGGTTGGCAACAATGAAGATTGCATCCCTCGTAATGGACGCTGGAATTTCAATAACAAGGTATGGCTTTGATGTCCTTGACATTTGATATCAATAATAATCAATATTTTTTTAAATTGGTTTAGCTGGTTTAACGGATTACAAGCCTTTTCTTTCATCGTGTTGCAGAAACTTTGGAAGCCCACAAAGATTGAACGTTGGGTTCTTGTAAACTTCTCTGCTCGCTGTGATACCAGTTATATTTCACGGGAGCTTATCAACTGTGGAAGGAACAAGGGCATTGTAGGTTACACCACATTAATATTTTTGACTGATTATCACCCTTTCCCTCATACTCTCTCTAATCTCTTTGCAGCATATTGATCGCCCTTTTACATTAATTGAAGAAGACCCCCAATCTAGAAATGCAAGCCCTGTTGTAAGGGTAGAAAAGATGTTCGAGCTTATTAAAGCAAAACTTCCTGGTCCACCGGAATTCATCCTTTGTGTTTTGCCAGAGAGGAAAAACTCTGAAATTTATGGTATGGCTTTTTTCTCTTCCTGTCCTTCCTTCTGGCAGGATTCAACTTTCTGTGATCATATAATCAGTTCATGTTCTTTTACTTTGTCAAGGGCCCTGGAAGAAGAAAAGTTTAAGTGACTTTGGCATAGTCACGCAATGCATTTCCCCTGCTAAGGTTAATGATCAGTACCTCACTAATGTGCTTCTTAAAATCAACACCAAGGTAAATGTGCAAATGTGAAAGCTTATATCTGCATATTTTGCATACTCATTATTAATG
This sequence comes from Carpinus fangiana, assembly GCA_006937295.1. NCBI lineage: Eukaryota > Viridiplantae > Streptophyta > Magnoliopsida > Fagales > Betulaceae > Carpinus > Carpinus fangiana. Next base: position 1,555,351 of record CM017326.1, on the reverse strand, counting down.
TACTTTTAACTGATTTGTTTTCCTTTTTCTTTTGTAGCTTGGCGGAATAAATTCTTTGCTGGCCATAGAGCACTCCTCACGTGTTCCTCTGATAAATGATACACCTACAATGATTTTGGGAATGGATGTCTCACATGGGTCTCCTGGTCGATCAGATATCCCATCTATTGCTGCGGTAATTTCCCATGTATTATCTTTTTAACATATTTGAGCAATCTGTTTGGCCCTTTATTATCATGTTGTTGCTTTTCTTCAATATGTTGGAACCTTTAGGTTGTTGGCTCTCGATGTTGGCCACTCATTTCAAGGTATAGGGCATCTGTAAGAGCGCAATCACCTAAAGTGGAGATGGTTGATGCTTTATACAAGCCTTTGGCTGATGGATCTGATGATGGCATCATAAGGTACATCAAGTTACTGGTAGAGTTATCTCCTAAGTCCTTGATATCATTGACAAAGTAATTGGTATCATCATGATTAATATCAAAATAGTTTCCTTTTCCTGTTATTAGTTGTCTTAGTATCTTTCATGCGGTCAATAGTAATTTCTTTGATAAATAAACCTCAATACATTTTCTGTAAATTAGCGTTGCCATTGCACTATTATGTATTGTTGGGTCATATATATATTTTCTTTTTGTATAATGATACTAGATTAATTTTCTACTTATCGTTTACTCTGTCCGCCAAACATGAGATACCTACTTTTATGCATTGCATTTTATATACTTTGAATCTTCTAGACGTTTATTTGTCTCGTTTGAAAAAACTGAAACTCACTCTCAAATCTCATGTGTTGATGTTATAAAAGATAGTCAAAGAACACTGACCCTTATATATTTGGATATACTATTTCCACTATGCTGCTTCAAACAGAAATTTTCCTTGCATTGCAGGGAACTGCTTATAGACTTCTTTCAAACGAGCGGTAAACGCAAACCTAGTCAGATTATTCTATTCAGGTATTACGGCATTTGTTTGTAGATTTCAGTGAGTTTGGTTTGTTAATTATTTGGAAACATTTTGATTGTTTTAAATTAAATCATTAGTACCTAGAAATCAAATTACTGGATAGCATTGAAAAATATCAGACATATAGCATATTTGAAAGCATAAAAGGTCAAGTTCAATTTATTGGAATAAATTTATTTTTTAATTGTAGTGCTCTCCATCTCCATAGTTGTTTTGTCTAAGCTTGATTAAATTGAACTTCATGGTTCGGCATGGAGGAATTCATTGTAGTCATGTTTTGGTTTGGGGCAAAATCATATCCTTTTTAATGCAAGGATGATTTATGTTGTTGTGAATGTTGGGAGTACATAAGTTCTATAGTAAAGATGAAAAATTCTCATTACATAGCTTTGTAGTATTTGCGCCTGATGCAATACAAGTTTAAATCGATTAGGTTCTGGTACATTGTTGTAATTTTGTTTTGTTGGCATCATTGCGTCAAACTTTAAGCTGATGCTATTCAAAGAAATATGTATTTGCATTGGGTTTCATTTCTCTTTTCTTATTTGGCACTGCTGAGGATTTTTCCTTTTGTTTTCTTTACAATTCTTGTTAGGGATGGCGTGAGCGAATCACAGTTTAACCAGGTTTTGAACATTGAGCTGGATCAAATCATTAAGGTTCTTCAACAACTGTGACTTTTTATTTGAGTTTTCGTATTTCATATTTCCTAGTGAATATAGCTTTAGTCCTTGTGGATTTTTATTAAGATTACTAGTTTATTGCCCCCCATTCTATCCCACATTGTCCTGTGGATTGTTGCAATTTTACTTTAGTGTAATTGATGATGAGCTAATGAATAACAATCCCCTTAAAAAGGGCTCTAAATGATGTTAAGCTGATGATAAATAATGTTTTTGAAGTTCCTAAGAGCTTGAATGACTTGTGCCTCATTCCTGCATGTGTCATTGAAGTGTAAGATAACCTTAATTCCCTGCCGAAGATGGAATGCAAGCTTTTGTTCGTAATGATAACATTACAATTGTTATCTTCTGTAATTACAGGCATACCAGCATCTTGGGGAAGTTGACATTCCCAAGTTCACAGTGATTGTAGCTCAGAAGAATCACCACACAAAGCTCTTTCAAGCTGGGGCCCCTGAAAATGTTCCACCTGGTCTGCTACTACCAGATATTTTATTTACTTATGATCTACTCGGATCCATTCTTGACATGCTATTTCTCTCTCTCTCTCTCCTCCTCTCTTTCTCCAGGGACTGTTGTGGACACAAAAATTGTGCACCCAAGGAACTATGATTTCTACATGTGTGCCCAAGCAGGGATGATTGTAAGTAATTCTTTTCTTTATTTGGAGTAAATTAGTACATCCCAAATCTGTAAACAAGAATCATAAAAAGTACCATGCAGGGGATCATTATATATTTTAGTGTGTTACCTCTACATTCACCAGGATCGTGTTCTTCTTTGATAGATATTTGCAATTTACCAATAAAAAGAGAAACAAAAAGGTGGTTTTATGGAATCCTTACTGTTGTAGGGTTTTAGCTTTCGGATGATCTCCTTTCTATGTCAGTTGTATAATTCTCATTCAAGCTTCCTATCATTCTTTGTTACCATTTCTTTTATGATAATAGGGAACTTCTAGGCCAGCACACTATCATGTCTTGGTTGATGAGATTGGTTTCTCTCCTGATGACTTGCAAAATCTGATCCATTCACTATCATATGTGTAAGCTTTCAAGCCCCAATGGCTTTTCATTTGAGTTCATTGCAACAACCTTTCAATTGAAGTTGTTATTGTACACTTTTTGACTTCTTATTTCAGGTACCAAAGGAGTACAACTGCAATTTCAATTGGTAATTTCATCATCACATTTATGCTTCTCGAATTATTTGTTTGTCACCAAGGAGAATACATAATTTGCTTGAGTGTCTGTTTCACTGTTATTTCTCCCCACCCTCACTGTCATTTTCATTCTCCAGTGGCACCGGTATGTTATGCCCACCTTGCTGCATATCAAATGGGACAGTTTATGAAGTTCGAAGAGCTCTCAGAAACCTCTTCGGGTAATGTCACTTCTGTGGGTGGTGCCCCCATTCCAGAGCTCCCTAGGTTGCACGAGAAAGTCCGGAGTTCGATGTTCTTCTGTTGAGGAGGCAGTGCTGACAGATTTTGGTAAATACCGCTAATTTTATACGATTTTTTGTCAATCGTAGAAAGGCATAGGTTTATATACGCGTAGACAGGCAACCCCAGTTATCTTCAGGCGGGGTGGAGATATAGGTAATCTGATGGAGAAAAGCAACCTTTTGGTTTAGTTATCGACAAAGTTCAGCTATTTAGAACAATGGGATTCAATTTTTGTAATTAACTAGTTTTTGCGTAATTTGAAGGTATTATTCGGAACCATCTTAATTTATGAAAAATATGTTTGTTATTCCTTTGGTTTGCATTTATTTATTTATTTTATTTTTCAGTTTTCAAAGGCAAATTCATTGACAATTCAAAATATAAATTAATCCTCAAAACACATCACTTTAATTTCACCAACCTATAGTAAAATTTAAATAATACTAAGTATTTTTTTTTATATCTATAATTCTGAAAATGACGTATAATTGCTGAACAAAATCCTAATTTTGTGACATGTCAAGCTTACTAAGCAATAAGATTGCTTCTCAGCAAAAGAAAAGAATGCTTGCCCAAAATGATTCCTGTGGGGGTGTTTTTTTGGGTCCTAAATTTGAGAGGTGCACAAAAGTTTGGCTTTCATTTTTGGTAAAAATAAGTGGATATTTCGAGAATATGGACAGTCAAGATGGTCTCCAAATGTTATTTGAGATTGTGATCCAAATCTTGACCGTCCATTTTGCATCTCATGTTATTTTTAAGAAAATATTGATCAATATTATTAATATGAGAATCTATATGCTGGCAAACCGTAAGAACATGACAAAGAATCCCGCTCAACAGAAAAGGCTAATCAATTAATTAGCTTACATTCCTGCACCAAAGCCAAAATTGCTAGGTATATAAATATTTATTGGTGGTTTTCTTTGTAAGACCTTAGTTTTGTTGTATGTCTAATCATATGACGGTGATCGAGTTAATCAAAATTGAGTTACCTTATCCCATGAAGTGAACATGATGATGATGAGTTACCTCAGAACATCATGATGATTTTGAGTAAAGTTTTAAAGAATTGGTAAGCAAACAAAGAGGTTATATATGTATGCGCTTGGTTCTAATAGTGAGTAGTGAAGCCAATTCTGATATCAGTTAGTTGAATTACTAGGCCCATTTCATTAGTAAGAGTTGTTACATAGGATTCGGGTTTTTGTTTCGTTTATAACTATTAATTTATTAATTTATTTTTTTATTTTAACAGGTCAATCCGTCTGACCCGGCTCACCCGTTAAGTGATATACTTTCTTTCTCCCATGAAACCGCCTTTCTCAATTTCTCCCTCTCTTCTTCGCACACCGCGCCACCACCGCCACGGCTACGCCTCCACGGTCCACACCTACGCAGTGTCTCTCTGCCTCTCTTCTTCAGCGCCTCACGACGCTACGCAACTCTCTCTCTCTCTGCTACGGCACTCTCTGTCTCCTGTATATCTCTCTAACTCTCTCGCTCTCTCTCTCTTGCTCTGATTTTTTTTTCTTCAATTTTCTGATTTTTTTTTTTTTNAAAAAAAAAAAAAAAAAACTGAGAGAGAAGAAAAAAAGAAAATCTAAGAAACATAAGGAGAATGAAATAACCAAGAAAAGAGATATCAAATAGAAGAGAAATGGAGAGAGATACTTTGTGTAGAGAATATATATTGTTGTAGTTTGCACCGAGAGAGTCGCTTTGAGAGATGGAGATCATGAGAGCCTCGTGGTGTGAGAAAGGTAGGGTTATTTTTGGCATTTTTTTTTTCTTTTGACATGTCCACACAAGAGGCAATTTGACACGTTAATTTTAGAAAAATGTTAGGGGTTCTCTTCCTAATGTTCTCTCAACGTTCTCCTAGTCTTACGTAAAACATGATTTAAGAAAAAATAAAATTATAGTGGCCTCCACCACAGGTTTTTTTTAGGCATTAGCACCAAATTTGAGGCATTAACACCAAAATTGAAGCATTAACATTAAATTTATGATGATCAAATCCATTTTTGGTGATATCATTCCTAAAAGGTTGACATTCCACCTTTAGGTTTTAGTTTTGAATCCAAAAACAAGTTTTACAGCATTAGAACCTAAATATTAACTCATAAAAATTAATTTGTTAGCAAAAAAAATGATACTACAATTTTATTTTTTCTTAAATTATGTTCTACGTAAAACTGGGAGAATGCCAAGAGAACACTACGGGGAGAACTCCTAACAAACCCCTTAATTTTAATNCTAATTTTATCCAAACACTCGATTAATAAAAAATAAAAATTAAAAAAAAAAAAAAAGCTTTTTAACATATTTTACCAAACACTTGTGCAATTTTAAAAAGTAACGATTTAAAAAACACAATTTTTAAAAATGCAATTTTTAAAATCGCACTTATTAAAATCGCACTCCAAAACATGTCCTAAGCAAATGCTCATATGCAATCTACCTTCTTGAGCCGTGTAAGAGTACTTGAAGTTTAAATTCATAATAGAAATAAATAAATTAAATTAAATATAAAAGTTAGTTCGCGAACTCACTCGGTTAGGCTTGGCTTGACTTATTATAAGTTCGAGCTAGAACTCGATTTTTTGGCTTATCCTTAAGTTCAACTCGAGTTTAAGCTTGAGTAAAATTTAAACAAGCTGAGCCCAAACAAGAAAAGCTCGCTCAAACTCGACTCGTTTACACTCCTAGGTGTAAATATAAGTTTTTTAAGAGTTCTCTTATTTCTCATGGTTTTACCTATTGTAATGCACAGCCAATTTTAATAGCCGCATACGCAAGTAATTTTCACTTTTTTGGTTTTTTTTCTCTAGTTCATTGATTTGCTAGTTGTTTGTTTTAACTTGAATTTTTGTTATTTTTGTTTTTCTTGTATTTGTTTATGATTATAATTCCTTTTGGATGTACTTATAAATAAAATCAAGAAAAATCCAAATGAAACAAAAATTAACATAAGAAAAATTTTAAAAAGCCTCGGTAGTCTCCGCTCCTTGAATAATTGGTCTCCAATTGGTAANGCTTGAGTTGACTTATTATGAGCTTGAGCTCGAGATTGATTTTTTGGCTCGCCCTTAAGCTCGGTTCGAGCTCGAATAAAATTTAAACAAGCTGAGCTCAAATAAGGAAAGTTCGCTCAAGCTCGACTCGTTTACACCCTTAATCCCATGGAATAGACTATTATCAGGAATAGAGTGCTACCAAACAAATGACTAACTATATCTAGTGTTAGCTAATATAATCAAAGGGTCTAATTCACGAACCAAACGAGATCTAAAAGTTTTTACTTTGTTAGTTTAAGGAAATTTTGACACGACCCGCAAACGTAGGATTTTGGTTTTTGTTTCGGGTTATAATCAGATCAAGTTAGCTCGTTTATAACTGTTAAAATTTTTTTTTATTTTTTTGACGGGTCAATCAGTCTGACCCGGCTCACCCGTTAAAAAAAAAAAAAAACCTAAGAGATGTCCTTCTCCCATGAAGTGAACACTCTTCCTTTCTTAATTTCTCCCTCTCTTCTTCACGCACCGCGCCAACACCGCCACGGCCACGCCACCACGGTCCACACCTACGCAGTGTCTCTCTACCTTTCTCCGGTTCTCGCCCTCTTCTTCAGCGCCGCACGACGCTACGCAACTCTCTCTCTCTCTGCTACGGCACTCTTTGTCTCCGGTATATCTCTCTGATTCTCTCTCTCTCTCTCTCTCTCTCTCTTGCTCTGATTTTGTTTTCAATTTTCTGTAGTATTTTTTTCATTTAGGAGCCATTAGTTTTATCAGATTTTCAGGCACTATTTCAGTATTTTGCTGTGTTTTGGCTGCTGATTTATTGAATGGTTTGCTGTGTTTGGAATTGGCTGTGCTATTGATGTGTTTGGAACTAGCCCTCAAAACTTATTGTGTTACTGCCTTTGTGAGTTATAATACTGAAATAGTGCCTAATCCGAAATAACTTCAAGGAAGTTATTGCCTAATCGAAATATAACTTACAAAGGCAGCAACACAATAAGTTACTGCATTTGTGTGTTTTATTCTATACTGAAATAGTGCCTAATGGAACTAAGTTACTGCATTTGTGTGTTTTGTTGTGAATGTTACACCCACTTTGAGAATATCTCTATTATCTAATTTATCTCTATTATGTTTGTAGATGAGTAACGAAGTTCTTGGTAAAGATTCGGTTGAAGTTGAAGATGTGGTTGAATTAAATACAATAGAAGCAGATGCTTCTATTTCTATGGGGAAGAAGAAAAAGGTAAATAAGCGTAGGAAGACCTCAATTGTTTTGAATTATTTTGATGTCGTTCCTAATAGATCCTAATGACAATGCGGTAGTGGCAAAATGCAAGCTTTGTGGTCATCAACATATGGGAATATGTGGAAATCTACTTGACATAATTCAGGTGACAGTTGAGGGCTCTATTAACAATTCCAATCTTAGTTTTGTCACCCTCTTTTAACCATAGTGCCCTCAACTTCGGCCTCCTACTCATCTCCTCTCTAATAAATAAACGCTCACTCCCTCCTTCTCTCTCTAGCTGCGGTGCCTGCAGGCGCGTCCCGCTAGAGTTTCGGTTATTGGCTTGTGAGATGCGATCGATTAGGTGGAGATTGAACGTCTGTTCATGGTCGATGCTAAATTGTTTTCTCTCTCCGCGACAACAAACAAGTCTGAGATTCGTTTGGAGGAAAAGAGAAAAAGATTCCATGGATCTATTTCTCTGGGGATTCAGCGCTCATATTGGTTGGCGGACATGGTGGAGGAGGCGATGTTGTATCAGGGGAAGGAGGATTTTGTTAGATCTTTTCAAGAGGAGCTGGAGGCTTTGATGGTTCGTAAGGGTAGCAATAAGGCCAGCTGTTTCCTGGAGGTGGCGCGGTCTTTGTGGAGGGGGGCCGAAAAGGGGTTATTTGGCTCCCTCAACAATTATGCCTTCGATTTGTTTTTCCTTTTGTGCCTAATTGCGGAGAGATTGCTGGAGAAGATAGGAGAAACAATTATCACATTCAGTGAATGAAAAGAAACAACATCTGAATTTTGTTTCATCTGCTCTGTATGAACCTGATTTTTCGTATACATCAATCTACAACATGTATCTTCACAAATTAGATATTAATTACGCACATATATAGATATATATCAATTACATATATGCAATATATGTGCATCGTGTGCCAATTATATCTTGTTGCCTAATTTGTTTAATTTGTGTTTATTATAATCAATTTGGATAGTCAAAGCACCACTCTCACTCGTAAAATTCTAATTTCTTGATCATTATACTCTCTGTTAAGTGGAGGTTACGATTTTACTATGACCCAATCGAACAAGAGGTCAGCAAAGTAAAAAATATAATTACTTAATATTTTTCTAACTTTCTTTCACAATTATACAAAAAGAAATATATTTTCTCTTCTTCTCTTGTTTGATGTGCAAAATGTCATGCTCCTCTGGAGCCTGGAAATATCTTGATTATGTGGCCGGCTGTTTTTAATATTGTCCACTGTAACTGTGACAGGGTGTTGCTAACTCAGATGACAGCTCGGACAGTGATCACTCGCAAGAAGGTCAAAGTGATAGCTCTGAATTCCAAGAAGGAGTTGAAGGGAGTGATTCATCTGAAGACGAGGTTGATTGATTTGTTTATTAATTTAGATATGTTTTAGTGTTGTAACGAATGAAATTTTAGTTATCAAGTATTACTATGACCCAATTGAGTAAGAGGTCAGCAGAGTAAAAAATATAATTACTTAATCTTTTTCTACCTTTCCTTCACAATTATACAAAAAGAAATATATTTTCTCTTCTTCTCTTGTTTGATGTGTGAAATGTCATGCTCCTATGGAGCCTGGAAATATCTTGATTATGTGGCCAGCTGTTTTTAATATTGTCCACTATAACTGTGCCAGGGTATTGTCAACTCAGATGACGGCTCAGACAGTGATCACGCGCAAGAAGGTCAAAGTGATAGCTCTGAACTTCATCAAGGAGTTGAAGAGAGTGATTCATCTGAAGATGAGGTTGATTGATTTGTTTATTAATTTAGCTATATTTTAGTGTTGTAATGAATGAAATTTTAGTTATCAAGTATAGCCAGTTTAACTATATTTGTTCTTGCTTTTGACAGGTGGCTCCTCGAAATACAATTGGAGATGTTCCCTTGAAGTGGTATCAGGATGAGGCACATATTGGCTATGATCTTGCTGGGAAGAAGATAAAAAAGAAAGAAAGACAAGATAAATTAGATTCGTTTCTTGCAACAGCTGATGACTCTAAAAATTGGTGAGTTTATTCCTCATAATTATTTATTATCTAATTTATGCATTCATTACTTTGATAGAAAAAGTGGTGTACCGTATTACCTTGGAGGTACTAGTGAAGAGTTTTCAGCAAAGGTCTTTCTAGAGAACATGTATGTTTGATTATGGTGCGCTTTTGTTACTTTTCAGGCTCAAGGTCTTTGATGATTATAATGATGAGGAAGTAGAGGTAACACGACAAGAGCTCAAACTTGTTCGTAGATTGCTCAAAGGAAAGGCACCGCATGCTGACTTTGATCCTTATGCGGTATGTAGTTTCCATTCATGTCATGCTCCTTCATATATGGATATCAATTTTGAATTCTTACAAATTATATACATCATTTTATGCTTGAAGTTCAATTTTGAATTCTTACAAATTATATACATCATTTTATTCCAAATGCAGCCTTCTGTTGATTGGTTTAAATGGGATGATGCCAAGCATCCACTCTCAAATGCACCAGAGCCGAAGAGGCGGTTCATTCCTTCAAAATGGGAAAGCAAGAAGGTATGGAATCTTTGAGTGTGTGTTGATTCTTTGTAATGTTAGAATGTAGCGAGTGGGCAAAGGTTGGCTGCTTTATTTCTTTTTTAACTCTAGATTTCCTTTCTTTTGATGGTCAATGATCTAAAATAAACAAATGTTTGGGCCTCCTTTCTGGCAAAATGAAGAAATCCATATTTCATGCTTTGTACTTCCTCTTATGACAGGTTGTTAAGCTTGTTAGAGCAATACGCATGGGATTAATAAAGTTTGACAAGCCAAAAGAAGAAGAACATTTCTATCCCTTGTGGAGAGATGATTCCAGCTCAACAGAAAAGGCTAAACATTTAGCTTACATTCCTGCACCAAAGCCAAAATTGCCAGGTATAGTTTTTTTTTTTTTTTTTCCTGTACAAAATTGCTTGGTATAGATGTTGAACTATCGTCTGGATTTTAAAAATTCACATCAGATAATTTCTGTGAAGGATTTGAGCACTAACTTTAATCCATTTTTACTTAATAGGCCATGAAGAATCGTACAACCCTTCTTTAGAATACATCCCAACACAAGAAGAGATCAATTCTTATCAGTTGATGTATGAGGAAGATCGTCCTAAGTTTATACCTAAAAGGTACAATGTGACACTGTTTAATTAATTTACATTTGCTTCTCTTGTATAATATTTGAACATCAGACATCTTAATCCCTGTCTATTTGGTTAGGTATACATCTTTGAGAAGTATCCCAGCATATGATAATGCCGTTAAGGACGTTTTTGAACGTTGTTTGGATCTATATTTGTGCCCTCGAGTTCGGAAAAAACGTGTAAGTCGCAGACCACAATGTGGAGAAAATATTTATTGGTGCTATACAGTTTGCTTTTGATGGTTTTCTTTGTAAAACCTTAGTTTTGTATGTTCCAATCATATGATAGTGATCAAGTTAATCAAAATTGATCATTTTCATGTTCCAGATTAATGTTGATCCTGAATCTTTGAAGCCCAAGTTACCTAGTCGAAGGGATCTTAAGCCTTACCCTGCCACATGCTATCTTGAGTACAAAGGTCACAAGGGTGCTGTTATGTCAATTTCTACTGAAGCTTCAGGGCAGTGGATTGCTTCAGGTGTGGATGCTATTCTTTGTTTGTAATTTCATTCGGATAGAATAAAAGAGTATAGTTGGATGTGAGTCTTATAATCTGTCTTGCTCCACAAAGGTTCACTTGATGGCACTGTGCGTATCTGGGAGGTTGAAACTGGTAGATGTATTAGAGTCTGGGTTGTTGGTGAAGCAGTTCAGTGTGTAGCATGGAATCCTTTGCATGAGCTTCCTATCTTAGCTGTCTCTGCGTAAGGCTCATTACGTTAACTTTTTTTTTTTGGTTTCCTATCTTGGATTGTGTTGATTGTGAGTTTAATTCAACTGGCGAGAAATTTGCAGGGGACAAGATGTACTTCTTTTGGACACTGGTCTTGGAGATGGAGAAGAACAGAAAACGATCAAGGACCTTCTCCATGTTGGGACAGCTAAAGCACCGGTTGATTCAGGTTAGTAAAATATCTATTACTTCCAATATCCTGTATTAAACAAATTGTTTTTGACCCTTGTGCATTATTTTCATGTGCTTAGGCAACAAAGTGTCAACTGTAAGTTGGCTCCAAGATGATAAGCATGAAGGAATCAGGTTAAGGCATTTTAAGGTACTTCTGCTTTAAAACCAACTCCGCCACCCAGTACCCCTCCGCCGCTTTCTTGTCCTAATATAGAATTTTCTTGTGGAGTTAAGCTGAAGTGAAGTTTAAAGGGAATGAAAAATATAATATAATTGCTTGCTTTGTTTGGCTGTTGCAGACTGTGTCTTCGGTAGAATGGCATCGTAAAGGAGACTACCTTTCAACAGTAATGCCAGCTGATATCCTTTTTTCAGTGCTTTTGAATATATCTTTTCATTTATTATTTGACATGCATGAATGACTCCCATTTGTCAATGACAGTCTTCTCATTTGTGCTACCCGTTATTTAAAAATTATTCAGTCATGATTGCTGCCTCTTAATTTGATATGTGGGACAGCTTTGCGAATGTGAAGACATCAGCATTCATTTTGACTGTTGTATGCAGTTGGGAATTTATGGTTTTTCATTGTCTCTGCTTGTCCGGTCATCTATTTCTTATCTGCTTCACTCCAATGAGGCATTTTGTTTTTGTTTGGGGAAAGAATATAAACTAGGTCATAGTTTTTATTCTACGCTTTTGTTAGATGTGTTCAATAGGATTGAGGTATGCATTTATGGTTTACGAGAAGCTCTTTAGGCACATTTGTTAACATCTTCCTTTCTCACTTGGGTATTCCAAATAAAGTGGCTGTGTTACCTGTGTGTAGAACTTCAGTTTACTTAGCAAAGAAAAGAAAAGAAAAGAAAAAAAAAACAATATAATGTGGTCAAGTCCGTGTGAACTGAGATTTGATGATAATATGATATAAGACCTACCGACATGTGTATGCGACCCACACTCCCACACATACTGACACCCCCTGGTTGCATACTTGGGTCCATGTAATAAAGAAATGTTTGCTTTAAATTTGACATATCATCATCTGAGCATCGGAGTATGTCTCATTTCCTGCTTAGAGTTGAGTTTGGACTGATATATGGATTTATCTTTGAACATCTTACTGGGTTTTCTTGACTTGTTAATCACGTGAATCAAGAGCTGTTCTTATACACCAGCTCTCCAAGAAGCATACCCAAAGAATTCCATTCAAGTTGCACGGACTTCCAGTTTCAGCAGTGTTCCATCCTACTCGTTCTATATTTTTCATCTCAACAAAGAAAACTGTTCGTGTTTATGATCTGCGGGAGCAAAAACTCATCAAAAAGCTCGAGACTGGATTGCGTGAAGTCTCTTCCATTGCCGTTCATCCTGGGGGTATGTTTTCCATTTTTATTCCTTGATTATATTTCATGTTTTATTGTGGGGATGAATGTTAATAGATTATTTTTTAGAATACAAGCAATTGTTAGTGTCAGTCAACTTTTGCAATATATCTGAGGTTTGCTTTCCGTGCAGGTGATAATGTAATTGTGGGGAGCAGAGAGGGAAAACTGTGTTGGTTTGACATGGACCTTTCATCTCAACCTTACAGAATTCTGAAGTACGTCCCAGTACCTTAGCAAAATTATGACGAATAGAAATATATGGATAAAATATCTCTCAATGTGGAAAATGTTGTGCCTTGTCTCAATTGAAAAAACTTGATGCTAAATATCCTATTTTTGATTGACTTGATGGTTTAATAAGCAATGATCATCTGACTACAAAAAATTATAAACAAAAAAATATGTAAAAATTTACGGATTCCACAAATGGGAGAGGTGAGAGCTTTGAGTGTTTATATATATTTGTTAGTATGGTGATACATTTTTCTGACATGTTTGAAATTTCTCAGGTGTCATCCAAAAGACATTACCAATGTGGCTTTCCATCGCACATATCCACTATTTGCTTCATGCTCTGATGACTGCACTGCATATGTTTTTCATGGCACGGTTTATTCGGATCTTAACCAGAATCCTTTGGTTGTCCCACTTGAAATTCTCCGAGGACATGCAAGCTCAAATGGGAGAGGTGAGAGCTTTGTATTTGTTATTGTTATCTGTTGTCTTGTTGGGAGGAGATGAAGATTGCAAAGATTAATGGCTATGGTTGGACTGTCTAAAGAAAATATATTATTTTTACCATACATAACACGTGATGTACGTGTTACGCGAGTAGTGCGTTCGTAAGTATAGCATATATGCTCTAAATGAATGCAGCCTGTATTTACCTTCACACGCACACGCACATGGTTGTGCTTGTATGTATTTCTGTATTAAAATCTTAGTTGGAAACCAAGTAGGCAGAACTTGACCTTGCACAATAATATTATGTTTCTCCTGGTTCTGGATTTTGGCAGGCTCTGTGGATGACAGTATTAAGTCAAAGTTTATTAAATGCTTCATTGTATTAGATGTCATAATTCTATTCAACCAGATAACACTTAATTTGTTTAGAAGGCCTGTAAAGGCATATATTGAGATCAATTAGTATAGGAGGGTGGCAGATGCAACTGTCCAAGTGCTAAAAGGCAAACGGGGTTGTGGGCCAAATTCCTTGTCAAATAAGTATTCGGTCGAGTTGCAATTATGTTGGCATTTGATATCAATTTTATGTTATGGTATTATTTAGCATTGCTTGTATACAGGGGCCTTTGACTAAAACATATATACGTATGGTGTGTATCATGTTGATTAGAAACTGATACCATTGTTATTGATTATGGCTGTATTGCAGGAGTAATGGATTGTAAGTTCCATCCCAGGCAACCCTGGTTATTCACCGCCGGTGCTGATTCAGTGATCAAACTTTACTGTCATTAAGAAGGTAAAGCGACATCTTCTAAAGATACTGCAAAAAAAAAAAAAAAAAGAGCAAAGGGGATGAGCACCCGGGGAGGGACTGGAAATTTTTTGTTGGCGAATATTACTATTTTATAGCTGCTGGGGAGAGGAACTAATTGATGCCCAAATAGTTGGTTTTTGGCTCAAGTTTTGTGTCGTATATGTTTTTTGTTGAACTAGGGTCAATTATAATCTTGACAGAGCATGTAGCTTATTATTCAAGGGCTTCTTTTTTGTTTTTTAATTGTTTTGGGAAGAATGTCTCAATCTCTGTTTTTAAACCCTAGATTGACCTTGCAGTGGAAGTAAGTACTTTTTTTCTGTGGTAGGAGTAAGCCATTTTGTTTTGGTTGGTAACATGGCCTATCAAATTATGATCAGTATGCCCTACATTGTTTCCACTGAGTAGTAGCTGGTTTAAAAGCATGCTTAGACATTCTTGTACTTGTAATGATCATTTGATCATGTTACATTCTTCATCTAGAACCTTTAAAGAAAATGAACTAATTTGAGCTTTGGCCTTTTACTGTATTTTACATGTTCAAATATGTTTGGATGCAGGGAAATTTTGCTCATTCGGGCACTAATGCAAAGTGAAGCACCTTCTAGCCTTTTGATTTAGATAACCAAATCACCTAGCTTGTAATACAATTAATTTTTCAAACACAAACATTTCCAGGAACCAAACAGAAGTTATTATAACTCTAGCCGAAGATGGTAATTTTATGTTTATGATCAAAGCGGAAAATATTATGAAATTCCAAAACAATTCTGGTATGAAATACAGAGTTATTTTACATCAGAGAAAAAGATTTTTCTTAGTTCATACAGAATTATTTTATATCATGGAGAAGAGAATTTTCTATGAAAGCAATACAACTTAGTGTTATTTTATATTAAAGGTAAGAGATTTTTTGCTATGATAGCATTTTAAATTTAGAGTTATCATAATTTTAAAAAGTTTTCAAAAAAGAGAGAAGTTTCACCATGAAAGTATTTCATAATTTCCTAAGAAATATAAAGATTATGATATTTATTTATTTTTATGTAACTACTTACTGAGTTTCTCCAAATGATCCTAATTAGAGTGTACAAGGCCGGAGAAATCAGTAATCAAGATGGATCACGACAATGATTTTTAAAAAGTTGTTGGGTGGCACATAGTAATTATTGAAATTTTTATTGCTTTGAATTTAACGAAGAGTTTAAAAATTTTATACTATGCACTTGAAACTACATAATCTCCTCTTTGGTCCATTTTTCTACATGTACCTTTATTTTTTATTTTTCACTTTATTTTCATTATCCATTTGCTCCCAACTACGAATTTTGATGCTTTCTAATATCATTGAGTTGAGACATCTTTATGTTCTTACAATAATAACCCATTGGAAGACCGGTAGTTTAGTCATTCATTAAGCGAGGTCACAAAATTTTCTACTAAATTGGATTGATTTTTTTTTTTTTAAATCATTTTATTAAACTAATATTAATATTTAAAAGGCTATTTAAAATATGTGATTCATAAATAAAATTGACACAGTATATGGCATGTGTTCCTATTAGATACGATTCTCGCATATATTTTAAAAATGATAAATATTATACACAACACATTTATTTCACTTTTATTAAAAAAAAAATGGTTTTTTTATAAAAATATATTTTCGTTATTAGCGGGATGTTGACAATTTTTAATAATTTGAAGAAAAAAATATATTGTCCACTAGTTGGAGGGGTACCTGGAAATTTAAAAATTGTAGTCCCACCGACACGACGTCACTTGAGGACTGGGCACATAAAAAAAGTCTCTGTAGAATAGAAACAAAAACACCGGAAAAAAACACTTAATAGACCCATTTTCAACCTCAACGCCTAGACCTAAAACACCCCTCTGCCCAACGCACAACCTCAACGCCTCGCCCAATCGCTGCCGCCCCGCTGTTCTTCTCCTCCAAAACCCTTCTCTACTGTTTCCCCGCCCCTTCTTCCTCCTTTAGCTCGTGACAGCGAGGAGAGGATGTGGAGGTCAGTGGTGGCAAGAGCTGCTCTCTCCAGACAGGCAGCAGCACGGAGCTTCTGTGCAACCCAAAACCCCAAGGTACTTTCTTCCTCTAAAACCCTTACACATGCTGATTTTGACTCACATCTCACTGAAGCGGGGCAGTCTTCAGTGGGTTTTGGTGAAAATGGTGATACCCAGTTGAAGAATTTTTCCGATGGGGTTGAGATTCCTGAGGTTTTAGATAGGGATGCCAAGTTGGATAGTTCTGCCTCTGGGGATGACGTTTTTGGGGACTCGGAGCAATCTGTTCATACTCAGTGGGATGGTTTTGCCACTGAGGGTGAAAATAGTGATGCTCAGATTGAAACTGTTGCTTCTGGGGATGGAGAGGGGGAGGTTTTCGAGATTGATGTGGAGCAGTTGGAGAGTTTGTTGTCTCTATTACAAAGTAGTGTTGATGGGTCTTTGGAGTCGAGTCTTGATGTCATGGGTTTGACTCTACATGAGGAGTTTGTGGTGAAAGTGCTTGAAACCCCAGTTGTTTTGGGTGAGAATTTGATTAGATTTTTCAAGTGGGGTATGAAGGAGAAACCCGAGTTTAAGGTAACTACCCGTGTCGTGTATGCCCTTGCTCACGCTATATGTAGTAATCTTAAGAGGAAAGATGCATATGCTTTGTGGGATTTGATTAAGGAGATAGGTGAGAAGGAGAATGGTTTATTGAATGTGGAGATTCTCAATGAGTTGATAGCTTTGCTTTCGAAGTTGGGTAAAGGGAAGGCAGCATTAGAGGTGTTTAACAAGTTCGTGGATTTTGGGTGTGTCCCAAATGTGGATACATATTATTTCACGATTGAAGCACTATGTAGACGATCAATTTTTGGTTGGGCTTGGTCTGTTTGTGAGAAGATGCTCAGTACAGGAAGCTTGCCTGAGAATGAGAAAGTTGGTAAGATCATATCTTGGTTTTGTAAGGGGAGAAACGCCAAGGATGCCCATTCTGTTTATTTGTTGGCGAAGGAAAAGAACCAGGACCCTCCTCGCTCGTCTGTTAAGTTTTTGATCAGTTCGCTCTGTCGAAAGGATGAAACTGTTAAATTAGCTTTGGAAATGTTGGATGACTTTTCTGGAGAAGCACGGAAATATGCAATTAAGCCATTTTCCACTGTGATTTGTGGTTTGTGCAGGATGAGAGATGTCGATGGGGCAAAACAGTTGCTTTCTAAGATGATTGCAGAGGGCCCGCCCCCTGGAAATGCAGTTTTCAATTTGGTTATCAATGGATATTCCAAGGCTGGAGATTTGGGAGAGGCTATAGAGATTAAGAAGCTGATGGAGAGTAGGGGATTAAAACCAGATGTGTACACTTATACTGTTATATTGAGTGGTTATGCAAATGGTGGTCAGATGGAGGAGGCCTGTAAAGTCTTTTTAGAGGCAAAAAAGAATCATTCTAAGCTGAGCCCTGTGACATACCATACACTCATTCGTGGGTATTGTAAACTTGAAGAGTTTGACAATGCTTTGAAGTTGTTGGGTGAGATGAATGATTTCGGCGTTCAACCTAATGTTGATGAATACAATAAGTTGATCCAATCTCTTTGCCTTAAGGTTTTAGATTGGGAAACAGCAGAGAAGCTGCTAGAGGAAATGAAAGAAAAGGGTTTGTATCTCAATGGGATCACAAGGGGTCTCGTAAGAGCAGTCAAGGAGATGGAAGAGGAGGAGCTGGTGCTGGGTTAACAAGAACATGATTTGAAGATCCTGATAGGCCAGTTTTGTAGGGTTTTCCTCTTTTTTCACCCTTCTTTTTCCATGACATAAAAGAGTGGAGCTTTGTGGCCCACTTCTTTGAAGGCATATATTCTTTTTCATCAATCAGATTGACAGAGAAGCTTCATTTATTTTTCTTCTCTCTTTTGTTGAGTCAGTTTTTGTGTCTTTTTGCTTACATTCTCATGGGAAGCCTTCCTATGTACGTGAGGGATATGCCTTCTACTAGTTATAGAAGCAATGGCTGTGGTTGTAGCAATGAAAATTTCAAACTTTTGTTTAATTTAACAAATAAAGCTGTCTATAATTCATGTAATCTTGTTTTCTATTACTAGAATTGAAAAAATGGATCGAGAGCCAGAGGGCACACATGTTAAGCCAATTATTCACACAAATTTAGTCCACCTGTCTTCTAAAACGAAAATTAAAGCAAGTGAATGAAACAGTAAAATAACATCTTATGTATGTTTGATAAAAGATTTCTAGGGGTACTCCCGAGACAGTAATTTTAGGACACCTAGAATGACAATATCCTCCTCTGTGTTATATACATGACTTGCTCTTGCCTATATTTTATCAGTCCCATGCTTTGTTTCTCATGAATGAACAATCTTAACAAACTCCTTGTCTTTTCATCTATTGGAAATATATGCAGCTTCTCATTCTACAAAGATAATCATTTGCTTATACTTCAGAAGTAATGAGGCCGTAATGTACATGTGAATTTAATTGGATTTTCTTGGTTGGCATATATTGTATAATCTAAAATCCTTGCCAAATCTATTGTCTTGGATAGCATTTCGTCCGTAACTTATAATTCAGTTGTTACCTGACTTGAGACAACATGGACTTCCTGGTTGGAGCTAATGTCCTGCATCGTTTATTTGTTATCACTTATGATCTTTGAGCATATGTTGGTCTTCTATGTTATTGTTATGTGGAGTGTTTTTTATTTAAATACAGATGAAGAAAAACAAAAGGTCATGAATGAATAAAAGTATACCTCTTTGGTCTGGTATGAAGCTGTTTAGCCATTATTATACCTGCTCACCATATAGGTGTAACAATACTGGTAAACACAGATGAAGGTTAAAAGTCATGAATCAGGACTTTTTTGGTGTATGCAATTTACCAATAAAAAGAAAAACAAAAAGGTAGTTTTATGGAATCTTGACTATTTAGAACAATAACTACAACAAATTATAGAAGCCAAATGCATAACAGATCAATAAAGAACTCTATCCTTGACAACAATCCAAAGAATGTCCTTTTTACAAGCCCGAGGGGATTTCTTGCTGATGGAGGGGAAGCGAGCAGGAAAGCTAATAGCAGAGCTAGTTGTAGTAGCCCATGGTGGATGTTGTGGGTGCAGCTAGAGGTACCCATATTGATCTTAGTTTCTGACCTACTTATGAAGGAGTTGGGAGACTAAGAGATAACATAACTAGTAGAGGAGTCCCTTTCGAAGACTATATGGCAAATAATATTAAGGGCATTTTTTGTGTCCCAGATCTAGATATGGAATTTTCTAGGAGCCAAAAGAGAGCTCCTCAAACAGAAAGTCGGTGGGCTGGCATAGAGGAGATCAGCCACACGAGACCAAAAGAATGTCGGCGCGTGTAGCCTACATGCGCCACAACAGCATCTGGGGTGCACACGTGGGATTAGGGATCGGCAGAGGGTGGGGGAGGCGTGTGAACGGTGAAGATGGAGTGCAGTAGATTTGATATCCAATACCCATACAACAGAGCAGGAAAACTAAAGGAGTAAAGGGAAAAACAGAAGAGGGAAGCCCTAATTGAGTGTTTTTCTCCTTCCCATATAAGTAAAATTATTCTTTTTTACCATTTCCCTCATAAAAGTAAGGAACTTCTAGGCCAGTGCACTACCATGTCTTGGTCGATGAGATTGGATGGCTTGCAAAATTTGATTCACTCACTATCATATGCGTAAGCTTTTAAACTGTAAAAAGTTTTCTTCCAATTTAAGTTAGAGAAAAATTTTCAAACTTAATCACAAAGTATATGTCAATTAATAGATTCCTTCAACTCAATTTAGAGAACTTTAATGATTTCGTCATATGATATGGTTCCAATAACATTTCAATTGAAGTTGTTGTACACTTTTTGACTTATTTCAGGTACCAAAGGAAAATTGCAATTTTCAATTGGTAATTTCATTACATTTATGCTTGTCGAATAATGTATATTTCACCAAGGATAATACATAATTTACTTTAGTAGTTGCTTGTTCTTATTTCTCCACCTCACTATCATTTTCATTCTCAAATGGCATTCATACATTATGCCCACCTTGTGCTGCATATCAGATAGGCCAGTTTATGAAGTTTGAAGATATATCAGAAACCTCTTCGGGATGTGTCACTCAGTTATCTTCAGGTGTGGTGGAGATAGGTACGCATATGCAGAAGCAACGTTTTGGTTTAGTTATGGACCAGTTTAAATTGCCTTACATATGAAATGTGTACTAGTTTGCTAGGTTCGAAATCCCTTACAATTATTCGAGGGTTTAAAAAGCTTAAAAACGATCAAAACGTATTTTTGACAAAAGCCTAAAAATAAAATTTTTGTCCAAAAACTTTTTTTTAACTTAAAAACTATATTTTTTAAACTTAATCTAAATAAGCTCTATATCAGAACCATTTAAACTCATGAAAAATAGATAATTATAATACAAAAAAAACTTTATTGAAAACAAATAAATTTTTTTTAAAAAAAAAAAAATACAAACCCCAATATGTACGCATGCTTTATTTGACCTATGGGCTCCAATAATTGATGTGGCTTTAACTTCCTTGACCAACTGCCAACTGCTTCCTATTAGTCCTAATTATTCTTTTCTTTGTCATGGTCCTCCGTATGGTTTCCTTACCCTTTCTCTCTTTACTTTTTGAAACTTTCCTTCTAATATCCAAAAGAATCGTTAAACTATCTTTTAGTTAACGAGAGAGAGTCGAGACCTGAAATTTAGTACTTAATCGACTTTAAAAAAATAATATTAAAATATTAATTAAATGATAAAATTCTCAATTTTATATCAATTTTAAGCATTTGAAATAATTAGTATATTTTTCTTGAAAAATAAATTAGTTCTATTTTGTTTTAATCAATTAATGGGCGGAGGTTAAAATGGTAAAGTAAATAACTTGCTTGCTCGTAAAGTCTGTAAAAGTTTCCCCATAAAATTCATGGTGGTGGATAGGAAAAGGTCCAAAAGGGCCCTCCTTATGCATCAACGTAACTTTCGAAAAATACGAACTAAAGAACAAAAAATGAAAAAAGAAAATTAACCACCGACGGAGTGTTAGATAAGTGCCAAGTGTCCCATGATTGTGCTAGGAATATGATAGAAGCATGGTTAATATCTTCCTTCGGTAATAAAACATGTTCATTGATTGATAGGGAAAGGAATTGTCCCATTACATCATCCACCCTTGAAAAATTACATTTTGAATATAAAAACATAAAAGTAACGAAAGAATTTAATTAATACACAAAATATTCCCCACCTCTATCATTGTTTAAGATATTTTTGGCTCTTTCAAATAGCAAGTCACTTTCCACATGCTTCTATTGGAGCTCATATTTTTGCGCTTAGACTTTAGCTACATGGGTCGTTTTTATCATAATTTATGCTAGATTGTCTTCTTGTAGGTTTTCTTTCTTCTTTTTTTTTTTCTTTTTTTTGAGGGGGTGAGGGGGTTAGATTTTTCCCGGGAAGAGTAATTCTAGAGTTTAACTTGTGTCACTTTTGTGTTTCTAAAAAAAATTGACATAAATTTTCTTTAAACCAGTTTGAAAAAAATTTCCTTAAATCTATTTCAATAAGTTACAACAGACAAGTGTCATATCTTACATATTTCTTTTAATATGTTTTAAAGTCATTTATTGTCATTCTAACCTAATTTAAGAACCTAAACATTAATTTGTGAGAAATTCAAATATGTTAAATGACATTTGTCACTTATTGAAATAGGTTAGAGAAAATTAGTATCCCTAAAAAAAAATGAGTTAGCTTTTAAAGTTATTATTTGATTAATAATTCAATAGTGATCAATTACAAGTCCAATTGTAATTTTAAGAGCCAACTAACGATTTTTAATTCTTATTAATATAATTAATTAAGAAACCATGTTTGTTGTTAGGGGGGCATTATCCCATTACATCATCCTTAAGCTTCCAAAAAAAAAGAAAGTAAAAAGCAATAAATAATTGAAAAGAAAAAAGTAGTCAAATTAGCCACCAACCGCAGTCAAAACTAGCAGATTGAGATGGGGGTAAAAAGAAAATATTGAAATAACAGCAAAAATAGTGCATTTGATTCCCAACACGTGACATGACAATTCCGATTTGGTTATATGCTGTCCCTGCAATATGCAACAACTTTTACCGGAACACTCTTCATCGAGTTCTTTTGCATTAGTTATTGTTTAGTGTGACCCTGAAAAATGCTCGGTTTATATGTTATTACATGTTGTTTGGTTCTTTTAGAATATATCTATAATTTGTTCCTGTATTTATATTGATTTTATCTTTTGAGCTTTGTTATTGGAGTGCTCATCCATTTTGTGGTAAATTAGTTCTAAAATCCACTTTCTTTATTTGATTAGAAAAAACAAAAAAAAGACATACAATTGCCAAGTCTACAAAAAATCTACCATATAATAATGTTAAGTTTTTAATTGTTTATTTAATGTAGTTTTTATTTACTCATACTCAATATATATTTTTTTCACTTTATTTTCAATATCCCTTTGCTTTCCCAACATATGACTTTTGAATGTTTTCTAATATCATTGAGTTGACCTTAAAAAATAGTTCAATTAGTTGTGGACAATGTCATTAGTTTGAATTTTTTTTCTTCTTTCTCTTGTGTCCCAATTATATATATATAATAATACATATGTTTCCTTTCTTCTCCTTATATATATATATATATATATATAAATATATCATTGAGTTGAGACATCTTTGTGTACTTATAATAATAACCAATTGGAAGACAGTAGTTCAGTCATTTTTAATAACTTGAAAAAATATTGTCCTAATTAAATAATAGTTGGAAGGGTACGTGGAGATTTAAAAAATTGTACGCCCACCGACACGACGTCGCTTGAGGACTGGGCACATAATAAAAAAAAGTATCTGTACTGTACAAAACCCGAAACCGAAGGCAAGTGGAGAGTGGAAGAGTGGAAGAGTGGAGAGAGTGAAATGGTCAGAGTTTTTAAAACACAAGAAAAAACGTTGACGTATTTGGCGGTGTGTCATTGTGTGCTCAACACGTCCAATTTCCTAGAAAAAAAAAAATCACGTGTTTGTGGGACAACTCCTCTACCCATGTTGTCTCTCGCCTTTCCTTCGGTTGTGTCATGAAGAAGCTATTGATTGCCATCTCCACACGTGGCATTCTCTTATTGGGTGCACACCACCTACTTTTGTGACTCTAAATGCAGCAAGTTCCTCCCCCATCCTCTTTTGCCGGAAGAAATCTTCAATGAACATAATTATATTTAGTTAAGGAAAATGCTAGGGGTTCTCCCCGTAGGTTCTCCTGGTGTTCTCCCAACCATACGTAAAACATGATTTAAGAAAAAATAAAATTGTAGTGACCTCCACCATCGTATTTTTAGGCATTAGCACCAAATTTGAGGCATTAGCACCAAATTTATGAGGCATTAGTACTTAAATTGAGGCATTAGCATTAAATTTAGGATGATCAAATTCATTTTGAGTGATACAATCCCTAAAGGGTTAACCTTCCACCTTTAGGTTTTAGTTTTGAATCTAAAAACAAGTTTTAAAGCATTAGAACCTAACTATTAACTAATAAAAATTAATCTGTTAGCAAAAAAATGGTATTACAATTTTATTTTTTCTTAACTCATGTTATATGTAAGACTGGGAGAACGCCAGGAGAACACTACGGGGAGAACCCCTAGCAAACCCCTTTAGTTAATTATAGTTGAAAAATTTTTCACTTTCTAAACGAATAAAAATATTATTTAATTATAATTAATTAAATATTATTCGATTTATTTCAACCAAAAATAATATTGAGTTGAGTATAAGGTTATAAAATATATTTGCACCCTTCTTTGTACCGATTGGCTGACACTTTATTAATTGCTTTTTTGGGGACCCACTTTAGTTTTTGACGGGACTCAAGCAGAAGGCAAGACCTTTCTTGTGGCATAATTAACTTTGTTGGACTAGAGTACCCTTTTGATTATTCATAAATAATCAATCTTAAATTTGAGATGGACGGAATTTATTAAATTTAATCTATTAAATTAAAATTTGTAATTATAATATGCATTCGTCCAATTATATTGTCGATAATAAGGTTTTAGATACAATAAAATTAAAATATTAGTGCTATGTATACCATGTCACTATCCTCTATTATTTTTACTATGTTGAAGTGACATTGTTAATCCATTGTACCAAAAATTTTACTAAAAGAATCCTACTAAATTGATGTGTAACATATATTCATTGGTATTTATTACATTTTTTTCTCTCCAATAAATAAGTTACACATCAAATTGGTAAGACTCTCTTCGTAAAGATTTGATACCCCTAACATTTCTCTAAAATAAAATAAAAAAGTCAATGATAGATTGACACTTTCATGTAAGTATAGTTGAATTATCGTGCGATATATAGCATTACTCGTTGAATTAATAAAAGTAATGCTACTCTTTACACCCATTTATCACACCAATTTCATATTAGTTGATGTGTCGAATTTTAAGTGCATTTTGTTTTGTTTTGTTTTAAGATATAGAGAAATGCTAAGGGTCAATAAGTTTCATGTATTTGGTCCATATTAAATTTGTAGATAGGGGCTCAACTGAGCCATATCCAAGTCCCAACTTTGGTGGGCATTTTAATTTTGATCTATTTTTTGAAATTTCAATTTTGAACCACACAACCCTCATGTGTCTTTGTGCAATGTAAATAGAAGTTGGATCTTAAATGAAGCTCAGTTATGCCCCTATCATATCTCTTGTTTTAATTTACTAACATAAAAAGTCACTTAAAACACGCCGCGTCAGTCTCTATAAATAATAATTTTAGCATTACTCAATTAATAATAATTTTATATTTTATATATATAAAAAAATAGCGATGAATTAAATATGAGAACGTCAATTTTTAGATAAAAGATCTTTCAACCTAATAGTATATATTTTCTTTCAAAATGTCAATTCTCAAGCCTCAATGTGAACAAAGTGTTTGGCTAATTGGTAAGATCGTTTATTGAAAAATGTGGAATTAATATCAAAATTCACATTCACTATCTAATTAAAGAGCTTTGAATGTACTACTTGTGTTATTTTGAAATTGAATGTTTGATTTTAGTAGTAATTGCAGGATTAATGCATGTAGAGCTTAAAGTCTTCAAGGCATTTGTTATTACTGTCGTTTTGGATGGCCTCTTTCTTTGACCGTGTTACAAAATTATTAGGTTTAACCATTTATTTGATCTATTTCATATATTGTTAGGTTTTTTTTTATCTTTCTGTGCGATGTTTGAATTGGGGTTCATCCGTTCGATGCATATTAGCTAAAAGCTAAGGCATTGTTTGGCTACACTTTTTAGAACATATTTTGTTTTTTTATAAAATATAAATAAATCATTAACCAACAAATCAATGCACAAAACATTAAAAACAATTATCACTTTTTTTTTTTTTTTTTTTAAATGTTTGGTCGCAACAATAAAACAAAAAGAAATACGCTATAGAAAGCATTCCCAAACAGCCCTTAATGAGCCCATTTTGCATTGAGAATTTGTTTGCATTTGGAAAATGTCAAAAAGCTGGGGAGATTTGCTCACAACGGGGTCGTTTGGATCTCCCAAAGAGAATCTGACACGTCCTTTATGGTGGGCCCCCATCTCCTAAGTAGCGAATAGGAGACAAAATTCTTCATTTTTGTTTGGGGGGGTGAGGGTCGATGTGGGTGCCATACTCCTGAGAAAAATTCACATCCAACGGTCCAGCCGTCACCACCTCCCTCCCCTTCACATGCCCAAAAATCTCTTTCGCGCGCTTTGACGGCGACGATTTTTCGCATTTCTCCAAAATGCTTAAAACACCCCCCAACGAAATTAAAACCCAACAAAAAAGAAAAGAAAAGAATTTCGAGATGACACAAATGCCCTTCACACAACAAAAAGGAAGTGTGTAGGCGATCCCACAGAACTTCGCGTGGGTCCCGCAATAAATTCAAATCCAACGGCCCATATTTTACCACCGCCATTCATCTTGACTCACTTTGACGATCAGGAAAGAGTGATTTCCACGCCATAACGTCATATTTATATTGCGTTGAGTGTATGACGAAAACATCACTAAAGAAAGAGTACTTGTAGAAGCATCCTATTAATATATTAATACATTCAAATAAAATCAATGGTTTAAAATTCTCTATGAAACTCCAATATTTCCCTAAAAAAAAAAAATATGATCTTTTATATTTTTCTAAGTAACTCACTCTATAATGAAATTCATAACCTTATAATCAAAGGCGGGCAGAACTGTGTCTGTGTATAATTATGGTGGGCGTTAATTCTCTTAAAATTACCCCCAAAATTTATGGTCTTTTATGGAATATTTCTCTTGTTCCTTGACACGACCCAAATCTCACCTGTAAACACAAATTGCTACCTCTATTTTTAGGCCTCTTGTTGTTTTTGGAATGCCTGCGATTATTTTGCTTTTGTTGAGTTTTTTTTTTTTCAATAAATTTATTTGTTATTAAAAAAACAAAGATAATCATAACATATTAACCACTAATTTTAATTTATTGACGATAATCAAATTTGATTCACTTAATTTAAAAATAATAATTAAGATTTTATGAATGGCATGCTAAAGTTGCTTTAAATAATTTGGTGGCATTACCACTTGTATTTTGTGAGATCTACCCATTAGTTGTTTTTTTTGTAAGAATTTTTTTTTATAAAAAAAAGTAACATTATAAAACATATTTTTATTCAACAAGTATTTTATAATGTAAATGCTAAAAAAAGAGTAATACTACAAATAATAATTTTCTTCCACAAATATACTACACCGTTAACGTGACGATTACAACTAACATTTTAATCAGACTTATTACATCAATGTTATGAAATTAAAAACAAAAAAAAATCTAAAAATTAGTTAGAATTGTGGCATTAATATGCTTATTAAAAAAATAATAAAAATGATTAATGCACATTGACTTTTGCGTGCAACATTCTTCTTTTCGAGTAAATTAATCAGAATCAATTAACGACAAAACATATAAGGATAAACGATCACAACCTAGTAACCTAGTTGATGTGGGCAAAACAGTAATTTCACGGCACGTCTAAAATTTACAATCCGTACACGAGTGCAAATAAATAGTTATTTTATTATTTTTCGGGGTTTCACATTCAAAGATCCAAGAAATTTCCAAACCAAGGAAAAGAGGAAAAGGGGAAAAAGAAAAAAAAGAGAGAAAAAAAAAAAAAAAACACAGAATTGGAATATATTTCTTAGATTTCACACATTGATTCTTCAAAACGTGGTTCTCTCCGTGCTTTTTTTCCACTTTCATATATAATTTTCAACAACTTTTGTTGTTTTTGTTTTTCTGTTCCTTTCAATTTCACAGCCTTTGATCACCAATATTCTCTCAAAGCCACACCCTTTCTGTGATTTCTGAGGGACTTGAGGGTGTGATTTGCGTGAAAGATTCGAGATTTTTTCTGGGTTTGATTGAGGAATTAAGAAAAAGTTGGAAGGGGTTCACACAATCTCTGTGCTACAGATGCCAGATAACCGGCAAGTCCAGAGGAATGCTACGCATAATCAATCCGCTAATAACATTGAAGGTAGTACTGGATTTTGGTGCACCCTTTGGGGAGTATGGAGAGATCTGATTATGGGTTTTGTGAAATATGTTTAATGTTTTGGTTTTGATCATGGTGTTGTTACTGTTTTTGTTCTCACTGTTATCAAGTTTGCAGTGTGTTAATGGTTTGAGTTGGAAATTGTTTGAATTTTGTGTTTCTTACTCTGTTTTATGTGTCTGGTGCTATGTGGGTTTTTTTATTTTTGGTGAAATTTGATCCATGTTACAATGCATATTGAAGTTTGGAAGATTCTGGCTTTTCTTGTGCTTATATGATGTATGAGTAGAAATTTTTGGAATTGTTTGGATTAAGTAGTTTTTTGCCTTGTTTATTTTGTTTGATGGCATGTGGGTTTTGAGTTTGAAGAACATTGATGGTTGATGCAATGGATGTTGAGTCTTTGAAAGAATCAAAATTGTGGTTTGTTGTTCCAATTGTGGAATTTGTGCCTTTAAGTTGAATGTGAATTCAGACTTTTGAATCAATCTACTTCTGTTGTTATTATTGTAGTTATAAGGTGAAAATTTTTTAACCTCTTGAAATTTAGTTGGGTGGCCCCATCTTTTTTTAATGTTCGTTGACATTTGGGTTATTGTTTTTGGGGGAAGTTTAGTAATTGATGCCATGCAGATTCGGGCTTTGGAAGATTCAATCTCAATTATATGGTTATTTGTTTATTATTTTAGATACACTGTGGCGGTTGAAAATCAATGGTAGTCAGGAGGGTGGTGGTGCTCAGTTGGCTCCTTATCCGGATCGACCTGGTGAACCTGACTGTCTATATTATTTGAGGACTGGGTTGTGTGGTTATGGAATTAATTGTCGTTATAACCACCCGGCTTATGTTTCACAGGTAATAAAGCATTTAGATTTGCATTTTAGATGCGGTGAGCTTAGTTTATTTGAATTTTGTAGAACATAAATGATTCTGTTTGCCGCTTTCACACAAGGATCATCTTTGTTTTTCTGCTGCTTCTTATTTGTCCAGGGTGCTCTTAGTGGTAATGTAACTGACTTAGCCTTTCTATCATATTATTATGTGCAGGGTGCTCCGTACAGTGGAGAACTCCCAGAAAGAGTTGGACAGCCTGACTGTGGGGTATGATTTCCATCTAGTTGGCATTGCTCTTATAAAAGAAAAGAGAGAAAATTTGCACTTATGCTTTATTGGTGTCGCTAATTTTGCTGTTTGGTGTGATCTATAGGTGTGGAAGTACTAAAAACGAGAACATAATCTGTTTTTTTTTTTTTGGATAGATATGTTTATTTGATTTGATATAAAATAGAATTCAATATGTAGAATATAAGTGCAGACAGTTCTGGAGAAACATGAATCTGGTGTGAGAATCTCTACTGAACATAAAGGAAAGCAACATGTTTTATGACAGCAACCTTTTGATGAGGTTATTCTACAGAAATTCTGATTATTACCATGTGTTCTCACGTAATATATCTATTACAGACACCGAAAGGTGCAACTGCTTTTTTTTTTATAAGTTTTATCACAAGTAGTAGACTTGGTTCCTTGTCTCAATAATTTCAGCATGAAACACACGTTCTGTTATTGAATTTTCCTTTCACTTACTTTATTATCTCTGTAGTGTGGAATGTTTATCTGTGTATTATCACATGCGTCCTCTTTGGTGGACATTTTGTGAATGATGTCCAAACTTCTCTGCATAAACTAATATGGAAACGAAGATGACATGGTTTTGACTGTTAAAGATGATGCTTGATCAGCTTGAAGTTCTTCATATTTGTTTGAAATCTTTTTTTAAGATATGAAGAATGAAGTCTATCATTTGCAATACGGAAATATGATAGGAATTGGCCATCATTGATAATGCTAACTATTGGGAATTTGTGGTGGAAATCATGCTTTATGGCAACATTCATAGTTTATGATTGTTCACACATGCATTGCAGTATTTTCTGAAGACAGGGACCTGTAAATATGGGTCAACATGTAAATATCATCATCCAAGGGACAGGCATGGTGCTGGACCAGTCTCATTCAACATTTTAGGTCTCCCCATGCGGCAGGTTCTTACTCACATCTGTCATTTCAGTGCTCTGTACTGATTTGTTTGCATTGAATATAAATCTCTTGTGATCCTTCCTCAGGAAGAAAAATCTTGTCCTTATTACATGCGAACTGGATCATGTAAGTTTGGAGTTGCATGCAAGTTCCATCATCCACAGCCTGCACCAGTTGGAACTGTTCTACCAGTAACTGGAAATGGAGCTTTTGGATCTATGGGCTCAACAGTTGTGCCGTCATCTGGTCTACCTTATGTGGGTGGACTTCCAGCATGGTCGTTACCAAAAATGTCATATGTATCTGGTCCGCGCATGCCAGGTCTGCAACCTTACATGTCTGTTGTTCTTCCTCCTTCTCAATGTGTTGTACCTGCACCAGGCTGGAACACTTACATGGTCAGTACATGATCTCTTAAATTGAACAAATTGTTGTTTGAATTTCTTTTGTTCTTATAATAACCTTGCATTAGCAGGTATCTTATATTGTTTATTATGCGATCTGGGATCCTGTTTCCAACCTCTGCATATAGTTCATATTGTGGATTTGGAACAAATGCCATTATTTTAGCTTCATGTAGTCTTTTTGGAGCTATGCTGCAAGAATGGTTTCAAATTCATCACCAAGCATAGTTGACAACAGTGCAATGTTTATTTCACGTTATTTTTTATGATACATTGACTAGTCTTTGGTCACAAGAATGTGGAAACTAGTCCTATGGTTTCTCTGTTATGGTGACTGTAGCTACAGTGTTAGCCATTGCCTGTTCATTAGGTGAGCTGGGTGGTCTTTTTGATTGAAACCAAAATTGTTGTTTTTGGGATTGAGGTGTAAAGAACAAATGCTTGTTATGATTTTTGGTTGCAGTGGTTATTATGAGATAACCAAACAATTTATCATCATACATCAGGGAGCCATAGCCAGAAGGAAAAAAAAAATGTAGCCTAGTTATCATGTGCCTATACACATAAAATCAAATAAACTCCTTTAGTTGAATATTTTTATGTTCTTAAGATGGCCTTATCTCATATCGTCTCTTTTGGGAGAAATAACAGTTATTGCATCTAGTTTGGGGCTGGAGAAGGTTTGTTAAGTTGAGTTGGAACTTTCTTTTTGTTTTTATATTTGATCATGTTTTTTATCTTCTCCCAGGGAAACATGAGCCCTCTGTCTCCTAACGGTTCTACCACTGTTCTGAATTCCAACTATATGTACAACTCCAAGAACTTAGGTGATTCAGGTTCTAGTGGGCAGGTGCAGTTGTTATCTACAACTACAAATCTTCCTGACAGGCCCAATCAACCTGACTGCCGGTATTTTATGAACACTGGGACCTGCAAATATGGATCTGATTGCAAGTTCCATCACCCGAAAGAAAGGTTTGCACAATCAGTGGTAAACCAGCCTGGCCTTCCCTCGAGACCTGTAAGTTTATCGTCTATTTAGTACAATGACATGCACATTGGCTTGCGTAAGACTTCATTATTGCTTGGAACTTTGGATTAATTGGGAATATAATGAATTGTTCTTTTGAAAGAATTTCACATTTTCCTATTTAATGTTGTTGCTATTAATTCTTTTCTTTTTCTATTGTTACACTATCAGTGGCTGACTCCTGGCTCTCCTATGTACAGGGGCAAGCTGTATGTTCATACTACAGTATGTATGGACTCTGCAAGTATGGCCCAACTTGCAAATTTGATCACCCAGTTGTAGCTCAGCCTTATAACTATACTTTGAGCCTCCCTAATCTATCTATGCTTGATTCACCTCTCTTCAATTATCCAAGAAGCTTGTCAACAGCTCACTCATCTGAGACTTCCCCTTCTAAATCATCAAAGTTTCCTGATTGGGTCCAGAAACATGATGCTGCAAGAAACAAACATGACAAATCAGATGCAAAGATTTCAGAGGATTCACCTGAACAGTCTGGTTCTTCACCACACTCTACTCCAACTTCAACAGAACCTTTAAATGATCAATCTGGTTGACATCGCTCCTCTCTAGCTCTTTCGTCACGTCCTTTTTTATGCTTACATCCAGGAGATATTTATTACGTGTACCTCCTGCCCCCCCTTTTCACCTGCGGTTCTGCGGATTGGGATAGGTTTTTTATGATGACTGAAAGCTTGGGGGGCATGGAAGGCATTTTTTGTGGTGAATAAAGTGCAGGTGAAAGTTTGTAAGAATTCCAAACCCCCATCCCCCCACCCACCAAATTGTTTTGTTTTTTTTTTTTTGGATGATATTCATTTGGGTTGATGAGAGTTTGCACTTTGCAGAATGCTTGATTTTGATTGTTGTGTGAAATTTTAGCATTCTTGAGCCCTGCAACCTCTTGCTTTTCATTAGAAGAGGGAACAGCAATTGTTTGCTGACGACTGGTGTATGAAATGATATAAAATACACTTGGAGCTCTTAGACACTAGGTATATAAACCCATGTATGAATACACAGGTTGCAGTGCAATCATCCAATTTAAGTTAGGTTTTGGAATTGCAGTGCAGTCATCCAATGAATACACAGGGTGCAGTGCAGTTGCCTCAATACACAAGACTCCAGATCCCGTGTAATACCGTTTAGGGGTTGTTGGGCCACCTCCAAATGGCCAGTTTGGAGGTGGCGAAACCACCCTTGCCAATAGGAGTGGTTCGGCCACCTTGGAGGCCAGTTTGAGGTAGTCGAACCACACTTTGGTCACCCCCAAATGACTACCTTTTTGTGGGCAATTGCCCCACTAAAACCACCTCAAGCCTTTTTTTTTTTTGGGCTTTGTTGGCATGATCTGGTTGCTCATTTTAAATGAACGTTCAGGGTAAATCAATTGCACCCAATGCATGGGATTTTAGGTGGTTTAGCCGTCTCCACTTAAAACAATCACGAAACTCTCTTTTTTATTTTTGCCGGGCACGATCTGGTCTATTCAATTTTAAAATGAACGGTCGAAGAAAAACCTGATATAGCTATGCATGGGATCTAAATCTATTCACAAATTACCTTTTTATCTTCTTCAAAGAGCATTTACCGTCTACCATGCCAAGATAGGGTAAAAAAATGGCGTCATTAATTAGTCAAGTTCCTTGGGGGTTAAACTTTGTTGCTTAGTTGATTTTGAATGAGTTCTCATGTCAATGGTTGGTTTTGTCATTTGTGAATGTAGGTACAGTGGATTTAGTAAGTGAAAGAACCTGTCATGGCTATTAGTAGCCTATTACCTCAGTAAATTTTGTTGGTACAAATGTGCCACGTGTATTTTGTATCGTAACATTTTACGCAATTCTCATGTGTAATTTTACAAATGCAAGTAAGAATTACATGCTCGGCTAAAAATGCACGTGAAAATTAAAAATATATATCAGTATCACATGTATTTTGAACACATGTCAATTCAATAAACCAGGTAAAAAAATTTGTAAGAAAAAATTGTGTTGATGTGCCATAACAATTATAGGTAGATAATTGAGCTTTTTAAACCTAAATATGAAGCTAATGTGGGGGAGCACCAAGCTGTTCGATAGGTGATGGGCCATAGTTGTTGTAATTGGGTCGATTTTAGTTTTGTTATGTTAACTTAATCCCTATACGTCTAATATGTTTTCATTATTTGCTTTAAATAAAGTACAAGAATGATAAAAAGGAAAAAAAGAAAAAAGAAGTTTAGGAGCAAAACCTTTTTAAAAAAGGCTTTCCCTCTCATAAATAAAAATAAAACAAATAATTAGAATTTAGATTTTTTTCCCTCCTACTCTTGCGTTTAAAATTTTAGGTGAAAATACACTTACGGCGTATGAACAAATAACTCATTCTGGCATTCACATAAAATAAAAATAAAAATAATAATAATAATAATAATAACTTATTCTGGCATTCACGTGTAGTCTTTTAAACTATCATTTGTGATAAATGACCTTTTCCAACTACCATTTATAGGCAAAGGGCTCCCTCCATAAGTTGAGGGCGTTAAATACGATAAAAATGGACACGTGACACGTTTGTGCTCTCTCTCTCTATATATAATGACTAAATGTCCTCCAAATTATTATTTTTGTTTAAAAAAATAAAAAGGAAAAATGTTGAATTGATAACTCATTCACACGTAGTCTTTTAAACTATCATTTGTGATATCTGACCTTCTTGAGTTACTATAACAAGGCAAAGAGCCCAATTCATAAGTTGAGGGCATCAAATTTGAAAGAAAAATAAACATGTGACATGCATGTGCTCTTTATATATATATAATGACTAATATACCCTCCAAATAAAAAACAAGCCAAAAAAATTTAAAATAAATAAATAAATAGTGATTGAACCACCCACCACCCCGAGGTGTTCATGGGTGGTTTAGCCACCCTTGAGAATCACCGAGAGGGTGGCAAAGCCACCCCACCCCGATGATTTGGCCACCTTCAAATCAATTGAAAGTGGTTGAGCCACCCTTTTGAGTTATTTGGGACGGGCACTATCTCAATTCTTAAGTGCTTTAAAGATTGCCGAGCCATTTACAACTACCTTTGGGTTAATAGTTATGGCCTAAAAAAAAGTACAAATTGTAAGGTATGTAAGTAAATTTATTATGTAAACTCAAAGTATTTTCATCATTTCAATTTAAAAATATGTACACGCTTATCACATGCTCTCGTTTTCGTTTTCGTTTGATTTAACGTCATCATTTAACAAATGAGTTCTTTGCATTTAAATTATCACAAATGATGGTTTAGAAAAATAAGTGTGAATAATTAAAAAATAATAAAAATCAAATAATTTTTTTTTTTTAAAAAAAAAGTGAAGGAAAAATTATAAGTGTGAATGAGATGAGTTGTATTTTGTTTTCCCCAAAATATTACGCAAAGTCAATTTGAAGGAGCGTGCGTTTTCCTTCTCACATGATCACATCTGTGAATCTGTGATCTGATCCTCGGGGCCCCACGCACTGTCGTGCACTTAATCATCCATCCATCCCCACCGCTATCAAAAACCCTGTGGACCCCTCTTCTTCTCTCTCTATCTCTTAATCTCTTAATCTCAGCCGCCGGATCCTCCAGATCATCTCTCACAAGGCGCGAACGGTACGTTCCTCCTTTACCACCCGGCACATCTTATTGGGCAAAACAAAAACATCTCTTAACCAACCGCACCACCTTCTTCACCACAATACCGGTCAATACCAACTACCCCTTTCCCGCGTAAATTTTAACCAACCACAATAATAATAAATAAATAATTAAATAAAAATTGTCTTTTTTTTTTATGGTTTCGTTGATGCTAACTTGCGCTTCTGGCAAAGCCTTAAAAAGGCCCAATACGATAGCTTTAGCGAAGATGATGCGTACTACGCTACCAAAGGCTTGTGTTAGAAGCAAGCAACGGTGCGTGGTTGGATTGGATGGGGGTGTTGTCAGTTGTGTTGATTACGCTTCTTTCAAGTTGTTCCTCTCTGCCTCTGGTGTGCTTGCTAGGTGGACGGTAATTTCACTTTATACTTTTCAATTAAATTGCAATTTCACTATAAAACTTCTCAATTTAAATTTTTAGTCTTTTAATTGTTGTCAATTTTTCTGAACATTTTTGTCATATTTTAAACGTTAAAAATGAGATAACAACGTTTATACTATTGACTTTTTTTCATAAAATTTTAAATTTATCCTTAATTCTAAATAAAAATAATAATAATAATAAAAAAGCTCTTTAACCTTTTGACCTATGAGTTAGGCCAGATTTACGGGTTTTGGTATTTTTAAATATTATTGTTAAAAGTTAACGGCTAAGTTTAACAAAGGTGTTCAAATTAAGAGATTTTGAAATTTGCAAAGCTTACCCTAAAATTTAAAAGACATTTATAGTTCAAAAATTCAATTAAGCCAATCTAAAAAAAGCTAATAAAAATATTTATAAAAACAAAAAAAAAGGCCCAAAATGCAAAGCAAAATGTACAGGCAGTTGGTATAAATCTCTCATGTGGACACGTGGCATTGGTCCATTGAGCAATTTGAGCCACCGGCTCGGACCAAAAAGCAAAATAAATATTATTTATTTTCATTAATAAAAAAACACATGAGCCGGCCTTCTCTGACTTGACTTGGATTCGTATTTTTGGGTCCATACCCGTCACGCCAACCGATGGTCCCGTTTGACTTATTGGGCTTTGGTCAGTGTGATTCTTGTGGGAGGGTAGGTCGATGATGTGTCACATGTGTGTGATTATGGGTCATGATTAGGATGAAAATATTTTTATATATAACCATTTACCAATAATAATAAAAGTATATAATTACTGTTTACCAAAAAGCTAAATTGTCTTTGTCTAGCAGTTGGATTACACTAAACTTGTTTTCCCCCTCTTAAGGGTAATCATTTTGTTAATGTGATATATTTTGTAATTAGTTTTTTTTTTTTTTTTTTATTTACATGTTCACACAAGAAAATAAAAAAAATAAAAAAATTAATGATTTATGTTTCATGATATGTGATTTACTTTCGATTGAACTACTCTTTAAGAATAAGGGTTAACCCAAAAAACTAACTAACAAACTTATTTAAAGTTCTAACATTTCGCTCTCTTAAATCTCATTTCTAGATTGAATCCTTATATTGGATCCTTTTGATCATAAATGAAAAGATTGTTGCGACTATTATTAGTGGCCCTCTTTTTATTTTTATATATAGAGATATAAGATAAAATATGATGCTAAATCACTAATTTTTTTTTTTAAGGTTTAGAGCCCTCTTCCACCCTATGGTTGTGTGATATTTTAAGAGAGATTGACCAATTGACCAGGGCATACCATTTCCATTTGAATTATAATTTTTTTATTTTATTTGAACCGGATAATATTTGATCAGTGTGGGGAGAGAGAATTCAAAGTAAAGTAAGTGCACACCATTTCTATTTGAATTAGTATCATTTTCATTTAATTTGAATTTAATAATATTCAATTATTTATATAAAAAATATTTTTTATTTTTAAAATAATAAAAATATTCTAATAATATAACTAATCGCTCAAATTAAAAATTCTATTCTCATACATAATTGAAGGAAAAATTGAAAGTATAGTACAAAAACAACACATTCGAGGAAAGTAGTGATGGGATATTTTTGGCCAACAATTCTCTTATCTCCATGCAATTTTAATCGCCAAATTTTGATTGGCAGGCAGAGAAAAGAAGGGGGCCAAACCCTATAGACCTAAGAGGCTACAAAACTCTCTACTTTATTGGGCAGGTTAACCTTTCTTTTTCAACGAGTCAAAGGTCAACATATCCGTCTAGAAGAACGCATTGCATGCAGGAGAGGAATCTTTTTATTTCAAGTCACATTAATACAAAAATAAACAATAAAAAGTCACATTAATCATTTATCATCTTTATTTTATTTTGTTGTATTTATTGGTAGTGCAATGTTGCTTGGTGACGTATTGTATACGAGTTAACGGAAGCTGATGTTATAAATAAAATTTAATTATACTAATTTTTTGATTATATTTTTAACTTTGTAATTTCATGACATTTAGCTCTATTTATCATAATTTTTTTTTTTTTTTGATATGTCCACACAAGGGAAAAGAAATGGAGAATTAGAACTTGTGACTTCCGCTTTATTAGGTGTGGTCTATTGCCGATTGAGCTACCCTTTAAATAATATTTATCATAATTTTGTGATCTATAATGTAAGAGTTGTTATGTTCTTAATCTTTTATCAATTATGTTGCACAATATTTTTTTATTTCTCTTTTATCCTTGAAGTGACAATGTTAATCTATTTTTATTAAGGAAACAAGTTAAGGACTAATTAATATTGCCAAATTAACAGGGCATAATAGTAAATATGATAAAAACGTGATTCTTAGTATTACTCTTAAAAGTATATAATAATAAAAAAAATAATGCTAAAAACCACGTTCCCATTTTCACCGACATTTTATTGGGTAGATATAACAATGCGCATCTACTTTCATTAAAATAGAAGGAGTAATTCTTCACATCCCGTTCCATTGGACTATGTAGCATCGACAATTGACCTTAGATTTTGTTTTTTCTTCAATTTTTAATAAAAGGCTAATCCAATGACCGAAGAGCATTGCTACATTTGTTAAGGGGGATGAGAAGTGGTTGAGAGTTGAGTATGTAATATTATTAAGTCTCCTAGGGCGGACCTTTGCTTGGGTTTCTAGCCAATAACCATTGAACTGAGTCATTTTATAACACAATTTCATATAATTGTTTGTTTTTTTTATTCCAACATTTTATTTTCTATTTGGACCTCCTTGGTCAGGGATCCATTCTTTTTATTATATTCTTAATATTGAATAAATAAATAAAAAATTAAAAATAAAAGAAAAGAAAATAAAAGAAAAGAAAATAAAAGAAAAGAAAGGGAAATGGTCAAAGACCTAAACATCTAGAATTTGAATAAGGCTATATAAAGGAAGGAAACGTTTCCTAGATCAAATCTTTGAGGCCGTGGGTGATGCAAATTATTGTGCACGAAAAATGGATTGGGGCGCACCGATACCTTGTGCTCACCAGCAGAGGTATTGGATTGCACGTACCCCCATGATGACGGCACCGCCCAATTGCCCTCTGCACTCTGCAGACTCAGTGGTGGTGCATCTCTGAGGAGGGAACACGGAAGAAAGCAGTGGCCGTGGGTGATGCAATTAGCGTTGTTGGCGTGTCAGTGGGATGGTCTCGAGAATGGCTAACGTGATGGCCCCCCTGGGACCCATGTCGTTTACGGTGTTTGAGCCTCTCCAAATTACATTTTTGTCCTTCTGGCTTTCTGTTTCTGCAGTCAGATCGGTGCAGCATTCTTCTATTTCTTAAAGGTGTTTTTTAGGTATGGAAATTATTTTCTAATTTCTATTTTAAAAAATATATTTTAATGTAATATGAATTATTTTGCTAAGTAGTATTTAATATTTATCTATTTATTGG
Source organism: Carpinus fangiana (assembly GCA_006937295.1). Taxonomy (NCBI): domain Eukaryota; kingdom Viridiplantae; phylum Streptophyta; class Magnoliopsida; order Fagales; family Betulaceae; genus Carpinus; species Carpinus fangiana. The sequence continues at coordinate 1,516,338 of CM017326.1, read as the reverse complement.
GAAGTAATTTCTTTATATTATAATTTTCGAAATTAACCGTATCGGGAAATATTGATATAGGATCATATAAAGACATCGTTTTAACCCAATTAATAATTTATATTTATGTCCCTAAGAAGTAGCTCAATCGCCTAGGACCACGCCTAATGAAGCAGAGGTCACTAGTTCGAATCCCTCCTCCCCTTCTTGTGCGGACATGTAAAAAAAAAAAAAAAAATTCATATTTATTACTTCAACTCAATGTAGAAGGCATTCTTTACAATTAAACATATTTGTATTCCAATGTAGTTTAAAGTGTGTTTGGCCTTACAATTTTACGTGTTTTCAAACATAATTACAATAAATATATTATTTAAAAGTGCATTTGAAAAATATATATATGTATGTATATGTATATAGTGGTTTAAAGGCAATTAACGCTTTTTGGCAAAATGTTTATTTTAAAACTTTTGCTAAAAGTGCATTTTTACAATTTTTTTGACTTTTAAACATTTAAAAGTGCTTTTAATTTTTTTTTTTTTACCAAAAATATTTAATTTATGCTTTTGGTATAAGTGACGACTTGCCTACATTGCATGTTATTTTGAACTCAAATTTCAATTCCACAATTTTATATTTCATTTCGGTTAACTATTTTATGTATTTAGACTTTTATATTTAAAAAATATTAATTTAATATTTTGTATCGACTTAAATTTTAATAGATAAATAATAATTTTTTGGATTCGGCTTGCATGCTGTTATTTTAATAGCAGCATGTATGATGTAGTTTAAGCAATGACCAAAATTGAATTTCTCAAAATCTAAGGCAACTTTGAAATTAAATCTTAACCATTACTTAAATTACAACATACATATTATTATTTAATAATAACATGTACGCCGGATCCGGGTTTGAATAATAATTGGATGGTGGTTTGGCAAGAGTAGACAATGAAGATATCCGGTTAGACAAAAAAGAAAAAAAGATTATGGACATATCCATTGAATTAAAAAAGCAGCGAATCAATATACAAAGTGGTCAACATTATTGCTGCACTGTTTATAATTCTCAAGCTAAAGATGTCTAAGAACAATGATAGGACATTCTTCCTTTTGTTTCTTTACCTATTTTCCCTCTTGCTTAATGAAAAATAAAAAATAAAAAAATCATTTAACTTTCATCACATTTATAATTATCTTCATAAAATTAAGACAAAAAAAAAACTCTCAATTTAAATCTTTCTTTCTTTTTTTTTTCAATTTCATCTATTGGTTAGGTTGTTAAAATTACAAAAATACTCCTGAACTCTTTTAGGAAGGAAATTGCAAGGATTAACACCTTAATCTTTGAACAAACAATTTTATACAATTTTTATTTTATTTTATAAAAAATAAGCGTATGAAAATTTTGACAAATTTTAACGGAAAATCATAACAAATGGGTAAAATTGAAAGATTGATACACTAAATTAAGAGTTTTTTAAGTTTAAGAGGTAATTACAAAAGTGGCGACAATTGAGGAGGTTAAAATAAGTTTTTTTTTTACTTGATAATATATGAAAAAATTTCATTATTATTACAATTATATTTCTTTATGCTATTTTTTTTTCTCTTTCTTTACAAAAATAAAAAAAAATAGAGTATATTTTAATTTTTAGATTGAAAAAGTATTTTGACATAACATAAATGTAAGACGTGTCTTTTAATGGGATACACATTTTTTAAATGTTTTGTACTTTAAATTGTTTGTTAGTAATTTTTTTTTATTAAAAAAAAGCATTTTAGTTTTGAAACCTCGTTAGCAAATAGGGTCATAATTGTGCAATGTTAATTTCCGAACTCTAAAGGAAGAGAAAAGAATGTCATAAAGTTTTTTCTAATAAAAAAAAAATCATTTTTTTATTTAATAAATAACACCGATGTCCAAATGAATTATCGATCAACTATTCATTAAAAATATATATTTCAATAGAAAGCAGCTTTGCTCTAAATTTAAATCTCTTCAATTCAATCTATTAAGTTGATGAGTTGAAAATGGATGTAATTTTCTCGTTCTCAATTAAAAATGCATGTAAAATTTACATGAATTTAGGCACATATGGATTTAATAAACTTTATTGAAATAATTTTTTTCCTATCTACTTTGAAGAAAACTTTGTCCGTAATTGAAAACCCTAAGCAATTATTTTTTCTTCTAAATGTTATATACCATTTTTTTTTTGTTTTATATATCCACACAAGGGAAAAGATAGATGATTTAAACTAATGATCTCTTCATGAGGTGTGATCTATAGCTGATTAAGCTATTCATTTAAGACAAAAGTTCTGAATGTTAGTTGAATGCTTAGGGCAAAAGAGATCAATCATGTCGAGAAGGGATTCTTAAGCACAAATTCAACGAGCTACATAGAGGAATGAAAACAGAAGATCTAAGCATGTTGGTCCTAAAGGCCGGATAACATCATCTTCAACCAACCTACACCATATGTTTCGGTGCGGCCACACAATGTATGGAGCCATGGAGCCCAACTCACATACTGCTTTAATGGGCGAACAACCCTTATTTATTTATTTATTTTTAAAGATCAAGATTGATCAACAATTACATAATAATAATAATAATAAAGTAAGATAAAAGTGTGATGTATAATATTTATATTTGATTATAGGTAAAGTCATGCAATGCTAGAAACATATTTCTATCACACAATTATTTTCACAACACACATCTAATCTAACGGTTGTTTGGAATAACTACATAAATATAGTAAGATAATTACCATCTAAAAATGTGATTTATAATATTATTCTTTTAGGTAATAAATAAATAAAAATTCCAAACTTTTTAGTTAAATGCCACCCGTACCCATGTGACTCGTTTAGCGTAATACTCCTCCAAATCACCGGAGTAGCATTTAAACCAAAAGAAAACAGGGACATACAAATCACCAAATCCCACCTCATCCTAACGATCCTACTCCACACCTCACAAGTACAAAACCCAAGGGCATTCCCGTCTTTTTATTCCCACGACTCTACGAATAAAAAAGGCAAACGCATCCGAAGCAACGAAGCGCAAGACAGAGAGAGAGACCCAGAGGAATTCAGAGAATCCCACCAAAAAACAAAACCAAAAAAAAAAAAAAAGAAAAAATAAAGAAAGACGCGGAAGAAGATGAAGAACAACCTCTTCTGAGATTAACCTACGGAGGTCCAAGAGCTCCATTTCTCTCTCTCTCCCGGACACGCGCTCTCTCGGCTGTGACACCCATGCGGCGTGGACGGACCGTAGATCCAGCGACCGCAGGTAAAACAACGTTCGGTCATGAGGTTAAATCTAAGGATGTTAAATTCAGAGGCGTGCGGAAGAGGCCGTGGGGCCGATACGCGGCCGAGATCCGAGATCCGTGGAAGAAAACCCGGGTCTGGCTCGGCACGTTCGACTCAGCGGAGGATGCGGCCCGGGCCTACGACGCCGCGGCGTTGTCGCTGCGGGGGCCCAAGGCGAAGATCAATTTCCCGGTGACAGGCGCTCAAATCGCCGATTTTCGGGTCAGAGACGAGGGGAGGGTTTCGGGCGTTTCGGCCGGTTCGGGGAGGTTGAACGGTCCGGTTCAGCGACACGCGGCGAGGCCGACGACTAGTAGTATGAGCAGCACGGTGGAGTCGTTCAGTGGGCCCAGGGTTGCGGTGGTGGCTCCCCCGAGGGTGAAGGTTGCATCAGTGCCGCCCGCGCACCCGGCCGCACCCGATGACTGCCGCAGCGACTGCGACTCCTCGTCTTCGGTCGTGGACGACAACAATGACAACGACTGCGTGCTCACCTCGTCGTTCCGGAGGAAATTCCTTCCGTTCGATCTCAACCTCCCGCCTCCCATGGACGGCGATGATTGCGATCTTCGTGCCACGGCTCTGTGTCTCTGAATCAACGGTCACTTTTTTCGATTTCGATCAACTTTTTTTTTTTTGTACCTTATTTTCTCGAGAAAAAAAATCGATAATTGGGATTTTGTTTTTTTTTTTTTTTTTTTTTTTTCAAATTCTAAAATCCTACCTTGTTAGACTATTATGTAAGAATAGTTGTAATTTGGATTGCTATGCGATCTGGGGTTTCTTCAACTTTCATGGGCTATGAATATTTGTATCTCTGTATTGTTGAAGATAATTAGATCGTATCACAAAGCAATGGCTGCTCTTGATCTGATTTTCATCACCCCATCTCTCTCTCTCTCTCTCTCTCTCTTTCTTTCTTTCTTTTCCGTGTACAAAAACTCTGATTAAAATTACTAATAATAATAATTTCATTTTTTTTTAAAATTTGTGAAATGACTAAAATGGTGCTACAATATGGGTTGGTGGGATTTATTTTTTAATTATTTTATTATGTGGATGAGAACAGCGGTGGTGATAATGGAAGAAGTGGGAAGGTGGAGGCGGAGGAGGATGATTTTTAGGGAGGCGGGTTGATAGGGTTTTTGATAAGAACCATTTATTGCCCATGTGATGCAGATTCTTGTACGCTTCTGGGTAAGCATAGTATCCCACCCAGAGGCCAGAGCCCAAGGCAGTGCAGCTGTGCACCCTTCCCTAGCTTTCTCTCCCTCCAATCTCCAACACTATGCATGTGTCAGTTCCCCCCCCCAACCCTAAGAAAAAAAGCAAAGCCATGTGCTCATTGGCATTTGCATTTGCATGTTTTCAGGCTTTCTCAGCTACCCTTCATTCTTCCTCCTAAAGAAGAAGAAGAAGAAAAAAAACAAAGCAATGGGTATTTTCTTGTGCTTTTGCCACATTCCTTGGATTCTCTTAAGCAGAATAAAGTTTTGGACTAATTTCTTCTAAACCAATCTATTAAACTCTTTATTTTTTATTCTCATGTGCATTTCTAGAAACATATCTAAGAATCACATTATTTATTAAAAATGGATGGAAAAACTGTATGCATTTTGGCTAAATTTGAGTTCTCATAACTAGCAGTGGCTCCTCTTGTTATTTTTCTTTTAGAGGGTGATTTTTGTTTGAAAAAGTAGTCTAATATGACATCAAAGTGAAAGTGGTTCTTTATGTTTTATATTTTAGGTTGTTTTTTGCGAAATTTATCATTTAAAGTTTGCAATAAAATGACAAAAATACTCTTCACAAATAGCATAGAAGACATTACAAAAAAGAAAAAGGATGATGTGATTAGAATTTAGAAGAGGTAAATGTAGTCAACATTTTTTGAAAAAACTTCTTTGGATGGAGGAAAATTTGATCCTTAATACTTTGCATACCTTTTTATCTCTTTTGTGATCCAAGGGCTATGTGAGCATATTCATTACATGCACCACAATCAAGTACCTCAAGGCACAAGAACCTTAATCTATTATTTTGTGTTGGGTTCATATCGGATCGAATATTTGCTAGTTTTAAATGTTGAGCGTTAGGGGTCCGGGGTCCGGTCATGTCGAGGCATTATCATAAAACTATATAGAGCAACTTTAATATGATTCATTTAGTTAAATGGGTCAAACCCTTAACACAAACTCGTTAATTTCGTGTTGAGTTTATCAAATTATATAAAAAAATAATAGTAAGTCATATTTTTATGTCACATAAGAACACTTTTTAAAAAATAAATGAAAACACCACCTAAAAAGAAAAAAGAAAATGAGCAAATGTGGGTTAACTTAACTCACCCTCAAAGGGCTCGTCCTCAATTTTTGTTGCATGGGATGCCGAGGTTTCAATCATTTTTGTTCTTTAGAGGGAACCCGGACATGTGAACAAGTGTAAGAAGAAATCATGACAAATATATTTAGAGCAGGATGATGGGTGCTTGCTTGCTGCTGCTTCTTTATTTGAAAAACTTTTGACAAATTTTACATCAAACTAATCATCATCTCATGTATTCTTCTAATCTATTCCTGTTTCTCCACACCAAGATGAAAAGGGTGTGGTTTTAACCTGCTAATATGGTGTGTTAAGGTTGTTAGTTAGTTAACAATTTTCTTTTTCCATCTCTTCGGTTTATTGGTTTCAAAACGTGCGGTTACACAGTTAAACGTTTGGTAAAGTTGCAGTTTAATCTTTACAATTGTGGTTTACTCTTTAAAATCATGTGTTTTTCGATAAACACACTTTCTTGCCTACCGTTTTCATAATTTTTTTTAAAAACACACATTTGACCTGTGAAATTATGGGCCAAACGTGCTCTCGATAAAAGTACTTACAATGAACCCAAAAAAAAAAAAAAAAAAACTCAATTAACTTTTTTTCCTTAAAGGAGAAGGAAGTGTAGGTGGTGATTCCTTCACAAATATTGCGGCTAATTTGTTCTCTTATGTTGCTTTCGGATTGTCCAAAAAATAATCCCCGTTTCATTATACACACAGGAATATTCTTTCACATCTTTATGTATGTCATTATTTAATTATATGAATATATATATATATTTTAAAAATATTAATATAAGGTTGTGAAGCCATTTGCCATGTCCTTGAAAAAATGAATAGAATGTGATATTTCTATTTAATAGCATTATCTCTCTTACCGTACATCTAAAATGCTTTTGATGAGCTTATCTATTAAAGTTGATAAACTCTAGTGATCTAGTTCATCTTCCTTTAGACAGAGAAAAAAAGAAGAAGCTATTTCTTCATTTTTTTTTTTATTAGTGGGTTCTATTGATTTAATAGTGAAATTAAAAATATATATAAATAAAAGATAAAAGAATTATATAGATATATATGGGGGAATGACACTTAAAATCAGAAGAATAGTACATAATATTTCCCATATATATATATATATGACCTAAAAACAAAAGTCTGACCCTCATTTAGTGTTTTAGCCTCTCTAGTGATTGGTTTCTCACTAACCAACTAGGTGTTTACCAAACAACTCTTGTGTTTGGTATGGCTTTATCAAACTTTGAACCTTTCAACCCAACTTCAATCTACTCACCAAAAAAAAAAAAAAAAAATGCCCCCACCTTCATTCATGCCGAAAAGTTAAGCACAATCTTATCCTTTAATCCCCAACCATGCATTAGGGCTAAGCATCCGGCCTTGGTGGTGGATTTCAGCTCTAGCCCGTTTCCGTATTCGCTGCCGTGAGAGGCGGTTTTGGAATCCACATGTTACTCTAGAGGGGTGGGGAGGGAAGCCGGCCATATCCGCCCCCAACAAACGGGTAATTTTGCTAGTTTGTCAGTTTTTACTGGTGGGCCTATGAGCTTGTAAAATGTGGGTTCTAGTCTTTTTTTATTTTTTTATTTTTTGGGTTTCTCAATTTTGAGCCCCCTTTTTTTTTCTGGTAAAATATTTTTTGAAAAAAAGTTATTCTAATTTTTTTTTTAGTGTCTGGCTTTGCGTAAAATATTGGTAAACTTGTAAATGTTTTCTTTTAATCAAGTAAAATAATATTCACAAGGCGTAAAATAATTTACACTTTTTATTTGAATAAGTTATTTTCTGTCACTTTCAACAATTGTGATATGGTTTCTCGGGCTTTTTGAACACTCGCTTGAGCAAGTAGGCCATTTCATAATTGTCTGCCCAAATTGTAAGCAATATAATTACATTAGATTCAACCCATCCCCAAAGATCTCTTATTCTCACATACTCTCTTCATTCTTAGCTCCTCTTTCTCGTATCTCTCTTTTTCTCGGAACTCCTCAAACTATATGAAAAATATATAAACAAAAATTGGTTATTTTCACATGTGCTAGATACCAAAAAATAAATTTTAAGGGTTGCCAACAAATAGCATAAAATAAACCATATATTAAAAAAAAAATAAAAATCAGATGCATTCACTCAAAATAAAAATAAGAATGACACTAATAGGGTACATGTTAACAGTTAACGCCAAGAAAACAAAAGAAACACTTATTTCCCTCCCAGAAGGCAGAAACTTCGCGTTTGTTTCCCTGGAATATTTTGATTGAACCGGGAAATTCCGTAGGATCAGAACTCAAGTGGATCTTGATTAGAATGCGCTATGCAGCGATTGAGGAGCTCAGGGACCTCAATTTTGGGACATCTAGTGACAGCTCCCCGGTTGAAAAGGAAGGCCTTGAATTCATGGGCTGCTGTACAGGACACCTATTTTTCAACCAAGGTACTTTATTTTTTCGTTTTCTGGATTCTATATTGAGTTTGGTTAATGGGTGTCAGTTATTTTTCATGCGTTTTGTCTGATTCTGATTGTTTATTTTTTGATCAGCGTCTTTTAGGGGTTTTGTAGGGTTTTTCTTTTTAAACTCGTTTTCTTTTCTTGGTTGGATTTTGATGTTTTAGGACATATTTGAGAAGCATAGGGTGGTATTTACAATTGGAACTTCTATAGCATCAGTTGCAACAGCATGGGTCGGTGAGTTATGCTTGAATTCATAATTATTTGCTCTTCAATTGTCTTCTTTTTTGCTTGCCTTTCGAGATTTATAGTGGTTCATGCTCATGAAAAAGAATATAGGTTGTTTGTCAGTGATTTTCTTTAAATTTTAGTAACAAAATGGAGTGCCACTGATATGGATTTGCAAACTATAACTATGTGGCTTGTTTTTTCTGTACTGTTATTTAATCATAATTAAAAATAATTTGGCATCATCCTGTTCTAATCATTTGTGGAAAAACCAATCACTTATCAGTGAATTTAGGCAAAATAAGCCAAAATCAAATGTTTGTGAAGTTACACATGCTTTCTTGAAATGCATCCCAGTGCCATTGTGAGCCAATTCCAAACTTAAAGTTGAAGTGCAAACCTTAATGAATTGTATTTGATTTATTGTATTATTTACGAATGAAAGTTTATTTCATGCAAAAGGATGTAGTGAAGCATCGAGGTTGGTGAGGAAGAATATGTTATTGAACATGGTAAAGGTTTATTAAGAGAAAACCTAAACTTTGAATATAGCCCTGAACTAAGATTTAGTACTTTGTGGGATTTTAGTGTCTCCTCCATATCCCTTCACTGACCACATCTTCTCAAGATTTGTGTGGCATATCCAGACCATTTCTGTCCTTGATTTCTGTAGATATTTGATTTTCTTGACTGATGGCTTTTTGATGGGATGGGCCTAAAGCCTAATCCTTATAAAACCTTTTGTGGCAAGTCTGGCGATGTACTTGAGATTGAAAACAGTTTACCAGGTCAACATATACTTGATTATTCTCAGGGAGGTGTAATGACTAACAGATAAGGTGCTTATATCATGTACTACACACTCACTATGTCAATTGAGTCCAAGTTGATAACTTTTGGAAATCTTATGTCAATTTAGTGGGCAGTTGCTAAAGTATTCATAGTGACTCCTTCAATGCAGTCTTTGGACGAATGTCTAATCAACAGCATTATCTGATGGTGCAGGATATTCTGTACGTCACTATCATCAAACAAGAGTTGATCAAAGGCTTGAAACCATTGAAAAAGCTGTGAGTATTGTTGCGTAAGAGTAGATAGTTGTTGAATCATGTTTTTGTTCTTCACTTATGTTTTTGTTCTCCCCCTCCCCGGCCTATGCCCACACTCATGCAAAAGAGAAGAAAAGGTTTCTTCTGATTTGATCTTAGCTAGCTACCTTTCGTAGTCATACTTGGCATTGTACTGAAATGTTGTGTAATTTTATTCTCATTACTGTCCTTTTATCAAGAAACTGAAGCATGTGGATGGTATCACTTGTCATATGCCTTATTCAAACATGCCCTCTTCCTTCTCGTCTGGGCTGTCCTTATTGCATTTTGGAATTGCTTTGATTGCAGGCAGGGGTTGGGAAAACTGTTTAAACTAGTTTCTCTTCCCCTTCCTTCCCCTCCTTTTTATTTTGTTTTGTTTGTTACATCTGAATGTAATTTTTCTTGTTTATGGCAGATGAATAACAATTACAATCTCGACCATTCAGAAATTAGAAAGATTGCTGGGTTGGGTAATATCAGTGCTCCTGCTTGTTTTGCCACTGCTGGAACCGCTTTAATTGTTGGGTTTGTTCCTAAATGTTAATTCCAACAACAATTACTATCACTTGATTTTCTTGAAATATTAAGTTGTCTGTTCAGGGATTCAGGGTCTTTTTGGTTATTTTTCTTTAGTATTTATTATTATTATTTGTTTGGAGCTAGAATTAAGGAAATCATTTATAGTTAAAATGAATTTCGTAAGCTATGTGAATATAAGAGGATCAAGGTGGTTTTACACGTCTCATGCAAACAGCAAAATGCTAATTGAAAGTGATACTTTTTCACACGGGTACCATTGCATCTTTGATGGAGTAGAAATTGTATGTCATTCACTAGTGATAGAGGCATTCTTCTAAATGAAAGTTAATTTGGCTTCAGAGTTTAGGATTTTGAGCAGTCTTTGGTATAATCGGCACTTACATCTGGCTTAATTTTGCACCTAATGCAATATGTTTGGGGCATTTAGATGCATCAGTATGATGAAACATAGAAATAACAATAGGGATTAATTACAGAATATTATTATGGACTTATTGGCAGAAGACTTGAATTCTTGGTTGTTGGTGGTCTAATTGTTTGGGTTCATATGTTGTTCTTTATAATGGCAGGTCTATTCCTGGGATGTGAAAAGTGGGCTAAAAAGGTTCTCCTCTTTTTAATTTTATTATTATACAGAAGAAGTTGCTTACAGGATGCGTTTGCTTGTCTTGGTCCACAGTTCTAGACTTCTAGGGTAGAGCATGCTGAAGAGACTTGGTGTTTGCCATATAGGATCTTTGTTGATGCAGTCCTAATGAGAACAGCGACAAACTAGCATCCCTTATTTATCATTGAAAAGTTTCCATGGTTATCCTTAGCATTTCACCTGTAGGATAACGTAGAAAGGATACGCCTCTGTGAGGATGTTGATAATGAGAAGTGGCATGCTAGATGAACAAAACTAGATACAAGACACGCAAGACCAATGTGGGTTGTGAGGAACTCTTTTTCTGCGTGTAACTGATGTGGGATAATTTTTTCAGCCCTTTCAGATTGTCCAATACAGTTGAACATGCATTCAAATTAACTGTCTCAGTTATATGTTCTTTAATTAAAATAGAGGTTTGTGTTAGAAAAAATGTCAAGAGAATGAGCTTGGCCAAAGTAAAGATATAAGATGGGCTAGTGACAAATCCAAAAAGATAATGCAAATTATTGCTTCACTGTTGAGTCAAAACCATCACTATTTGAAGACAGGGTGAGGGAATGTTGTGTTGGATGGTTTTGTGATTTGCAATGACTATGTATTAATGCACGTAGTACAAGTAGAAAGCAGTTATCTGATGCAAGGAAAGCCAGAGGGAATGAGGTGAGAGAATGGATATGATAGGCGAAGTCTCATTAAAGATTTCACTTTCAATAAAGATTACTGGATAAAACTGGACAATAATTAGTTGAAACCAACCAGTAATGATACATGTCTTGTTTTGTCGAGTTGACTTGTTGAAAAGAAAAAAACATGTATAGCAGATCATGCATCGTTGTCTCACCTCTCCATGGGTGATTTCCAAGTTGGATTGTTGGACTCCTGTTCTATTTCTGGTTTGATCTGTGAAATTCTAATTGAGTTAAATGTAGTAAATTTAGAAAAACGCTGCTTTAAAAAAATTAATGGAACATCTCAGAGTTGGTTAAAACAGATTTCAGGTATTTTTTTTTAAAAATTATTTGCTTCCTCAAACTGACTGAAGAAAAACTCTACTTTTTAACAGTTTGAAGGGTTTTATTAGATTCTCATATTTCCACCTTTTTCTGAATTGCAGGTATGGCTTGGGCTGGCGAGGTGGAACATGGTATGCGAATAGGAAGTTCAGAAAGGAGCAGATGAAGTTGCTAGGACAGATAAAGCCTAGAGGGTGGCAATTGCTTGGGCGGATAAAACCTAGAGGTTTGCAATTCCAGTTCCTTAAAAGACAATCAAGAAGATCTAGAATGCCAGAAAGTGCTGCCAAAACTCCTGAAAAGATGATTGAGGATACTCCTACCACACATACTTCTGGAGCAAATCATTAGTAGCGCACTTGTTGATAACTTTCAATGGGAAAAATTATCAATATAGTTTTATACCATTAAGGTTTATTTTTGTACTGGAAATATATCAGAAGGAAATAAAATTTATCAGTTTCTTCTTCTTCTTGCTGCCTTTTCTTTTGGGCCTTCATGTGTCAGAGTACTCAAGATATGATACAAATGGTTTCTTCGTTTTCTCTGCTTATCTTGGTTGGGGAAAACCTTTGTACTTAGAAGGTGGTTGAAATACACCTCCATTTTTATGGCCTTTTGGGTTGCTCAGGCACAAAAAGGTTTTAAGAGTGACGTTTGGTATATGGAATGACTATTCCATTAAGAAAATGAATAGTTTTTATTGAAAATAGACGAATGTGGAATAAAATAGCCTTGGAATAGCTGTTCTTATGGACAATGGAAAAGACTATTTTAAGTATTAACACTGATAGTATTTTATTTCACATTCTTTCATTTCTAATAAAAGCTATTCATTTTTTTTAATGGAATAACCATTCCACATATCAAACGTAACGTAACCTAAAAATTAATTGCTACTAGTTGTGAAGAACAATTGGTACAGCTAACATTGCAGGCAACATACTTGTTGTCTTGGTTTCAGGAAGAAAACTTTGACATCTTTTTTAACGTAGAAGTTAGTTCATACTTCTTGTCTTGGTTGCAGGAAGAAAACTTTGACATCTTTTTTAACATAGAAGTTGGTTCCTTCATGATCAAAGAATATAGTTATCATTTATTCGTTCTCAGGTGCGGAAGAAGTCCGTTAGGAGCATCGCTCTGTGGGGTCTGCCATAAATTTATGACTCTGGTGTTTATGAAGAATCTGCTTTGTCACGTATAGAAAGAAGGTGACGCTTAGATTTCTAAGCCTATGTTGGAAGCACGTTTCAAATTCTTACTGAGGAGACAAAAGGAAGCAGTCACTCATGTTTTGGCTTTACTAATTTGCCTCATTGGTCAGATCACCCTCATGTTGGAAAGCAACCTGGAGGTATTTCGCTTAAAACTATAGAATCGTGGCAGTAACGAAATCCAAGCTAGATTTAGAGTTTTATTCTTTGATAATAGGAGTTGGGTTGGACCCACAAAGATGCCTTGTTCAAACCACTTGTACAAATCTGTTGACAAAGCAGATTAAGCGCTGTTCGTGTGAATACAAGTTCTGTTTTTATCCGGTTCTCTGCAACTATAAAAAAAATGCTAGGACTTTCAAAATGGTTATACAGGGAATCAAATCATATGAAGATGGCCAACACTGTGGCTTCAATAATACTAGTTATTCTCTTTTGTGGGTCAGCATTTGGCACTAGAACAAGCTTACTTTCAGTCAAAGGTCAGGGTGGTATGTCTCCAGTGGCACCAGTGGCCAGTGATGGTATTTGTAAAGCGATGGTGCAGAGTCAAGGCTATGTTTGTGAAGAACATACGGTAGTATGCCTGCATTTATTGGTTTTCTTAAACCAGATATTGAGATTTGAAAAAAAAATCACTAAGAGATAAAAGTATGATGTGGGGTTTAATCGGTTTCAGGTAACAACACAAGATGGTTATATTCTCAGTATGCAGAGAATTCCAGAGGGGCGGTCAGGGAAGACTTCAGGACAGAGGCCGCCAGTTTTGTTGCAGCATGGCCTCTTGACGGTTGGTAATTGTTCCTTGAATGGTCGGTTTTCTCACAAGATTCATGGATAGAATTATGTTCTTGTCTATATAACAAGTTATGGTGTGGTGGCAGGATGGGACAACATGGCTGCTATTATCTCCAGATCAATCTTTGGCTTTCCTCCTGGCTGATAATGGGTTTGATGTGTGGCTTGCTAACACCCGTGGAACCAAATATAGCCGTGGGCATGCATCACTAAGTCCCAATGATCCGGTTATTTCTCTCTCATCTCCGTGTGTTAATTCATCAATTGTCTCAAAAATTTAGCCGTAAAAAATGGTAAATTTAAACATTTAATTACTATTCTAAAACTCATCCTCAATAAATGAAGCTCAATATGTGAAATATTTAATTGAAATGACAGTTAAATTATGAAGACATGGTTAAGGACGAGCGTTACAAAGACTGTTAATTTGATACTATTTTAAATCACCATTATCCCAAAAAAAATAAAGTTAATAGGAAAATGTGATTTTAATCAATCAACTAAATTTTTTAACAACAGATTGTCTTTATTGGCATGGCATTTGACATTCACTATAAAGTACTTTAATATGCTATTCAGGCTTATTGGAATTGGTCATGGGATGAACTGGTAGCTTATGATCTTCCAGCTACAGTCCAGTATGTGCATGATCAAGCAGGACAGAAAGTGCACTATGTTGGGCATTCACTTGTGAGTTTCATGCATTCTACAACTTCATTTTGTTCTAGGATTCCTTTAACCCTACAGGCAAAATACTAAGTTTTGAATTTTTATTTCGCAGGGAACATTGATTGCTCTGGCTGCCTTTTCGAAAGACCAGCTGGTGAACATGTTGAGATCAGCTGCCTTACTTAGCCCAATTGCTTATATGGGTCAGATGACCTCTCCAATTGCAAGAAATGCTGCTGACAACTTTGTTGGGGAGGTAAATGCTGACACCATCTTATTTGAACTATCCGATTGGATTGAACAATTTGACAATTCATTTGTTTTCTTATAACAGGCCTTATACTGGTTGGGTGTTGATGAATTTAATCCATTAGGGTAAGCAAGCAACCCTTGTTTCTGACCTTTTCTACGGTGGTGCCAATCGCTTTTGGTGAAAAAGAATTCATGTTGGTTTATTTCTTTCCCGAATCGAACAGGGAGGCTGTAATTAAACTTCTTGAGGATATCTGCAACCAGCCAGATGTTGACTGCACCAACTTGTTAGATTCTTTCACTGGTAATATACGTTTCCCTAATTTCCTACTTAGCACTCATACCTGGAAAAGTTCATCTTCTATTAGTGGCTTAAAAATCATGTTATAATTATGTGTAGGCCAGAATTGCTGCTTGAACTCTTCCTTAATAGATGTTTTTCTAGACCATGAGCCTCAGTCAACGGCTACAAAGAACATGATCCATCTGGCTCAGAGTGAGTGCTCCTATATATGCCATGATTGCTTTGTATGGAGTATATGTAACTATAAAGCTAAGTAGATCAAAATATGGTTTCTGAATCGAGTTGGGTATTTTATTTTTTACAGTGATCAGAGAAGGAGATATAGCTATGTATGATTACAATAATGAGGATGAGAACAGGAGACACTATGGGCAGCCCACTCCTCCCTTGTACAACATGACAAGCATTCCAAATGACTTTCCTCTCTTCCTCAGCTATGGAGGGGCCGATGCTCTTTCTGATGTCAAAGATGTGAAGCTCTTGCTTGGCAGCCTCAAAGATCACGATGGAGATAGGCTTGTTGTTCAGTACAGAGGTGATTATGCTCATGCAGACTATGTCATGGGAGAAAATGCTAAGCAAGTTGTGTATGATCCTCTCATGGCTTTCTTTAGGCTTCAATGAGGATATTACATTTGAGACGTGCTGCATGTACTCTTTGACATAGCAGTGAAAATCATCATTGAATCTTAGATCTAACGGTGATATATCCAAAATTCAATAGTTATTTTCATTACCATGTCAAGAAGTGTGTACTTGGGAGTGCATGTAGAATTCCTCGAAAAATAAAAGGTGTTACTATCCTCGTTTCATAGTGTTATTGGCAAGCAATTTTACATTTTGATTGTATAGCCTGATCAAAATTTGTTTCTTCAATGAAAAATCGTACTCTCGTTGTAAAAGTAGCTTTTCTATTTTGGGTAAATGCATTGTATTTTGAGGTTTTGACAAATAGCTCATCAAGTTTTAAAAAGTGATTAATCACTATGTGGGATAAGCACAAAAGAACAAAATAGTCCATACCATTAAAAAAGTTGACAGAATCCATTAATGTGCCACATCAACATTAATTAAATTAGACCAAAAGGGGTGGCCAAACCATTCCCTTATTTCTCGTTGGCCATTTGAGGATGGCCGAACTATCCATAATGGCCATGAGGGTGGTGTGGTCGCCATGAGGGTGGTTTGACCACACCACCCCCATATATGTTTAGAGGGCGTGGTGGAACCTCCTTCCCTTTCATTTGGGACATTAATGTATTTTGTCAATTTTTTTTGACAACATTGATTAATTTGTTATTTTTTGCTTATCCCGAGAAGTGATCTATTTATACAATAACTTTTATACTGCAAAATGATGTTAAATAGGGAAAAATAGCTTTTATGTATAAGTTAGTTGTTACGTAATGGAAGTAACTTATTTGGATTGATATGTAGTGGAAGTAGTAAGCTCAAAAACTTATCTACTTGAGAAGTCATTTTTCTTATACGCAATCAATCTTGAGGGGTCATTTTATACATATAAAAAAAGAATTGTGTAATTAATAATTAACTTAATCTATATACATACGTACACATAGTTTTTTTTTCCTAATAAATGAAAAAAAAAAGTCAGAAAAAATGATCTTTTCCACCAAGTTATTAGGTGGGCCACTTTCCACCTTGTGTTTAAAAGCATTCTCACTTCTCTTTTTTTTTTAGTTCTATTCGCTTTACAAGCGACAAAAACCCTCCTTTGTAATGTTTTCCTCTCTCCGGTTTCCATATTTGAATAGAGAAAAAAAAAAAAGAAAAAAGAAGCGAAATAAGGAAAAATAAATGCGAGAATGTTACCAAAAAAAATCTGGATAAAGCCTCACATTTTGCTAAATTGTTGAAGCGTGAAAGCATGTGGTGCTTTAGCTGCCTTTTCACAGGCCAAGCTAATGAACATGTCAAGATCAGCTGCTTTGCTGAGCCCAATGGCTTATTTGGGTCAGATACCCTCGCTGCTCGCAAAAGCTGCTGCTGATTTATTTGTTGTCGAGGTAACAAATGAACACTTCCTGTTCAATTTTGGATTCCAAGAATGTTTCTTTTGTTTTTTAGCTCAGAAAATATATATATTTTGCTTTTATCTTACAGGATCTGTACTGGTTGGGTCTGGTGAATTTGTCCCTGGAGGGTGAGTAAACAACTACAAGACACTTTTGGTAGGTTGAACATGCTTCAGATGCCACCACTGAGCTTGTAAGCTAAGGGAGGGTAAGACAAGAAACAACTGATCTTAAAAGATATGTAAGTGGTATATATATAATTGCAGATGATTTTCCCTTTGCCAAACACAGCAGTGAAAATGGTATCCCTTGGCTTTCATTATTGAGTGAATAAATTGGAAATAAGAAGTAAACGGCGATATTAAAACACCATTTATCTAAAAAGTTTAAATTGAAAGAAAATGTAAATTTAATTATTTAATTCTAACAATCTTTCTCATGTTTTGATTTAAACTCTTTCTTAATAAGCGAGTCTCGAACAAGTATAAATAAGTGTTAAATTGTAGAGTAGGGCATACTATGTTAGATCATCACTTGTGCCAAAAGTTTAAGTTGACAAGAAAAGTAAAATTAATCGTTTAATTAATATTCAAAGAAATGATGATCATGATAATGGGTTTCAAGGGTTTATTCAATTGGCAATGTACAATGGAGGGGCACAATGAGTTTTGCTAGCTTTGGGTTTTGTACGCACCCTGAAAATGCCTTATGTTAACAAACAGAAACAGCTAGTTAAAAGGACCACAAAACCTCTGTTCTTTGCCAAACATTCTATTCTTAAACTTACAAGGACTCAATTTACATCAGCAACATCAACTGGTCCCTCCCTCTTTCTCAAATATAGATGTTTGGCCTAAGACTGAAGTGATTCTGGGCTGCAATGTGAGCAAGGATGAAGGGATCCATGTCATTCTGATTCCTGCACCGGCCCTTTTCCCCTGCAGACTTCAAGAACAGCTCCTCACAGTAAACGGTGCAATGAGGTGAAACTGAATTTTCTTGATCATTGCTTCTGCTAGAAGACCAAATCAATTTCTTCAACTTTCTGGGATATTTGATGAGCTTCTCCATTCTCATAGGCTTTTCTGCTTAGCCGGATCCCATGCTCAGATCTCTCTCCCCTCAAGTTTCTCATAGAGTTGGCAAGCAAGTGCTTTATATATTTCTTAACAACTGGTAGCTAGCTAGCTAGCCTCACATGGAATACCTGGAGGCTTGCTTATGTCGTGAAGCTTGCTTTTCGTCTTGTTTTTTTGTTTCAGCCTTAGATTGGAAATTAACGTTACGGCATCAGTTTGTTAGAAAGATGTGCATTTTGGATACATATATCCTTTGTATGATGATGGGCAAAGCATAAACGGAAGCATGAAGCTTTGGATAACTTTCAGGTTTCAAAAGTATTCTTTTCTAAAGAAGGGTTATACAAGTGCGCGCTATAAGAGATATTACTGTACTTTTATCATTATAAATTTTTCTTACAAACCAATTGATATTATTTAGAGACACATTCTTTTTTTTTTTATGAGTTGGATTCTTCGAAATTAATTGGGGAAACTTCACTAATTCTTTCTGAACTTTCGCGCTTTTTGTAGACACCCTCCAATTTTAAAAAACTCTCACTTTAGTATACCAAACTTTAGTTTGATCTCACTTTACCCTTTCCGTTAGAATTTTCTATGAAATCTTGACGGAACCCTTCACAATGCCAATTTTACCCCTGATTCTAAAACTACACCGTTTTGGGTTTCAAAATTACAACATACACCTAGCCCAAAACGACATCGTTTTGGCCATTAATTTATAAAAAAAGAAAAAGAAAAAGAAAAAAAAAATCGGGCCATTTTGGCCAAGGGAGCCACTCTCGATTTTTTTTTTTAATATAATAATTATAATAATAATTTTTTATTTATAAATAAGGATAAATTTGAAATTTTTACAAAGTTTAAGGGTATGAAGGTTTTTTAGACATTTAATTGTTTGATTTAACTGTAAAATCCTAACAGAATGGGCAAAGTGAGAGAAAATCAAACTTTAATACACGTAAGTGAGAATTTTTGAACGTTAGAGGAGTGCCTGCAAAAATCGCAAAAATTCAAATTAATTTTTTTACCTTAAAAAATCTTCTTTTCAAGTTTTGTCTCCTTCATTTAAAAGTTTGGTCTCTCCCCCAGATTTGTTAACATTCTCAGCTCGAAGCAGACCCAGTATGACACGTGCCTCCCCATTGGCTACCTCCTACTCTATCTCCACCGATGGTTTCCGTTCTGTGGGTTTTGTTCTGTTTTACTTTCTCATGTTATTTATTTATTGTTTCTTTGTGTTTTGTTTTTGAGTTTGTGATCTGTCTTTTCTTTAGATTTTATTTAAGTAGCAATCTATAAGGTGAAGATATAGTTGTTTTCTAAAGTTTTGTTTATACAAATCCTTAAGAGTAACGGTATTGGGTTTTCGACATCTTTTATTTTCTTCTGATTATTCTCTAGAAGCAAATCATTTACCGATGTTGAGGAGTTTTCAAGCAATATATAAAAGAATTGTCATTGTGATAGATGTAGTAAAAGAGATTGCGTTTGAAAATGTACTTGTAGCGGATATGAAAAAGCTCGAAAATCAATGATCAGATAACGGCTAGGAACATGATTCACTAGAATTTGTTGTAGATTTGAAGCTGATGAGAACTGTGATATTCAAAGATATTATTTTGTAATAGCCCAAGAAACTATTATGTGTGTCATAGATAGTATTCGAGTTGTAGAGATTCCAAATTGTATTTTTGACATTGTATTGAGGGAGCATTTTGCCCCATTTAATTAATTGTTATATTAATGTAGAGATATTCTTCATAAAAAAAAAAAGAAAAAAAAGAAGAAGCATATTTAGAATTACTTTTATATATATATAAAATAGCCAAATTAAATTAGAGTTATCAGGCCAATCTAGAGTTGTGGTCTTTGTATGAGTCCCCAATAAAAAATTGCCACGTATTACATGAAAATACCAAGTTAACACGTGGCATCCTTATGGACATTGGACNCTACCTCCTACTCTATCTCCACCGATGGTTTCCGTTCTGTGGGTTTTGTTCTGTTTTACTTTCTCATGTTATTTATTTATTGTTTCTTTGTGTTTTGTTTTTGAGTTTGTGATCTGTCTTTTCTTTAGATTTTATTTAAGTAGCAATCTATAAGGTGAAGATATAGTTGTTTTCTAAAGTTTTGTTTATACAAATCTTTAAGAGTAACGGTATTGGGTTTTCGGTCCATCTTTTATTTTCTTTTGATTATTTTCTAGAAGCAAATCATTTACCGATGTTGAGGAGTTTTCAAGCAATATATAAAAGAATTGTCACTGTGATAGATGTAGTAAAAGAGATTGCGTTTGAAAATGTACTTGTAGCGGATATGAAAAAGCTCGAAAATCAATGATCAGATAACGGCTAGGAACATGATTCACTAGAATTTGTTGTAAATTTGAAGCTGATGAGAACTGTGATATTCAAAGATATTGTCTTGCAATAGCCCAAGAAACTATTATGTGTGTCATAAATAGTATTCGAGTTGTAGAGATTCAAAATTGTATTTTTGACATTGTATTGAGGGAGCATTTTGCCCCATTTAATTAATTGTTATATTAATGTAGAGATATTCTTCATAAAAAAAAAAGAAAAAGAAAAAAAAAGCATATTTAGAATTACTTTTATATATATATAAAATAGCCGAATTAAATTAGAGTTATCAGGCCAATCTAGAGTTGTGGTCTTTGTATGAGTCCCCAATAAAAAATTGCCACGTATTACATGAAAATACCAAGTTAACACGTGGCATCCTTATGGACATTGGACCAATGACAAATAGCCCAATCATTTCCCCTCCCTCACGTGTCCCAACCAAAGCTGAGAAGCACGAAAGCTCCACGTCACCTCCTAGGACCTAAAACGAGGAGATGACGTGTAAATCTCCGATTGGACCACACACGTAGCTCTCCCACAGGGGGGGAAGGGGGAGAGGGTTTTTCTTCTATGCATTGCGAGCTTTCAGCTCTGAATACAATTCACATAGAGAGAGAGAGAGAGAGAGAGAGAGAGACAAAGAGAGAAGAATGAGAAATTACAGGGCGTTGCTCACAACAGCTCTACCAGTCTTCTTGTTATGCTTCTTCTTCGGATTCAAATTCGATCGCTGTGATGCACTGTACGGGGCGTCCTCACCAGTGCTTCAGCTAAACCCCTCCAACTTCAAGTCCAAGGTTTAATTCCTTTGAAAATGTTCCATTTTTGTAGTGTTTACCATTTTCTAGCGCTTGATCACTCTCTAATTCTCGCATTTCTCGAATATGGGAGTACGACACCGTTTCTGCTTTGTTTGTGATGTGTTGCGGTGACGCTTAATTTGGATTCGCATGGTTCATCCATTAGATCTGAATTTTTAGAATGCAATAGTGAAATTTCTATTTTCTTAATTTGGGTAGCAATTGTGTACTAATGTTTCATTAGTGAATGTAATCTCATCACAAATTTGGTTGAGAAACAATATGTTTTGGGGGGGNTTTGGATTCTTTATGAGGAGCCATGTGTACACATAAATGTATTTGTTCATTTTGTTTATGGGTTTGTATAGAAATTGATCATCTTGTGTTCATTCATGTGTTCCATGTCGTTTCCTATTAATGGGTATCTATAATTTTTTGTTGTTGTTGTTGCTACATTTTTCAGCTATTTGAAAGACGCTTCAATTAGTTAGCTTTTGCTTACTAACCAAACACTTAGAGACTAAAAGAGTTCGAATTACATTTGTGTTATTGTTTTTTATTTATTTTATTTTTAATAAATATCATTAAAAACAAAGTAGAGAACACACATAGCTAGCTAAAAGGGGAAAAAAGAACAAGGAAATCATGATAACTATTTTTGTTATGCATTTTTGAGTAATGTCTTTAGCTTGTTTCCAAACAAATTGTATTGTTAGCAATCACACTCTGTCCCAAAACTGTCATTTTGAATCTTTGATGAAGGTTTTGAGGCAATTTCTTTGTTTGCGATATTAACGAAAGTCTAGTATGATCCTATATATACTAGCATTTCCCAAATTCCTGGACCAAATAGTCTATCATTCAGTGACCATTAGGGGCACGTTGTTGGAGTATGTAATGCGAATGGCATAATTTCTTTGACTTCTCTTCTTTCTGTAGGCAAAGTACCATAATTATTGTTTAATGCTTTTGTGAAATTTCTGATACTATTAATCTAAACTATGTATTAGAGTTATAATTTACAATATTATCTGAAAATGAGGATGAATTCTAGCATTGATCGGACTCTTATGCAAGTCTGTGTTGCCTATGGCAGGTTTTGAACTCAAATGGAGTTGTACTGGTCGAGTTCTTTGCGCCATGGTGTGGCCACTGCAAAGCTCTAACGCCAATATGGGAGAAGGCAGCTACCGTCTTGAAAGGTGTTGCCACTGTGGCAGCGCTCGATGCTGATGCACACCAGTCCCTTGCTCAGGTTTGGAATTCTTTCCTAAATTATAATTTGTTCTGAGAACTGCAGAATTAGAGTGAACTAGCTTAGAGCCCGCACTATGCGCCAGGTTTTTATTTTTATATATATAACTAAGTCAAAAAGTCTTTAAAATATTATCAACTACAAATTTTATTTTCTTCTCTTAATTAACAAATTAGCTACCAAAAATGACAAATGTTCATAAGATCATTTTAAACCGTAGTTTTACTAAAAGGCTATCTAAACATACATTTTCATGCATTTGTATTAAAAAACATGGACACGTGTCGCAATTCTAAGCACTCTCTACGTCAAAACTCAGCTTTTATATATATATATATGATAATAGTTTTGATTTCAAATTACTTGACTTGAAAAGTAGACTATACTGCATGCAAGAAAAAAATAGTTGTGTAATATGTATGTGGAGAAATGGAAGGTATGGTGTATTTGAGACTTTTACTTTTTGATAATCATGTGCATTTTCTCAAAAGTTAAAGAAGAGAAGGTGGGTGTGTTTTATTGTAAGATATTAAGCGCTTGGTGTGAAGTGTTATTGTGATTTCTAACTTTCTGTTGCTGACTCAAGATTAATCAGAATTTCTGTCTGGGCTGGGGTATTTGGTTGCTCTGTAGGAATATGGGATTAGAGGATTTCCTACCATAAAGGTTTTTGCACCTGGAAAGCCTCCCGTAGATTACCAAGGAGCTAGAGACGTCAAACCCATTGCAGAATTTGCACTTCAACAGGTTTGTTGTGATTTTAACTTGTACTGTAAATTGATAAATAATTCTATAGATTTTCCTTGTTTCCTTGGTGTACTTTCTGTCTCTGGGTTGGACAGGTGTGTAGCGAGATGATATTATCAGTAATTGATAAAAGGGTTAAATTTTGGCTAGTTGCATACTCTTATTAAATATGAGATGGCTTGTTTTGAGGCCAAAGAAGACAATGATTGTGCACATTTGTGAAGTTACAAACGGTGGCTGAAATTAACGGGCTGCATAGCAATGTGGTGCTGCATTGATTCTACCTTTACTCTGATGAAAAACTTGGTTGGTTTAAATCACCCACATAATGTTGTGTCTCATATTAGATGTGCCCTTACTATGATTTTGGTGATGGGGCCTGATGTCTTTCTCCAAAAAAGGCCAAACAGTTTCTTCACAGAACATAGTACTTTACCTATTGTCTTCCTTGAAATAACTACTCAATTCACTGTTCTTTTTTCTTTTTCTTTTTCTTATTTCAGATTAATAACCAAAAAGAAAAAAGTTCTGCTGATGAGATAGTCACCACTTACCACTTCTCCCGTGCTACTTGTTTCAATGTATTTTAGATATCTTGCACTAGTTGCCTTTGTACTGATCCTGGAAAATAGTTGTGTTTAAGTACGAGAATGTTTGTCATTAGGTAAATGTTGTCAATTTACAAGGTATGAAGAACTCATAAAAAAGGATTTACAAGGTGAGAGAAATATGCCAAACAGGTAGATGGTAATGATATCTACTATGTACGCAAAAGGGGTTCAACTTATATTTGCTTATTGGGTTGGATATTTGAATCATGATTGGCAGGTTTTCATCTTCCATATAATTCAAAGTTCATTGTAGATTTGTTTGTGTGCACAACAAATGTGTATGTGGGTGATGTGTTGATTATATATTCATTATTTGCAAATCTGTTTAACAAAAACCTTGAATTGCTCTCATTGGTGACGGTCTAGGCTAGTTGGATGGTTGCATGAACTGTAGATTGCATTGTTATCTGCAGTTTTATGTTTGAAAGTATCGGTGTTTGGTTGATCCTGTGCAATGTCTCTATACTTGGTGGATCATCTATCACACTCAACTGTGTTATGCACGAACTTAGAAATTGCATAAGTTGCATTACATGTTGATGTTCTAAGTGCATGGTTTTACAGGTAAAGGCACTTCTAAAGGAACGATTAAGTGGAAAAGCAACCGGAGGATCAAACGAAAAATCTGAACCCAGTGCTTCTGTAGATTTAAATTCCCACAATTTTGATGAATTGGTGCTTAAAAGTAAAGAACTCTGGATTGTGGAGTTCTTTGCGCCTTGGTAAGCGGTTTTGTGAGCTAAGTTAGATTTATGGTCTCTGTCATAGCATGTTTTGAGCATATAACACAGCTAGTAGTATGTAAATTACTTTCAGATTTGTAGTTTTTGTGATGATTCTTGTCCTATTTTCTTCTTTAAAAGGTGTGGACATTGTAAAAATTTGGCTCCTGAGTGGAAGAAGGCTGCTCATAACTTAAAGGGGAAGGTGAAGCTAGGTCATGTTGACTGTGATGCAGAAAAGGTGGGCCTGAAATTTTAGAAAGTGATATGGCGCAAGAAATAATGCGAATTTTGCTTTTAAATTTCATTTACTAACATTTTCCTCTAGGTGCAGAGAAGTAATTTTCTAGCCTCTGTTTTTCCTCGGTTTAGCGTTTAGTTTAGGGTGAATGGTAAAGGTTGTTAAAAGAATTGTGTAGATATTGTGCCACAGAGGTTAACTCTTCCACTTAATGGGTTAATATGCCTTCTGAAGTAATATCTCACTACATCTTCGTAGATGGACTGCAGCAATAAAACCTTCATAAAGTATAATGTCTTGGATGCATGATTTGGTTTCTTAAATCGCATGGTTCTGACATGTTGGCGTTACCAGTCTCTAATGAGCAGGTTCAATGTTCAAGGTTTTCCCACCATCTTAATATTTGGTGCTGACAAAGATAGCCCAATCCCCTATGAGGGTGCAAGAACTGCCTCAGCCATTGAATCATTTGCTCTAGAGCAGCTGGAAACAAATGTTGCACCTCCTGAAGTGACTGAGCTGACTGGCCCGGTAAGCCCTTTGCTTTACTACCAAACCTTCTAATTATGGAATCATTTCCAAGGGCAATGCATTAACTTTATGCAAGTTTTCTGTTTAGGATGTCATGGAAGAGAAATGCGGTTCGGCTGCCATCTGTTTTGTTGCTTTCCTCCCTGACATTTTAGATTCCAAGGCAGAAGGGAGGAACAATTACATTCAGCAGTTATTATCAGTTGCAGAGAAGTTCAGAAGGAGTCCATACAGGTTAATCTGAGTTTGGTTGTTAAGGCTTTTCTATTGGGTATCAAATTTCTTTCTTTCATCAAATAATTTATGCAAACACCTCAGATGTTTTGAGAAACTTCTTGGGATTAATTGTTGCAGATATCATAACAGAAATTATTTTTTCATGCATGTTACAGCTATGTCTGGGCAGCCGCTGGTAAGCAGCCGGATCTCGAGAATCGTGTAGGTGTCGGTGGGTATGGGTATCCAGCTTTGGTAGCATTGAATGTGAAGAAAGGTGCATATGCCCCACTTAAGAGCGCATTTGAGCTTGAACATATTATGTAAGTTCTGTCTCTGCGCTATCTTGAATACCAATATAGATTATGGACAGAGAGATGAACATATGTTATTTGGTTTCTCAGAGAGTTTGTGAAGGAAGCTGGGCGTGGAGGGAAGGGCAATTTGCCTCTGGATGCTGCTCCCGCGATTGTAAAAACGGAACCGTGGGATGGTAAAGATGGAGAGATCATTGAAGAGGATGAATTCTCCCTTGAAGAACTCATGGGGGAAGATGCTGCAAGCAAGGATGAGTTGTGATCAACTTGAAGCAGAATAATAGAGGAAGAGAATGAGATTTCAGGCTAGAAACGATTTTGATGCTGCAAGCAATGTATTTCTTGTACGTTCTATTTGAATGTCTTCACTATAGTGAAGGTGATCCTTATGAGGAATGTTCTCTAGTTCTTTCTTCCTTATTGTTCAGGTCTGAAGAGTTAAATTAAGAGAGACTTGTGCAAAATACTACACCTCGATTCCCCAGTGCTGTTGTGCTAGTGTCTAGGGCTGGAATAGTGGGTGCTGCTAACTATCTTAATCGCTGACTGTCTAACTGCTTAATTGCTTTTGAAGGTGGTTATCGCTAACAGCCTAGGACGGTGTGGTTAACGGTTTTAAGATTTGAAAAAATCGCTAATTGCATATATATATAATGAATTAAACTCTAGAAACGGCGTTGTATATAGTAGAGTATTACTGTAGAAACGTTATCGGTTTTTTTATTCTCCTCTTTTCCTTTCAAAAAGTGGTAAGCAGAGGCAGTTAACTGATTTTATTAACCACATTTTCACCCTTANGATGTGCTAGTGTCTAGGGCTGGAATAGTGGGTGCTGCTAACTATCTTAATCGCTAACTGTCTAACTGCTAAATTGCTTTTGAAGGTGGTTATCGCTAACAGCCTAGGACGGTGTGGTTAACGGTTTTAAGATTTGAAAAAATCGCTAATTGCATATATATATAATGAATTAAACTCTAGAAACGGCGTTGTATATAGTAGAGTATTATTGTAGAAACGTTATCGGTTTTTTTATTCTCCTCTTTTCCTTTCAAAAAGTGGTAAGTAGAGGCAGTTAACTGATTTTATTAACCACATTTTCACCCTTAATAGTGTATCAAAATTTTCTTTTCTTTTTTTTTTAAGAATAAATGGACATTGCCATATCAGTCTTATGAAATGGAGGTATGATAAGGATATATTTATCATTACTCATTAAGTAATGCTATATACCATATCAAGGCCCAAAAATTGCCAAATGAATAAAACTACCTAAATCACAAGGGTGTAAAAAGATTTAGTGTAGAATATTTGTGCTCCTATCAATGTCATCTCTTATATGCAGATGCCAACAGTTATTCATAGCTTGAAAAACACTTTCCAATATAACGGTCCCCAATGAGATTATAACTCTATGTTTCAAAAAAAGGATTTTCCCTTTCTTTTGAAGAAGTTGAATGTCTAGAATGCCAGCATTGTCTCTTACTTTCCAATAAAATGGTCCCCAATTAGATTACAACTCTATGTTTCAAAAAAAGGATTTTCCCTTTCTTTTGGAGAAGTTGAATGTCTAGAATGTCAGCATTGTCTCAAAAGAGTCGCAAGTCTCGATCCTATATTGTCTATATATAAATGTCTTTTACTGCCAAATGTTGTTTGTTTGTTTGTTTTTTTTTTTTTAAGCTCGTTTGTTTCAGCATGATTTTAAAGAAAATATATTTTTCGGTGCAACGGAAAATGATAGTCAACGAAACATGTCTAGCCAAATGGAATGGATTGAGCCACCCATTGACAAGATGAGGTTGTTTGGAGGGTAGTCAAGTTGTTTGAATCCTTTAGCAACACCTTACAAGAGCTTAAGCAATCATCTAAAACTATCATTTTGTAAGAATTATTGCTGCCAAGAGTAATTGACCATTCGTAAAAGATCTTCAAGTTTTCTTACAGTTTAATTTCATGCTTTGTACGGTAGATGGAATGGTGAAGGGCACCACTTATGACCATCCATTTGGTGACTGCGAACATCATATTCAT
The DNA here is from genome assembly GCA_006937295.1 of Carpinus fangiana. Lineage (NCBI taxonomy): Eukaryota > Viridiplantae > Streptophyta > Magnoliopsida > Fagales > Betulaceae > Carpinus > Carpinus fangiana. The sequence continues at coordinate 1,488,525 of CM017326.1, read as the reverse complement.
GGTGGTAAGGCCCCAAGGAGGCCAGTTGGGGAGTGTGGTGAACGTAAGATTTCTAGTAGCATTCTCGTAGTAAGCATGATATAAAACACTATCTTGAACCGGTTAGATAACTTGAAGAAAGTGCTCACGTCTTTTACAATGGGTCAATCACTCTTATCAACAATGAATTTATCCAAATGATGGTGCAAAATGGTTGCTTGGTGCTTGAGCTCTTACAAAGTGTTGCTAAAGGATTGAAGCGACTTGGCTACTCCAAACGACTTCATCTTTGCAATGCCTGGTTTAATCCATTCCATTCAGTGAAATTGATATAAATCCGTCAAAAGAGTAGCATATACGTCATCTACACATTTAACACATTCTCAGTTTCCTATTCAACATAAGCCCCCACCTCCAATTGAAAGAGACGAGAAAAAAAAAAAAAAAAAAAAACCACAAACTTACAAAAACTAAACCTGACAAGAACTCTTGAATAATTTCTTTGCTTTCTGTTCATTGTATTATTGCCCTACGAATAAACTCTTATCTGTGGTGCCCAGATGCCGTGAGGAGTGGGTACTAATCTTATCTTACTCTTTTCCTCTTTTCTGGCAGAAATTTCTGGAAAATTGAATGAAATTTTTAAAACCTGGAATTTTCTATCCTCCATAAGCATTCTTTTCTTAAGGGTGAGTCCGTGAATATGCCTTTGATGAAATCTTTCAGCTGCAAGGTCAAAGACATTATTAAACACAAGGAGAAACATAAATGAGATATAGAGTGGAAAAAGATAACGAAAATTAAAGGTAAATAAGAGGTTTCATCATTTGCGTATAACTTAAACTAGTTCAAATGAACTATCTTAAATTAGTGTCCAATCAGAATATCTTCCTTCTGTTTTTCTTTTTTCTAAATTGAAACTTAGTACTTAGTGTATAACTTAAACTAGTTCAAATGAACTATCTTAAATTAGTGTCCAATCATAATATCTTCCTTCTGTTTTTCTTTTTTCTAAATTGAACCTTAGTACTTAGTATAAAGAGTGATGCTACACTTCACTTATGTCACACTGGCTGACATAGCGTATTTTATGTAACTTTCACTTTTTTTTTTTAAGTGGTTGATATTGTAGGTCACTTAAAACACGTCATGTCAGACAATATAACAAATAGGTGTAAAGAATAGCATTATTTGAGTATAAATAAAATAACCAACTTAACTAAGCCTTTATCTCCAAGGATAGGGGTAAGCTTCATGAACCACTTTTATTGTTAAGTCCTATTTCAGGCCACATTTAACACTAAATCTTTGACACTCATGTCTTACTCCTTCCACACATTGAATGTAGATGAGATATGTTTCACAAGTAAACCCACTAATTGATAACAGAATAGAGAAAGTTCCAGTTAATTATCTGCCAATATATAATTAGAACAAGAAGGAAAAAAATTATTTATTACTTAAACCTAACTTACGTTTGCGTTTAAATAAGTCAAATCATACCTCTAATGCTGTAAAACCACAACTGACTACTTCTCCACTTTCCCAAGCAGTTGTAATGGATTTGAGAGGCATATCTAATAATTCTGGGGAAAATTACAGATAAAATTTAATAGAGGATATCAGGTATTAGATGCAAGACATTGATCAGTTGTCTGCCAATTTAAAGATAAAATTTGAGCATTGGAGAGAAAACATGCCTGCCAGTTTACGGATTTTACATAAAGACGGTATGATATTATCAAGAGAGGGTGTAGAGTCCTCTCGTGGCTTCTCCTTTTGGCTGTCAGCATCCAGGGATTCAAACAAAGAAGATAGGTTTTCCAACATCCGATGAATCAGTCTTTGAAGCTGGGAACATTACAGCAATGGATTAGATAAAGTGTTAAACATTAGCATGTAAAAGTTAGAAAAACTTATAATGAAGACTGATAGACTACCTGTAACGTCTCATCTGCTGCTAAATCATCCAAAAGGAGTATATCTCTCGTAATTCTAGAAAAAACGGACTCTAAAACCATACACATGCTTCTCTTGTAAGTTGAAGGTAGCAAGAGTGGCTCCCATATGATATGCACTTTCTCCAGAATGAAAATGACCTAATCAAAGAATGTTTAGCTCAACCTAATTGGGAAAAGAAAAGGCTACTATGAAAATAACAATGAAAAAGGGGGAATTGAAAGGGCACCCATAAAATTCACAGCAATACCTGATCTATACTGAACTTTGCTAATTCGAATTGTTGCTTCAGCTGGGTATTCTGGAATCCATCAGCACCATCTACAGCCTATAATAGAACAATTTTTTTAAAAGTAATAAAATAGTACATTGCAAGTTCTAAAAGTCAGATAAAAACCTAAAATTTCTGGCGGAAGTCAGATTTAACCGATGTATACATTTAAGACTAGATTGTACCTCTTTCAAATTATATAAAATGAGCTGAATTTGCTTCTGCAATATTTCTTCTGCCATAAGATGAAATCTTGGAGCCATATCAACAAATATAGCATGTTCCTTAATGGAACTCGGAAAGTCTGAGCGATACTGAAACAACAGCATTCAGATGTATGAGCCAACAAAAAATCTAACAAGTATTGAGACAGATAAGGTTAAATTTCTCTTTCATTAATTTCCTTAATAAGGAGTTTCTATTAAATCTATTATAAAAGACTAGGAAATCAGCATTTTATTAGGATTTGTTAATTTGTGGTAACCAAGTAGAAAAAAAAAAAAAAAAAAAAAAAAAAAAAGAATTCTCAGATGATAAGTTCAATTACGAGGTGCATTGTGGTTTCAACATATTCTAGACCATACCAGAACAGCTATACATGCATGCATGTGGGTAAAGAGAGAGAGAGAGAGAGTTTTCACAGATTGGATCCATTTAGCATGTAGAAGCATTCGTTAATACCTCAAATGCAAGACCAAGTATCTCTTGAGATAGATAAAGACAGTCATTGTGCATGAGGACAGCAACCTGATTGATGCCATCAAGCTGCTTTTCTAGCTTCATAAGTCAAAAAAAAATAAAATATAAATTATTAGAACGTTAATCTAGTTGTCAATATGATCATGAAAAAGAAAACGAGAGAAATAAAAAAATGCTTTGGTGAAAAGAAGAAAATGCATAGGATTGAATCTAACAAAAATTAGCATAATGAAGATTGCTTGGGTAACTTTAAAAGCTGAGAAGTAACATTATGTTAAAAGAGAACCACAAGTAGAAAATTGGAACAATGTTTCCCTGCATAATATGGATTGCAAACATTCATGATCTAGATGTGAATGAGTCAAATTACTTAACCCTTGATCTATTAGTGAACTATCTCTAGGGATTGTGAAAGACATTCCACTAGAAATATTTGTGTTATAGCTTCAACCCATATCCCATATTCCCCAAAAACTAGATCCCGCTCTAGCTCCAAATAAATTAAAAGCATGCACTAATAAAAAAAGAAAAAAAGACGTGTGATAGTCCTCATCATCACCACTACCACCACCACCATTATCAAATATCTTTTTCTTTTTTTTTTTTATTAGTACCATTATCAAACATCTTCAATAACATTGAATCCATGCCTTAAAACCAAAATCTTTTGTTTTATACTGCATATACACAAGGCAAGCTTTATAGCATTCCACGCAGCAAATTCCCAACAATGAAACCCAAAAAAGGTTAAAAAAGTTAAGAAGTTAAACTTTCATTTTATGCAATTGCCTTGCATGAACTAACCTTGACAGGAATGATAACTTCATAGAGAAGTATAGCATCCCTAGCTGCACGATAGAATTCTAGAGCAACTCTTGTGGAAGACAAGCAAACATCCTGCACAGAGTTGGCATTAATCATATTCATACTCTCAAAGCATAATACGTGCTGATTGGTAATTTAACCAAAGAATATAAGAAATATAAGAAGATGCCTTCATAGTCAACAGATACACCAAGTTCTTATTATTACTATAGTAACGATGCCACCTATCCCTTAAGACTTCAACCCAAATTGTCACTCCCAAAAATTATGAAATTCCTTTTCGATTCATTAGTTCAGATCTGGTTAATTCCAAAAAATACTGGTGCACTCTCTCTCTCTTCTCTAGCGGCGGCGCGTGTAGGCACGTCCCGCTAGAGCTCGGTTCTGGTTAGTGGGATGTGCTTGGATTGGTGGAGATGGAGCGTCGTTTTTTGGTGGAAGCCAAATCATTCTTCTTTTCGGTGCAAGCAAGCAAGTCAGAGGTTCGTTTGGAGGAAAGACGAAAAGGTTATGGGGGTTCTATTTTTCCAGGGATTAGGGGCTCGGATTGGTTAGCAGATACAGTGGACGAGGCGATGTTGTCTCAGGGGAAGGAGAAGTTTGTTAAATCTTTTCGTGAGGACGTGAAAAAAGGCGTTGATGGTCGTAAGGGTAGCAACAAGTCTGGTCACTTTTTAGAGGTGGCTGTCTTTGCTGAGAGTGGCCAGAAAAGGGATTATTTGGATCCTTGAGGGCCAAGGAGGTTGGGGGTGGTGTCATTTCATGGACGAGTTGAGGCTTCTATTGGAGATCATCGTTGTTAAGGATCGACTAAGGGGTGCTGGAGGCTTCTCCGGCGGAGGTGGTTTTTCGTCGCAACAATCCTACGCAGCAGTGCTCTCAACGTCACCGAGTGGATTGAAGCCACAGTTTAACATCGATTTGTTTCCGGTGGTGGGTGGCTCAGAGTTGGTGAAGGATAGTGAGGAGGCGAGATCACCAATGAACTGCTTCAAGTTTGAGCATGGTGTGCCGATCAAAAAGGAAATGGTTGGCTCTTTGCTAGGTAGTAGTTGTTCGCAGGGAGGCGGCGCGCAAACAACAAAGACAAATGACTGTTTTGCTGTCGTGGAAGAGGATCCTCGAAAAGATTAGGGCTAACATGGATTAGGTCCTCTCAAACGGGCTGCGCCTAAAGCCCAAATCCTTTCATGGCTTCTTGGTGAAGGCTGGGCTTAAGTTGAAGAAGGCTAGGCATTCAATGCTATGGTCCAGCCTCTGTCGTCAATTCGAGGGTTCTTGTTCAGGGGTGGCTGTGCTGGGTGAGAGAGCACCTATTTACCCTTCAAATTCCAAGTCATAACAAAGGTACTCTCAAAAAGTAAAGAATCACATAGGTGCGATGTAGAACAAGAAGATGAACAAGAAGTTCATCGCCAAGGCTGTGGCGGCCACTTCTACAGGTGGGAAGGAGGACTCTTTTGAGGTGGTGCTCAGTGCAATCGGAGTCGCTCCCACTTTGGAGTTGTCTTGTGAGGGTGATGAGAAACGGCTTAAAGATCTTCTTTCAGCCATTGAAGATGATCAGTTTCTTGAAGATGGAGTGCCTGCTCCAAAAACTAAAGGGAAGAGGGAGCTCAAAAATTTGGAATGCTCCATTAACTTTAGTGGGGAGGCAAAGGCAGGACAACTGTGAGGGTCTAGGAAGGCATTGTTTAGGACTTAGTTGGGTTCCAGGGGTATATGCGGGCAAAGGGATTTTGTGTGCCTCATGCCTCTTTTTATGGGGTCTTTTCGTGGGCTTATGTTGGTTGCCTTGTGTATACTCTGTGTACGTAGGGGTTTGATATATACAACATTACTTATTAAAAAAAAAAAAACGAATATTCTTGTTTCTTATATGTAGTGATAAATTTTCACCAATCAAAAAGAAAAATTTTGATAAATTTTCACTTATGAATTTCACATTTTGGCAAAAAGGGTTACATTAAATGGTTCCAGCCTTACAAATGGAGAATCAAATTATTCTATTCTTTGATTCATTTACCTTAAGTGTCTGATGCACTAGCTCCATAAGTTGAATCGCTGCTTTAGACACCACACACCTTTCGGACAGAAAAAGCAAGTCAACAACTTGTTCATAAGAATTTATAGCTGCTCTGTCCTTCAGCATAGGACCTTTCCTTGTGTACTCCTATGGGTAAAAAGAGTTAACTGTCAAAAGCTAACATCTCAAAATAACTACAAGTGAATTCATGCCAGGCCAAAAAGCTCACTTGAGGAACGTCAAAGTCGCATTGTAGAAGCAATTTCCGAGCCTTCCCCAAAATTTCTTTCTTTTTCCTAGAGGCAAAGTGAACCTCAACATTTTCAGCGAAGTTGCTCAACCTTTCATCCTTGTTATCAGATGCTGAAATAAACATCATTTCCTTTAAAGCAGTCTCAAACTGAGAAGTACATTCAATGATCTTCTGAAAATCGGCAAGTTTTGAAGCATCCTTAGGTACAACCTGAAACAAGAAACCTTACATAATATCATAAATAGCTGTATACAAGCAAACTTTCTGAAATAAAATCTCAGATGAATGACATATACCAACAAATGATCTAATCAAATTTTACAGAGAAACCAAGTACAAACTATCTTCGGTACAAAGATTTGTAAAAACAAACCTTAGAAAGAAAGTTACAAATAATCAACTCTGATATCCTATGCCATGTCAATCTTCCAAAAGATTGAATCCATGAACCGTTTTCAAAGCATATGCGTTTGCCGATAAACTTAATGAGCTGTATAATTGCCGAATAGATTGCCTCACCTTCGACATTCTCAATCTGAAAATTTTAAGAAAAGTATGTTGAGTCCCACAATTAACAGAATCCACTTAAAACAGAATGTATGAAGTTAAATAAGAATACAACTAAAGTTAAAATTTTCAAAATAATGCCAATCAAGCACCTTCTGAGCAAGCCCATGTGAACACACTACATTAAGCAAAGAACAATTTAGGCAATGTTGATGGATAATATTTACCATAGGTTCTACTGATGGCACTATCTTCAATACGGCTTCAGTCATTTCTTTTGGGTCTTGGTTTAACTCTTCTACAAATGAAATCGGTGATCCTCGATTTACGGCAGGAGAGACAACATACTTTATTATCAAATCCGCTAGCTTAGCAAGCCCATAATCCAAAATTCCAACCACCTACAAAAGCCACATGAACAAACTTAAGAGAAATTAATTCATCACAATGCATTTTTCCATGAACTATACAGAAGTGCTTCGAGTTAAAATTGCCAAAATCATTCAATTATTGAAATATCAACAGACATCTTTAGCTTTTGTGAAAATAAATACACAACGACATACATACACACAGAGACACGCAAACATTCACACTCAACACTTTTCATCCATATATACATATATAAAAGCATTGATTTTGACTTACATCCATGGCTTCAAGAACTGTTCGGAGCTCAATCCCATCAACTCCGTCAAGGCTCAGCCGATACTGGACTAGTAGTCTATTAGTGTCTCGCTCGAAACGCACCGCATTTTGCATGAATTTCACTAGCACCTCTTGAATCTACACAGCCAAATCCAAGACCTCTAAACAAACAATCACAAACTCAATAAAAATCACCAATTTACCAGTCACACTTCACCAAAACTCAAAATAACAAACGAAACAGAATCTATTCGGTCGCTTTCTTTCACTTTTCCGGAACATTCTCGGCAACCAAACAGAACCTAACAGAAAAAATACTTTTTACTAATCCATACCTCTTCAAAGCAATCCGACCACTCCTTCTTCAATAGCCCGTACACCACCGGTTCTCTCTCTCTCTCACTCTCATCAGCGACGTCACCACCGTCACCATCACGAAGCCTAAGCGCCTTCTTCAATTCCCTCACCTCCTCAGCAGCGAATTTTAGCTGTCCATTCCTGATCCCCTCCCTCACGCCCTTCAATCTCTCGCTAATTTCCACGACTGCCCTCGCCAACTCCAACAGCTCCCTCCTGGTCCTCGCCTCCCTCGTCTTCTCGCTCAGCTCCTCGATCAAGTCTCGAATCTCGACGTCGATCGGACGGTCGGAGATCAACCGGAAAAGATCGGAGAGGTCGGAGGAGATGATGTCGGAGTGCGAAACGGCGTCGTTGCAGAGGGAGAAAAGGGAGGCGAAATGGTGGTGGTGGGAGAGAAGATAGGAGCCGACCTTGGACTTGATGTGGAGCGAGTGGGACTCGAGCCTTTGGATTAGGAGGCGGAGATCCGGTGCGGAGAGGGGGCAGGTCGGGTCCGAGAGGTCTCGGGCCGAGAGTAGGTCCCGGACATTGATCGAGTCGAAGAGAGCGTCCATGATGTGGCCTCGCCTCGATCCCACGACCGTGATGGGATGCAAGGCGGTTTTTGAATGATAGTGGGATTAGACGGTGGAGAGGGCTAACGTGCGCCGGGGAGAGTGTTGTGGACTATGGTGAGGTGTGACGCTGGGCCCATTTTTTGAAGGAGAAGAAGGGTTTACTGGGCTGAGATTGGGCTAGCCTAGTTGAAATTTTGGCCCATGAGTATTATTTGCAAAAAAAATTCATTTCGTACTTGCATCTTTTGTGTATGTATTTATAAAAGAAAAATGATCGTGTTAATAATTTGTCTATGTTTTTTCTATCTCATCTTACAAATTAGCTATTAGATTTGTGGATTTATGTGAACTACAGATTTTTTTATTTTATTTTATTTTATTTTCATTTGTTGGGTCATGGATAGGCTACTATAAAAGCCCAACAGCCTTAGGCTCCGTCCAAAGCGCAAGCTCATTAAAGACAGGCCAAGGCCAAGACATAGTTGGCCCAGTCCAGCTCACTGAGGACGGAATAGTCTTTTTACCGAGGGTACGATGGTCATTCAAATACTAAAGAGAACCCATGTTCACCAACGAACGTAGGAGTCGCCTAGCGCCCAAGATAACTTCCATGTTTCACTAGAATGTGGCCTAGTTGTTGACACCAAACCGAGACACATGTACTCGAGGATAACTCGGGAGAACATGTCCAACACCAGTGAGATCAACTGGCCAAGCCGCCTAAGACACATGTAACCCACAATCCACTTCGCCAGCATTGCGTACGTGGATCTTCGAGAACGTTGGCCCAAGAAATCTGAGGTGACAATTGCTACCTGATACCTATAAAAATGAAGCTCCAATTCATAATTTGGTAATTATCACAATTCTCTCTCAAGCTCTCATTGCACTTATACATTCTCAAACATTTAAATAACTTAGGCATTAGAGCTATCTCCCGTTGGCACACCCCCAACAGCTCTTATCCTATCATTTTCTTATTTTGCAAACCGAAGACTCCTCGGACTTCGTGTCACGTCACTCATCGGAAAACTGTCGTCAACACAATTCATTTAAAAGGAAAAGGAAAAAAGAAGAAGAAAAACTAATCAATTTTTGTGGGTTCAAACCCTAAGAGAATATGTCACCCAATTTTTTTTTCCAGTAATTTTATGTTGAATATATATATTTTTTTCTAAATTGAGTTGAAAAAAATTCTTCTAATTCAGTTTATTAATTATTTTTAAAGTATGTAATTTTTAGTGGGATTAAACGAATGTGACTAACAACCCATGCGATTTTCACATACATTTTTTAAATTGTATGTGAAAATAATATACTCAAAGAAAATATATCAATTTATTAAACTAAATTAAGCCTGTAATAACACGGTGATATGCTACTTGAAGGAAAAACAAAGTGAAATAAATGAAGAATTTGTTATTATTTTTTTTTATCAATGATGGTTACATTATCGGTCAAAGCTTGAAAATCAACATTTTCAAACACAGTTTGTCCAAGGTTAGTTGGTCAACGCGGAAAGAATATCGACCATTGACACATTCAAACCAAAAATACTTAATTAATGGTATAAATTCATATTAAAACACCAATTACTTGAAAAATTCAAACCAATAAAAATAGACGAATATATTAATTCTTTAATTTAAACTGATCAAAAAAAGTTTTTGTTGCAAGCCTACTCGAATAGTGATAGAAATAAGGTTGGCGTGAGTAAACAGTACTCACACCAGCCTGATTTTAATATTTTTTAATATTAAAATATTATTAAAAAAAAAATAGTAATTACATTGTTAGATTATATATGTAGCCTGTCCCACATTGGTTATGTATATATGTTGCTTGTATTACTAGCCTATATAAATAGGCCTCTTCTGTACATTATATTGTGTGATTCAATATATAACCTTTATTTCAACATACATAATATTTTAATATTAAAACAGGCTAGCGTGAGTACTGTTCACTCACGCCAGCCTGATCTCTATCACTACTCTAGCCTACTCTCTGAATTGAATTAAAAGTGTCAATTCAACTAGGGGTGCTCAAACGGTTATAACCGGATGTTATTGGCAATAGCCGCAACCGCAACCGCTTTGGGCGATTATCAATTTTTAATAACCGCAATCGCTTAGACGGTTAGCGGTTTTATAACCCCTTTTTTTATATGGTCTTTTGAGTTTTTTTAAGTGTTCTGAGCCTTTAATGACCTATTTTTTGAGCTTATTTTATGGGATTAGCCTATTTTTTAAGCTTCTTTTAAGGGTTGAAGGCCTAAATGTTCCAAAAAAGAAAAAGGAAAAAAATATGTTTTGGATAAGGCTTAACCCAAAACATCACATACCACATTATATATTTCATATATATAATCATAAATAGCCAAAATCCATTGATCCAAATACAAATGAAAAAATTAATATATATTTTATTAATATAAAATATTTAATATATATTTATATTATTATATATAAATGAAGGAGGTTAGCGATTTTTAATAACCGGCCACCAAAGCGGTTAGTGGTTAATGGTTAGCGGTTATAAGCGGTTGAACCGCTCCGTTTGAGCAGCCCTAAATTCAACGATGAAACTTTAAAGAAAGAAAAAGTAAATCAATTTTCTATTATTAAATCGAGTTGGGCATGAACCATTTCAACCAAACTGGAGTTTGGATTGAAAATTGTTGGACCAAGGTTCGGCCTATTAAGAAGATTGCCAAACATGAAACAACCCATGTCGTAGAAAGCTCAGTTCACCTGCAAGGCCCAAACACTTTAGGTCGGACAGGCGGTTGTCGCCAAAGGTCGTACTTGCCTGTGACAGTAAAACGTCGACATTTGGTCTTTACAACCAAGGTTAGGATTCGCAGGTCATGCATGTCGCCTAGACGAGCTTTGAGACCTTTGAGCGAAGCTCGATCCAAGCCTAACAGTCGTCAAGGGACGGGTTTGCCAAAGCAAAGTTTTACCAGCCTTGATAAGAGAGAAAGTAGACGTCCAATCAGAGTAAAGAAGCTGTCACGTTAAACGAATTTGGGTACGTCCATGTCCCATCAAATTCCTATTGTACCCGAAAAGGTCGTCCCGGTCATACGAAAGTTTGTCGGACGTTGCTCAGCATCGGATTTCCATGCGACACATGTCGAGCTTCAGTGTGGCTTAGGGCACGGATATCGAGAAAGAGAGGTAATAAGTAGGAAAAATTTTGTAAATGAAAGGTGGATTTTCTGGAAATTTTTTATTTTTTATTTTAAAAAAAAAAAGAAGAAAGAAGAAAAATTTCATGCTAGGTCTGATTCGACCAAATCAGTGGCCGGCAAAACCGTAGTATTAAAAATCATAAAAAAATGGAAGATTGCTTCCAACGAAAATAACTAAAATTCTCACTCAAATTTACAATCTTTACATTTTATTTTTGCTACATGACCTCATTAACTGAAATTAACTTTTGATTTAACATCTAGAACCCATGAAAGGGCAAAAATAAAATACAAAAAAAAAAAGAGAAAAAAGTCCCATATAATTCGATCCCATTGTTCACACAAAATGGGTAATTAGATTCATGCGGAGAGAAAATAACAAAAGAAATTGAAAAATCTATCAGGAATACGAGACCTAAACCCTATCCCAAAAACTCCAAATCCTGTCTCCTATGAAACTCGCAACCTTCCTCACCACCCCCTTCTCTATCCCAACCTCACCGCCGTCACGGGCGCCGCTCACATCCGCGGAGACCGACTCACCCATTTTGGGCACCTGCCTCTCTTCGGAGCCTTTCTCACTGCCGCCCTTCAACTGATCATCACACGCCCTCTTCCTTTTCTCTTTCTTGATCTTGGCGGCGGCGCTCCGCTTGTTCTTCCTGAGCAACTCCTCTTCATAAGCTTCGATTATCTCGTGTATGAGTTCGCGGTTAGGCGAAGCATCCCATCGTGCCCAAAAGCTCATGTAACACCTAAAGCAGTTGCACTCAAACGTGGGACTGTGGTCTCCGCCGCCGCCGCCGCCGCTACTTTCAGTAACGGTTTTTGGATCATGGCCGGAAAAGTTGTTGGATGTGCTGGAGCATGAGATGATGAGGTAGGCCAAGACTTCTTTGTCCTGAGCCGAGAGGGCGGCAGAGAGGGTTAGGATCGTCGCCGGAAGCAGAGCCAAGTGGTGGTCGGCGATGGATGGAAGCTGTGATGGGTGTACTTGGCCTTTCTTGTAAAGCTTCTTCATGATTGTGGTTTTGTGGAATTATTCAAGCTTTTGGTTCTGATTATATGTAGTTAAAGAGTGCTTTATTTGACCTTTTATCTTTGAATGGTCTTTGTGTTTGACGGCAATATTCTGTGTTGATCTCTCCAGTCTCGTGGAAACAGAGGACGAGAAAAAGAAAGATAAGCTTATGCAGCGGGACAAATGACACAACTTTTGTCTTTTCTGCAATGACTTTGATGTTGTCTAAGTCTTCACAAGTGAACAATTTATAATGGATTCCGCTTATGCCGTACTAAAAACGCGGTTCTGCCGTATTAAAAATGGGGTTGAATTTATTGAAAGCAACGGTCAAGATTGAATTTTTTAATTTTTTTTTTCTTATTAAAAACATTTAAAAGCAAGTTAACTTTAAAATTTAATCTCAACCGTTACTTTTATCATAATATACATGCTATAATTTTAAAATAACAAGTCAGATATGTTTATAATTAATAATTACAAGTGCCAAAATAGGTAAAACACAAAAAATTCACTTTCTAATTTTAACTATTGACCATTTCCTATAATTCTTTTGTCTGACTTATTAATTTCTCTTAATTATTTGATGATTATGCATTGTTTATATTAGTTTGTGTTTCACTATGTAGTAAAATTGGTAAAACCCCAACTATTTTTGATAATAAATTCAATATTTGGGGCTTATTTGGAAATTTGATTATATGCATTTTGACGTCAATTAAGAAATCATGCATGTGTCTTCAAAAAGTAGCTCAATCGACTGTGAACTATGCTTTATGAAGCGAATGTCACTAGTTCGAATCTCTTCTTTCTTTACCCTTGTGTGGACATGTAAAAAAATAAAATCATGCATACAAATGAAATTAGGAAAAAAGATTGCACTTTTACCTCAGATTTTCAAATAATTTAGACTCATTTACGATCATATAAGACATGCTTTTTGAAGTGTATATAGAAAGTGGTACGGTTCGGAACTCAAGTATAATTGGAATTACAAGAGATCTTAATCCGTATAAAGCGTGCAATTCCTGTAGCATATATATATAGGAACATATACATACATAAAAACAAATTAATAGCAGAGATATATGAGGTTCTGAAGCAGAAGAAAGCAAGTTACAAGCCATTTATTGTTTGATATATAGACGATATGCTATAATACTACACATCGCTAGTGTTTAAAGCATATATATATATATATATATATATATATGGCAATGCCGGTGGGGCATATATATATATATATATATAAAACGTAAATCAAAGGAACTGTGCCAAAGCATTCTTGACTAGAAAACTGGAGATGATGCTACTGGTTTTCTGTGTTGGATGGAAGGCATCCCAAAACACATATTCGTCTGCATTTGTGCATGTCAGTAAATCATTTCTATTGCATGAATAACCCATCTCGAATATCCCCGTTGCACAACACGCCACTGACGTTACTTGAATTCCTGTCATTTTCAGAAGAAGAACAGTTTCATCATTTAGATTAGATTTTACAGATTTAATGGTATAAAGCGAAAACATGTTTACTAAACACATTTTTTTATTATTAATTAATTCCTTTTGTTTTACGTTTTCAATATATATATATAAAAAAAAAAAAACAATAAAAAACAACTAAAAACATAAAATACTCGCAAATCATTCAAAATTATTTTTATATTTATGTCCAAATGTGTGTTTGGTAATGAGAAAAAAAGAAAGAAAGAAAAAAAGCTAACTACTAAAGTAAAGAAGTTATTGAATTCTCCGGCATAAAGCGTAGTTTGCCGCCCCAAGTAAAGAGGCTAACTAAATGCGCAACTGTTTTTTCATGTGGGGGTTGGGAGAAAGTTACTACGTATAACTGCCGGTGCAGCAGAGACAGAGACAGAGACAGAGCCGGTGATTAACTTACCATACAACGAAGGCTTTTTTATTATATGCAAGAGTATGTTGTAGGGGTTTGAAAACACCAGCTTGATCCCAGGAAGCTCCTTACTCATCTCAATTGTCAATTTGTTCAACTTGTCGTTGAACTCCAAAGCCACGCTGTTGTACCTGTCCGAGCATTCGTTGCCACCCATCAGATTTGTGGCTCTCTCCAGTGGTAGGCACCCCATTGGAGGCAACCCTCCTAGTGACATTTTACGAGCTCCTAGACCGTATAGTTCCTTGATGAAATTTCCGGCGATTCCGATCAGAAAATCTTCGTACTTGGGGACAGTGAATTGGGATTGCCGGCGGTCGGGGAAGGCGTAGTAGTTCTCCAGGAAGTCATTGGTTCCTAAGCCCATTATGTATAAAGACTCGCCTATTATTTCGTTTGCTTTGGCTTCTCCAAGATAAGCCTTCAGCCTCGTTTGATACTCCTTATAGTACTCTAATTCCTTCCAAAGTGCTATCACAGACTGCAAGGCAAAACTTTATAATTAAGCTGATTTAATAACTAGGTACAAGAAAACATAAAATAAAAACCCTCAAGGAGGGTAAGTCACTCGTCTCTGGTATCTCATAAAGCATCAAGTTTGAAGTTTGACGCTCTTGAGTGTAAGCACTACTTCCTTTGGGCCATTTCTATAGCAAAAAGCTCGAGCTTTATCTGACTCATGGAACGCTTTGCACAATATTTCAAGCAGGAGCCAGAATTTTGAGTGAGAGATATGAGTTTACGTAAATAAATAAACACATAGACGCATATACTCTCTTCGTTCATGTGTGTGCAAGCATTTGTGTAAAATAAAAAAATAATAATAATTAATTTCATACTAAATCATGAGTAATGAATGTATAATGACATTTGCTTTAATTAATGGGACTTACAAGAACATCAGAAGTCTCATTGTCATAGCCACTCCCAGCAGAAGCAAAAGTAACTCCAGTGGCAAAGTCTGAAATGTTATATGCAGGATCCAAGTAGGCTGGAATTGTTGGCTTGAGACCAAAGGCCTCAGAGATAAAGTCCGTCGGAATCTTGCCATTGGAAAACCTTCCGGTCGGCTTGCCGCCGGGAAAGTCACGACCATAAGGCTCGAAGTTGCTCCTGGCAATGGTTGGAATCTGGTTGTTGTTTCCAGCATCAACGGATGAGTCTCCAAAGACGATGAGAGCAGGAACTTTGGCACCAATTTTAGAAGATAATACTAGGAATTGGGTTAGAAAGAGCCATATGATCACATGCATGTACGCCATTATGCCGGCAAGTACTCCTTTGTCAGAAAGAGCCCTGAACTTTCTCTATTCACTGCACTGGAATGAAGGAGGGGCTTGTGATAAATAAAGATGGATCCGAAAATTAATGTGACATTGACTCTAACTTGAGGGTAGATAGGTCGTGGTTGGGAGATTTAATTGCTAGCTACTTCATACGTACAAACCATGAGGATATACGTGCATTATGTATTTATGTGTTGGGTCAGCTAAATTAAAGCCGAAAAAGTTCGTCTCCAATTTGTTTATGTTTGGACATAAATTTCCTCCGACCTCCACCTTAGTCTAATAATTAGTGCAGGTGTCATATTTCATGTTGGAGCCCAAACATTAATTTTTTAGAAATTCAAATATATTGAATGACATTAATCACTTATTAGAGTAAGTTGAGGTAGTTAATTTTTTATTCGAAGGAAATTTGTGTACTTTCTATTTTATGGTCCAAATTAAACTTTTACAGCATCTAGTGGAAACAAATGGTGATATATTTCTTTTTTCTTATTTTCAAAAAAACAAAAACAAATAATACTGTAACTAACTGAATATTATCCAATTCAAATAAAATGAAAAAGATCCTAAAACTTTTCATAGCATAGAGTGGTCACATGCATGGCCGCGATTTGTTGACTGCATATTTTCAATGACACGACATTTATAGTGTCATTGACATAGTAATCCATCGTGGTATATATATATATAATTATATATGCGTGAAAATGATTATACATATAACGTGTTATACAATTGTGTCACAAAACTGTTAAGATATGGTATAATATTATGTCAAAAACTATTAGAATGTTTTCCAAGACATTAAGCATAATGAAGGTGATCATATATATTAATATATATACACACGCGCGCAATTAATCTATCCTACTTTTCAAATATACAGATTTGAGCTTTTCAATATTGTCGTATAAAAATCTGAAAAGAACATTAACTTTAGTTTTCCTTTACGTGAGACGAGTATTTCACAATATGAATACTCATGCACAACCTTAAAAGAAAAAGTTCTTAACCTTAACTGTACGTTTGTTTGACTTCAACTTCTTTCATGTTGAATTTCAGACAGCCAAATAGGGTTGGAGAGCGAGAGAGAGAGAGAGAGTGCTAAAAAGATCTTAACAGTAATTATTTGTTTGACTTCAACTTCTTTCATGGTGAATTTGAGAGAGAGAAGCATTAATGTTCCCATTGTTTGGTTGCAACCGCCCAAGAAAGTGACGAGCTTTATTAAGGCATTGAAAGCCCAAGCTGCTCCACAACAGAAATGGAGGTGCTAAATCCTTCATTATATGCTAATTAATTAACAAATTTATTGTAATGTTCCCTACAGTCTCTTTAGCTGTGGACAAGGATCCTCTTCTTCATTGCAATATTCCCTACCGTTAGATATTGTGGCCGGATACTATCCATATATATCGCATTTTAAATGCATGAAGAGGATCCTTGTCCAGTTGTCCCTTCGGGTTCACTATATATAATATATATACCCACCAACATTTTGATTTTTACATCATGTTCAATTAATAAAAAAAGTGGCCTTGTGATCTTTGAAGTTATAAATAAACACAACAAAAAGTAAAATTTGATTTAAACATATAAGAAGAAAGTCTACATGGCGATACCCCTCAAATTATCACTCAATTAACAATGTTTTATCCAAAATATCAATAAAATTGACAATGTACTTACCCCAAACGACGAAAATACCCTTAATAAAATAAAAATAAAATATTTTTTTTAAAAAAAAAAACCAATGTGTAAATTTTTTTAAAAAAATTGGTTATTTTTCTTCAATATTTTTTTTTTAAAAAAAATTATTCGTGTATTTTTGTCTTATTGAAAAAAAAATTATGATCATTTTTTTCATTTTCCTGGCCTTGGGAGACATTGTCAATTCTTAAGTATACTCAATAACTGTGATAATGTCCCTCATAAATTACGTATTTTATGAGGAACATTGTCACAATTAAAAGTTTGAGGAATATATTGTTAATTTAATGGTAGTTTGAGGAAGGGTATGTAAAGTTTTTCCAATATACAATAAGTTGCATTCGACCTGCTATGTAAATTAAACATTTTCTAAGCTAGCATTTATGTACCAAATGATCAGCATGTTGATAAGCCTATGACACGAATCACGATGTGGCAACCCTATCATTCAAGTCAATAATTAGAGTAATGCCACACTTACAATTATTTATAATTCAAGCATTACGTAGGGGTGGTTGGACCACCTAATTTGGTAGTTGTAACCGGCCACTAGAAGGCACCAATAGTGGCTATGACAATCCTCGAGTCATAGAGATGGTTGTGACCACCCTCGAGGTTTGGTTGCATGGGAGAGGCTAAGCCAAAAATAAAAATAAAAAATTGAGCTACCGTGGTAGTGCCTCGCCAATCGCCACACTGCAACGTCATGTGATTATTTTATACTTCTATTTTCAGAAACAGGATTCCTTACAAATTCTTTAAAATTGTAGATTTTCAAATTACGTAATTTAAACCGTTTTTAGATATCGAAACACTTGAAAAATGCTACCTATTAAAAACATGACATGTTATTGAGGTAACCAAAAAACAATTTCCTCCAAAAAGGGTTAATCTTCACTTTAATTTATAGAAACATTTCTTTTTCAAAAGATCAAAAGACAATTTTTGGATTAAAGCTTTTTTTTTTTTTTTTTAACTTAATTAAAGAGCAAGAGCTTAATGAAAATATACTCAATTTTCAACTTGAACATATATATCACATTTTTAATAGGTGACATTTTTCATGCATTTCGATGCTTAAAAATGACCAAAATTGCGTAATTTGAGAATCTACTATTTATTTAAAATTGTAAATAATCAATTTTCACCCTTACTTTAAATAACCATGAATAAATATTTTTTATTCTTCTTATTGAGAAAATATGTAAAATATAATCAAGTTCCTATTTAATTAGCTATATCATCGGTTAATACCATTAATAGACCAATTCATTAATGTCAGCGGATTCCAATAATTAAAGAGCTTTCATTATTTAATTTATAAACAAGATATTTTTTTTATTTTTTTTATTTTTCTTCAAATTAGGGGAAGGGAAAAGGGGTGAAAAAACAGTTAATTAAATTAATCTTATCATATTAAAGAGAAATGCTACACATCCCAAATTTTCTTTTCAAAAGTTGGTTTTCAAATGATGTGTCACAATCCCATGAGTTGATGACATACTTCCCAAAATAATAAATTTCATGAGATGATGACACATCATTAGAGAACTTAACTTTTTTAAAAAAATTTAGGATGTGTAGCACTCTTTCATGTCAAAATCTCAAATCCTAGTTACCCAGCCCCACATTAAAATTACCAAATAATTCAATTTTTTTTTTTTTAATAGGATAGTGCATGATTTTATTTAAGGATTTCTAACTAACAGAGTTCCATGAATCCTAACCATATTTTCAAATCAAATTGCTCAAACCTTTTCACTTAATTTAGTATTTATCACAAGTGATATATAATTAAGGAAAAAGCTAAGAATATCTTAAAATATGAACCTCATACGTACATATGATAAAAGTTGGCGTAATTCTAGAATGATGTGTCCATCTTTAAGTCTATTAAAAAAAATGATATGGCTATTAAAGTCACAATTTTATCACAATCTAATAATGATTAATTACAAGCCCAATGATAATTTTAATAGCCACATCATTCTTAGGGAGACTTGTACCATTACTCTAAAAATTGTGGTGACAAAATTTAACTAATGAACTTTAGAAAATCTTGATATATACTTGATATATATGAACATGAACAATTCCATTTATACTTAACCTAATTATTAGAGTATATTATGGGATATGATTTGATATTGTAATAATGAAATAAAAATAAAAATGGAAATAAATATGAAAGCGAGACAAACAATTTTTACATAGTTTGGTCTAGCTAGGACCTACATTCACAGATAACGTCCTAACAACTATGTTATGTTCGATCTTATTCACTTTAATGAATTTGCAATACAAATTATCCATATTTATAGGGAGGTGGAGAGAGTACAAAAGATAATTTATTATAATCAATTACACTAGTAATTCAAATCATATCCCTCATTTCATTTGAAATGGAGAGGATCCGATTCCTCTTACAATATACTCAAAAGATGAAACTAATTAACATTTAATATCATGAAATCCAGAAGAAATAATTAATATATAGATTTATTTATTTTAGTTTTGATGGAATTAATCAACGAAACCTTACTAGAAGACTATCTATATAATGATCCACCACGATGCGATTTGTTTTCTCTGTAGGATGGAAGGCATCCCAAAAGACATACTTATTCGCATCCAAGCATGTCAATGGATTGTGCTCGTTGCAGAGGTAACTGATCTCAAATGTTCCCGTTGAACAACATGCCACTCCTACTACCTCAAATCCTGCAAATCATTAAGGATATGTTTGTTAATTTTTTTTTTAGAAAAAATGTTTTGATGTGATATAAAGGTGATTTTTTTAAAAAAATTTTTTTTATTGTTTTGTGTTTTATGTTTGTTTTAATTTTTTTTTTTTAAAAAAAAAGGTAAGAAAGACAACATCAATAATGACTCTATCATGAACGGACCAGATCCTCCAACAATTTTCTGTCTCAAAAAATGTGAGATGGTATTTATGGGTTGAGCCCACTTATCTCAACAAGTGGGTGGACTGTCTGAGATTTACTTGGGTAGGCAAGCCTTATATTTACCGCATAAATTACTAACAATCATAAGAACAAAATTGTTAGAAATCGAAGTTAATTTTCTTGCCAAAATTGAGATAAATTATATATATATAATAATTAGCAAGAGCCCCGAACCTATCAAATCTTAAAAGAGTAATGCTATACATTACCCACGTTCGTTCCTCCAAACTCTGAAGCCCGACACATAAGATTGTAATGAAGGAAAAATTAAATTACCAATCATGATCGAAATAAGTAAGTGATGATCGATGGCAAATGATATATATAACCTTACCATATAAAGAAGGCCTTGTAATCATTTGATCTATACTTTGATATGAATCTGCAAACGCTACTGTGACCCCACGAAGCTCCTTATTCAACCTTCTCACCAAATTCTGCAACTTCCCATTAAATTCCAAAGACACATCGTTGTATTTCTCATTGCAGCCATGATGTCCCATTTTATTTGTGAGTCTCTCCAGTGGCAAACACCCCAATGGAGGAACTCCAGTGAGGGATATTTTCCGAGCTCCAAGGGCATAAAGGTCCCTAATGAAATTTCCAGAAAGGCCAACCAGAAAATCCTGATACTCTTCGATGCTGAATTGAGACCGCCGGGTTGGGAATACGTAGTAGTTTAGTAGGAAGTCGTTTGTTCCTAAGCTCAACAAATATAAGGCCTCACTCAAAATTTCATTAGCCTTTTCAATCCCAAGGTAAGCTCTCAATTTGTTTTGGTAATCCTTGTAGTATTCCAATTCCTTCCACATTGGTATCACATTCTGCAGCAAAATAAATTATCAAAAGTTGAAGATGGATATAATTAGTTTCTCATGCATGCTAATTAAATTAAGCATTTGGAAAAAATAATTCTTTAAAAGTCGTGAGTTCAAACCATAGAATATTAACGAAAAAGAGAAATGTACGTATGCTTGAGCATTCTTTGAAATGATTTTCAAAATTACCATTAAATTTCGAATCTAACCGTAATTTTAAAAACCATGTCTATGTCTAGGAGTGTGAGTAGCATTTTTCCCCCTATCCGCTTAAGCTTTTATTATTTAATATATCAACCTCTTTCAATTAATTACTTCTACTAGGATTTTTTTTAAATTCTATCGGAGGAAGAAGCAAATTAAAATGATCAAAATATCCCATTTATAAAATAAGCATAAAGCTTAATTATAAACGTGAAGAAGAAACTTACAAACACATCAGAAGTCGCATTGTCATAGCCTGTTCCAGAAGAAGCAAAGCAAACTCCGGTGGCAAAATCTGCTATAGAGTAGGCAGGATCCAAGTAGGCGGGTATTGTTGGTTTGAGCCCAAAAGCCTCAGAAATGAAGTCTGGAGGAAGGCGGCCGTCGCAGAACCGTCCCGTGGGGCGGCTGCCGGGAAAATCACGTCCATAAGGCTTGAAATTGCTCTTGAGAAGAGTCGGAATGGCGTTGTTGTTTCCTGCATCCGAGTATGAGTCTCCAAAGACAATGATGGCTGGAACTTTACTTGTGGTTAAAGGGACTAGTAGTAGAAACTGAGCTACCAAGAGCCATGGAATGTATATTTGTGCCGCCATTCTCATGACTTTGTGTCTCAGTTGCTTGAGATTGGATGGAATGGCCGGGCTCCTGAGTCCTGATCACAAAGTAATATAAAGGTGGGAGAAGAAATGAATTTTCTTTGGTGTTTGTGGGGCACTTTTTCAGTGGGAGTTTTAATGGCTACTTTCAAGCTTATGTCTCGCGAGATTCAATAAATGGATCACTATCATTTCTCATACAACTTTTATGGAAAAAAGCTACGTGACCAACCGTGGTCCTCCTCGTCCTACGTAACGTTATGCCTTTTTTTTTTTCTAAAAAAAAAAAAAAATTTCTTACTCCCCGCCGGTCCCCATCATTATCTCTCCGGCCTGGTTCTCTTTGTTTTCTTCCCTCTTCCCCCATCTTTTCCTCTTCCATTTGCTGTAAAGCTTGTGGCGTCCACATCAATCGCTTGAATGCATGTGGAGATAAAGCCGTGCTTATTTATATTTACATGCAATAATGTGTTTTAAAGCGGTGAATCAAAACTATGCGGTTAAGCATGTTTTTGCGAGACTAGTGTAAGGATGGGTGACTTCCTGAAAATTTTGGTTTGAAAAAGTCAAAAGCAGACAATATTGTATGCCATTGGGGTGGGGTGTTACTAGGCTAGTTTTCGTTTTTTCTATTTTTTTTTCCTTTTAAAAAGTAGTTAGCAGTTTTTTCTTCCCACTAACTGGTGGTTATTAAATTACCGTTATAGCCGCCGATTAATTACCTAGATAATTAGTTGAATTTACTAACTGCTAAGAGCATCCCCAATGGAGAAACCAATTTTTTTTTTTTTTATGCAAAATGACTTATCAATTCTCACTTTATCTACTTTGACTAATGAATTTTTACATGTCTCATACATCCGATTAGTTATATTTTTATCAATATCATTTAAATATTATTTTTTAATTTTTTTTATAAGGATTATATTTTTTCTAAATATTCTATTTTTCAACTTTTGGGAAAAAAAAAGATGTGCAGAGAGAAATAGTAAGAAAAAATTTTGAAAAAAAGGAGATGTGGAAGAGAAATAGCATGAGAAAATTTTGGGAAAAAAGAAAATAGGCGAGAGAAACAATAAAAAATGAAATACTTCTGTAAATAGTGCCGCTACATGTAATTTTTTTTTTAGCTCATTTAATAAAATATCTATTTTACTTTTTTTTTTGCTTCTCTAATGCAGAGAGTATTTTACAAATTTAATGAGTCATTTTAGATAAAATTGTCATTTGGCTCTTCTATTGGGAATGTTCTAAGCAATTGTAGTTAGCAGTTTTAGCTAATAATTATTAATCGTAACTGCCTTTTCAATTCTAGTTACTGTAACTTGTTTAGAGCGGGTTCTCTATCATTTCTCTCTCTTGAGAAATTTCAGTTCTGATTCCTCTTCTCTCTCTAATTCGATTTTCTTTTTTTCTTTTTTGTAAGAAAATTACAAAAAACAAAAAAAGCAAGAGCACAAACAAAAGCTAAAAGGGGTGAATCTTTTCCTAAGAGGAAAAATGAGGTTGATGAGTGAAAATGTAATTGAAGAAAGCTCTTGACACGATCCAATAAGCCGGCCACGTGATGGCACAGAAGTCTTTTTTTTTTTTGAAGAAGAAGAACTCGAATATTTCATTAACAAATCAAGCGGCAGCAAGTTGCTCCGCTACAATAATATCCCTTATACAGTCCAGGACAGCAAGGACCCAATTACAGTCCACAGCATTATGTAAAGCAGCCCTAGCCAGACCATGGGCCGCACAGTTAGAAAGTCTTATTACATGGACTATCTTCCAGCTGGAGAAAAACCTCAAGAGCACTCTAATGTCATCAACCAGATGCCCATACCTGCTGTTAGAGGCTTCTAGATCCCGAACCGCTGAAACAATCACCTGGGAGTCACTTTCAATGATCAAGTTAGAAATTCTCAGATTCTTGCAAAAACTAACTCCAAAAAACATGGCTGAAGCTTCCGCAGCCGCTGGGTCAGGGAGACCAGACCTCGAGCGGCTCCAAGTAGCTCTAACACACCCTACTTCATCTCTTAGAATAACACCCATACCAATACGCCTTCCCCTCTCGTCCAAAGCAGCATCACAATTCATCTTAAGCCACCCAGCCTTCGGAGGCTTCCACCGAACATCAACCTGAAGAGAAGGGTACCCCTCTTTTTTCTGAATCAACAAATTGTAGTCGTCTAATTTTCGCTGGGCCCCAATGATCAGCATGTTCGGGTGGGTGAAAGACCCTTCATGAATCCATTCATTGTGTCGGAACCATAATTGTCTTGCTGTAACAGAGAACAAGTCAAAAACCTCCCCCGAATTGTCAATGAGGAAACTCTCTGCAATTTTCAAAAAATTTGAAGAGGAACCAGGTTTCTTCTGAAAACACCTAAGGCTAGCTCCGCAAACATCAGCAGCTAAAGCACACTCCCAAAGAATATGGGAGGTAGATTCTACCTCTAACCCACAAATTGGGCAAGAGGGATCGGAAATGACCTTACGTTTGAATAGGTTTTCCTTGGTTGGCAGAAGATTATGACAGGCCCGCCACATGAAGGATTTAACAGCATTAGGGACGTTAGCTCTCCAAATCCCTTTCCAGACCATGCTATCTTCAGACCTCCTAGACGGCCCTGCTAAAAGGGCACCCTCCTTTTCCTTGGCCATGTGGTAGGCACTTCCAATCGTGAACTCTCCCTTCAAAGTACCCCTCCAAATCTATTTGTCTGGTTGTTTGGTGAGACTGATGGGAATAGTTTGAATAGCTGCTATTTCTTCACTGGAAAAGAGCTCCATCAATAAAGGAAGCTTCCAAACTCCAGCCTCGTGGTCAATAAGAACACTCACAGTAGCATCCGAACCAAGGCCTTTAGGAGAGGAATGAACACAAAATGTAGAAGGGGTGGGCAGCCATTTATCTCCCCAAATATGCACACGGGAGCCATCTGCAATTCTCCATACTAAGCCATCTTGAATCAGACTTCTAGAGCTATGAATGCTCCTCCAAATAAAAGAAGGCTTATTCCCTAGTTGAGCATCAAGAACACTCATGTTAGGGTAATACTTGCCTTTCATAATTTTTGTCGTGATGCTGTCCTCCTCCCTCCATAATCTCCAGCATTGTTTTGCAAGGAGGGCTTTATTGAAAATATGTAAATCTTGGAAACCCAATCCTCCACGAGATTTTGAGAGGCCCATTCTACTCCAACTCATCCATGGGATACTCGATTTCTTTTTTTGATGGCTCCACCAGAACTTTTGCATTAGAGAATTGATTGCCAAACAAAGGGCCCTCGGTAAGAGAAAAACACTCATGCAATATGAAGGAATGGCTTGGATGACCGCCTTTAAAAGTACCTCTTTACCGGCCTGAGAGAGAAAGCTAAGCTTCCAATCTTGAAGCCTACTCCAAACTCTATCCTTAATGCCATGAAACGTCGCCATCCTAGATCTTCCCACTAGGGCTGGTAAACCAAGATAAGTATCATAGCGTTGGGAAGGAGGAATCCCAGCAGCCTCCGTAATTTTTTGACGGATTTTAAGAGGAGTATTACGGCTAAAAAATATTCCAGTCTTTTCTTTATTAAGCTGCTGGTCGGAAGCTACCTCGTAGATACTAAGAATCGCCGACAATCTGTTCCAATGANAGGCCTGAGAGAGAAAGCTAAGCTTCCAATCTTGAAGCCTACTCCAAACTCTATCCTTAATGCCATGAAACGCCGCCATCCTAGATCTTCCCACTAGGGCTGGTAAACCAAGATAAGTATCATAGCGTTGGGAAGGAGGAATCCCAGCAGCCTCCGTAATTTTTTGACGGATCTTAAGAGGAGTATTACGGCTAAAAAATATTCCAGTCTTTTCTTTATTTAGCTGCTGGTCGGAAGCTACCTCGTAGATACTAAGAATCGCCGACAATCTGTTCCGACAATCATGGTTAGCCCTGCAGAAAATTAGACTATCGTCCGCAAAAAACATGTGGTTTATCCGGGGTCCCCTCCTAGAGGTCGGCACCCCTTCAAGGAAGCCATCACTATCAGCCTGCATAAGCAATGAGCTTAAAGATTCATCACACAAGAGGAATAAATAAGGGAAAATAGGATCGCCCTGACGAAGACCCCGGGATGGGACAATGTTCCCCACTGGAGCTCCATTGACTATGATGGAGTAAGAAGCTGAAGTAACACACATCATGACTAGATGTATCCACCTTTCCACAAATCCCATCTTTCTCATAACCCCCTCCAAGAACCTCCATTCCACTCTATCATAAGCTTTACTCATGTCAAGCTTAACCGCCATGTAACCTTTCTTACCATACATTTTGGAATGCATGGTATGAAGGGTCTCATAAGCAACTATGATATTGTCAGTAATAAGTCTACCTTGGATAAAAGCACTTTGATAAGGAGAAATAATTTTTGGAAGCCACACCTTCAATCTGTTAGCAAGCACTTTTGAAATCAGCTTATAGATAACATTACACAAGCTGATGGGGCGAAAATCAGTGACTTTTACAGGGGTTTTAATCTTAGGCACAAGAGCTGTATGAGTAAAATTCAATCCTTCATTCATTACACCAGAATTAAGGACATTAAGAACAACTTGACAAACATCCTCACCCACCGTAGCCCAATTGTCAATGAAGAAACCAGCTGATAAGCCATCTGGACCCGGAGCCTTCATGGGAGCCATTTGCCTAAGAGCCCTTTGCACCTCCTCTGCCGAGAAAGCCATCAACAATGCATCATTCATCTCCTGAGTTACCTTCATTTCCAGACCTTGGAGGCCCCTCTCAACACCTCCAGTATGTTCCGATTGGAAAAGTTTGGTGTAATAATCCACAAAAGCTCTCTCCACCCCTTCCCCATACTCCAGCACCCTACCTTGCATGTCTTGAATTTTTTGGATCAAGTTTCTCCTCCTGCGTTGTGTCGCACAAGTATGGAAATATTTGGTGTTTTTATCACCATATTTCAACCATAGCTCTTTTGATCTTTGCTGCTAGTGCAGGTCCTCCTAAGTTAGTAAAGAATTGGCCTCTTCTTGGAGTTGCTTTAGATGCTCTCTGTGGGGAAGGCCTTCAGCTCCTTGCAAATTTAGAATTTCTTCCTTGATCCTCCCAATCTCCTGCTCCCTACTCCCATTTTTTGATCGTTCCCATCTACTAAATTGGTTTTTGCATTGCTCCACTTTATGGTTAAAATTCTGCCAATTGTTTTCCTGCACAAACTTCCTTCTCCAAACTTGCTTGACAATCTCCTTGCACTCTCTATTCAAGCCCCAATGGGCCTGATATTTAAAAAAGTTTGGGTTCCTTCTCGGCATTGGAGTTTCACGAAGAGAGATGAACAGGGGGGCATGATCAGACGTGAATGAAACCTCAACCGCAATCCTAACTCCTTGAAACATTTCACACCACTCCGGGGAGGCTACTACTCTATCCAGTCGTTCTTGAGTGAATGAGTCTCCTTCCCTCCCATTGTGCCATGTAAATAGAGGACCAGAAGCTCTTAAATCCGACAGATTACAAGCTGCCAAGGTCTCCTTAAAAGCTTCCATCAAGCCCCTAGCTCTTTTGCACCCCTCAAATTTTTCAGACTGCTCTAAAATTTCATTGAAGTCCCCTGCACACATCCACGGTTGAGGAGAGAAATCTCTCAGAAGTTTCAGTAAATTCCAAGCCTCTCCTCTTTTGCTAGCATTGGGTGTCCGTAAAAACCAGTGAACTTCCACGACCCCTCTCCCCCTGGATTCTTCACAACAGCTTGAATATGTCTGCAGCTATAATTTTGTATCTCTAAGCCGGCCTCCTCCTTCCACAGCAAAGCAAGGCCTCCACTTCTACCAATACTATCCACAACGAAAAGATTATGAAAGCCCAGCAAACACCTGATTTTCTCCATTTTCCTTTGCTTCAGCTTGGTCTCCATCAGGAAGACCAAAATGGGACGATTGACCTTCACCATCTAGCGAAGGTCTCTAACTGTCTTAGGGTTCCCAAGCCCTCGACAGTTCCAGCTAATGGCTATCATTGCGGTTGGCAGGGCTGCTGAGCAGCCACCGCCATCCCCGATCCGTTAACTGCATTTCTGATTATTTGCCCATCCTCCGCCCTCATTTTCTTCCCCCGTTTTCTTGGGGTTTCAGCTTCTTCAATTCTAGTACCTCCTCTTTTAGCTTGTCTATTGCCCAATCCCGGGCAATTGATGAGCCCTGACTTCCTCTGGCTCGACGTTTCCATGAAGAGACCTGCTTCTTCTGCATGGCTTGACTTTCTTTTGGTCGCAGGCCTGATTGGGAATGAATTGGAAGGGAAACCGTGTTTGAGTAATCCGGTTCATCCAGGTTACTTGGCATATGAAGTTCTATTTTTCCTTGAGGTGGGACCAGGTCCATATTGTCCACGTAACTCACTATTTTCCTCCCCATAGAACCAACACTCCTTTCTTTCCATTGTGCGTTGCTATCACTACAAGCATTAAATGCATACTCTTTTTGTTTGCTTGACAGGGATTTCCTTTTGCTTGCCGCCGAAACCCCAGTTGGAAGAGTTTCAGAGTCATTAATGCTTGCCATGCTTCTTCTCTCTTCAGCAGTAGCTGTTTCCTTCTCCAGCTCCATATCACTCTGACCTTCATTACTGCTCCCTATGAGGCCAACTGTCTTTTCCTTACGTTGAGGGGTACTTTCACCACTACTCCTTCTTTCTTGCTCTATAGACAAAAGCTTTCCTTTAGTTAGTGTCAGGCCCACTGTTTCCATATCTCTACTTCCGCCCATGACAGACCTAGTCCCATGATTCACCCTATGAGCCTCAAGAGTCTCACTTGCACCATCCGAGGCAAGGCCGGAGCTATTCTGCTCAGGTTGCACCGGAGTTCTAGTCCGGTCACCGTCTTCTTTGTTCTCTCTCTCGTTTGAGCTTTCAGTACACCCAGACTTCATCCCAAATTGTTGGTTTAATGAACTACGTCCTCTCCACGAATTAGACCCAGCATTAAATCGGCGAGTTGGGGAAGGAACCCTCAACCATGGTCCATACTCCGATTCTCTTTTTTTCACCTTAGAGGTCGTTCGTTTAGGACAACCACCTTTCCTATGCTTGATGACACCACACTCAAAGCAGAAGTGAGGTAATTGTTCATATTGGAACCGCACCCAAATTGAGTTCCCTTTAAGCTTCAGTCTCCTCCCGCGAAGGAGGGGTTTTGTTATATCTAGTTTAATTCTTGCCCTCATAAACTCTCTCCATCCAACTCCTCCTTCATCCGCATCAATCATTTCTATTTCTCCTATCGAAGCACCAATTTGATTACCGACTTCCAGATTCATACAAAGCAATTAACTGGCACAGAAGTCTTAAAAGAACACTAATTAACTGGTACGAATTATTTAATTCACATAATGAATACTGACACAACCTTAAATGTAGATCATGCTAGAAAGATCTTAACCATAACTATTTGTACGAACTTCAACCTCTTCCGATCCATGTCTCCGTAGATGATTGTTGTCAATTTTTTTTTTTTTAATCAATAAGAAGTGATTAATGTAACATAAAGTAAATATAAATTAATTTTTTTTTTGTAAAAATGAAGAAATAATGTTTCTAAAAAGTTTGAATTGATTGCCAAACTCAACCAATGTCCCATCGTTTGGTTGCAACCGCCCAAGAAAGTGACAAGCTCGATCTATCAAGGCATTGGAAGTCCAACAGAAATTGAGGTTCTTAATTTTGTGACTAATAAATAATTCATTATGTCCTAATTAAACAAATTTATTGCAATGCTCAATCCCTACGGTGTATTTAGTTAGCGGATCTAACTTCTATGCGGTGGTCAGTGCTCTATTAAACGTCTGTGTGGCTTATATTTAATAACGTATTTTTTTCTCTCTCTCCTTTTTATTCTTCCAAAAAAAATTCTCTCTACATCTTTTATCTCTCACTTGCGACTTAAATTTTCTCTCTTTCAACTTGAGCTTCAATGGAGCCTAAGGGTGTTGGCGTGTGAATTCGGGATCGGCTCGTATAAGTTCGACTCATACTCGACTCGACTATTAAATGAGACGATTCGTGAACACAAATCTTAGTTCGAATATTAAATAAAACAAGTTCAACTCGACTCAGTTAGGCTCATGAGTAAGCTTGTATAAGGCTCGACTCATATATATTTTTTTATTAAGTAACTAATTAACAATATATAGTCAATATTACTCAATAATATATAACAAATATACTCTATAACTTATTTTAATTAATTAATATATACACACACATAAATAACAAATATATGTATATATTTTTGGTAACATTATTTTCTCTCTCTCGCCCCCGTCTTTCCTTCTTTGATTCTCTGTCTTCTTCACCAAAATAAAAACAAGATTTCTCCACTTAGTCATGATCAGAGAGAGAGACCAATCATTAAAAAGATCCAGATTCAATTAGAGCATACCCAAACGAAAGGAAGAAAAATCAAGCAAAAACTATTGAGGGAAATTTAGAAAGGTAGAAACTATTGAAAAATCAAACATACTTAAACACTTTGGATCACTGCCTGTCTGGTGAGCGAGAGTGCAAGAGTGAGAGAGTGAGAAATGAGATTTGGGGTGGAAGATGTGTTGTAACTGGTGATGGAAATTGAGAGAGACATGTTGAATTTTTTTTTTTTTTTTTGTAGGGGGCATTTTCACTACAGTCTGAATACAACCTGTTAACTTGTCCCGCATTGTTAAGAAAACATCAATCTCCAAGTTTGCTTATCTATAGAAGGATGCATATCCTCTCTCTTCGAAACCAAGTGCCTTGCTGTATTAACTCAGGCTCCATACTCAGCTAGCCAGCTTAAGCAAATGTTATATGCAAGCTGGTTTCTTGAACCATTTAAGAGTACTTAAAGTTTGAATTTATATATAAAAAAAATAAATAAATATAAGAGCCAGCTTGCAAGCTAGCAATCTAGCTTAATTTTTTGGCTCGTCCTTGAGCTCAAGCTCGAGTTCGAGTAAAATTTAAACGAGGCAAACCCGAAAAAGGGAAGCTCGCTTAGGCTCAACTTGTTTATACCCCTAAATGGAGGTAGATAAATCTCTCTTTTCTTTTTATTCTTTCATTATCTTATTATGTTCCTTGGTCGTTTTGAAGATCCATTCTCAAGAGTTAAATTGCTTACTCTCTTTTTTTGATTTCTCCATTGAAGTTCCTTGGTTGTTTCACTTGATTTCTCCATTGAAAGAAAAACAAGTGCTAAAATGAAGAGCTTAAAAACAATTTTTTATCAAATTGGAGGATACTATGAAGGTCTTTCAACCAGTTTGAGTTCTGCCGAATTTACTTTTGCACAATTATAATTTTTCAAAAGAAAGCTAACGTGGCATGCAGTATCACCTCATTTTCTCCAACACGCCCAACACGCCCTGCCCAGCCCCGCCCATTTTCTCCAAGAAAAACGCGAATCCGGGTTGGGTCGGATTGCGGGTTGTGTTTTTTAAACCCCTGGTCCCCTGGATACACGCCCCGCCCATATCCTAAACCTAATAACCCAAAATATCTCCCACCCTCTCCTCCAAGTTTCTCTCACTTCTCCATCTTCCTCATTTGTCTGAAATTCCCACGCCTCCCTCTGAGCCTCTCCCTCAACCTCACTCTACGCCATTCCTACTCAGCTGTGCTTAGCGTCTACCGGAACTCCGATCACAAGGTTTGTTTGTTTCTCTCTCTTTCGTTCTCTCTCTTCTGCTCTCCGATCACAAGTCCTTCTTAGTCTCATTGAAATCTTCTTCATCAATGGCAGTAGATAAAATCGTTTGGTTCTGTGGACTTCGTTGGGTTATATACCCATCACTGGCATATAACAATCGTTATTCACTGCCACAAACCAAACGATTGTTATATGCCAAAGCCACAAAGAGGGTTTGAGAGAAATGAGGGAGATGGAGGCGTTCAACCTGCACCGCCCTGCCTCGCCCAACCCTAAATCCGGTGGATATGGTTCATTCTATTTGGGTTTCAGGTGGGGTTTTTAAAATTATGTTGGAACCTATGCCTATTTCAAGTGTGATGTCAAACAACCCATTTGAGAAGAAAAGTATCTTTCACTTCCCATAACCTTAAATAATTTATTTATTTATATTTTTTCATATTGAGAAAATATGTAAAATACAGTTAAGTTCCTGTTAATTAGCTATATATATCAGCTGTTAATAAAGACAAATGGTTAGGCAAGTCATCAAGATTTTTTCTTGTAAACAACGTACATATCCAACTCCAGCTTTTTTTTTATTCTGAAGTTCCAACCTTTGCTTGAATCTTTTGTTGTCTAACCCCAGGGGATGGTTGTGATCACCCTGAGGTTTGATTGCATGGGAGAAGCTTGCATCATTGTAGCTAAAGTCAAGCAAATTCTACGCTAGGAAACCACAACACACCCGAGACCGAGAGTGTACGTCGATCTCCCATAAAACTCACTTTATTTAATTTAACTACTAAATTTTTAAAGATATTCTATATCCGATTAGCTTGATTTTTATTTATATTATTTAAATATATTTTTTTACTCTTTATTGATTCTATCTTTATTTCTTTTCAATTTTAATAATTTTATGTTTTTCTTTCTGATGATGATTAAATTACTGCACCACAGATAGGTTATGCTCAAATTAAAACTTATATACACATGGTTCATATATTGTACCGCATGTGGGTCTCTTTTATATAAGGATTTCTACCCAATAAAGTTCCATATATCCTAACCATTATTTTCAAATTAAATTGCTCCAACATTTTCACTTAATTTAGTATCTATCACAAGTGATATATAATTAATTAGAACCCTATACATTTCGCATATGATAAAAGTAGAACGAAGTGACAAAATATAAGTAAACAACTTCAGAAAATCTTGATATATATATATCTACATATGAACCTAACAACGATGCTTAAATATAATAATAAAAGAACAAAGATATACAACAGAAAAAATTATACTCTCTTTGAGAGCTGAAATAGCTCGTTAAATCCCTCTCGTAACCCGAGAAGATAAGGTACGTACTTCAAGAGATGAAATTAATTAACTTAATTAACATATTTAATATCATGATCATCAACATATATATCATCAAAATCCAGAAGAAATTTATCATAGATTTATTTTTTCTGGTTTTTGATGAATTAATCAATGAAATATTTTTTGAAGACCATCTATTAAATGATCCACGACGATGCGATTGGTTTTCTCCGTAGGGTGGAAGGCATCCCAGAAGACATACTTGTTCGCATCCGTGCATGTAAATGGACTGTCCTCGCGGCAGAGATAACTCATCTCGAAGGTCCCCGTCGAACAACATGCCACTCCTGTTACCTCAAATCCTGCCAACCAAATCCAATTACATCATTTTAATTGCTATAAAAAATTTAAATTATGATCCTCACCATTTCATTTGAATAGTTATATTGAAAAAATATTTTGTTCCGTCAAAAAATAAAGACTTTTTTAAAGTTTAAAAGCTCTCAATTTCAGCAATCGTACTTATAATTTGATGCAATCTACCACTGTTGTTAGGCTTTGACATTAAACATACGTTAAAATAGATGAAATTATCATTTATACCCCCTGAAACTTTTATAAAATTTTAAATTTACCCTTAATTTTATATTTTTTTTTAAAAAAAAATTGATGGTATTTTGATATTTTTTATATTCTCCGTGGATTTAACGTCAAACTCAAACAGAGGAGGTAGATTGCATCAAATTAGAAGTTCAAGAGATGAAATTGAGAGTTTTTAAACTTTGAAATATGTTCTCAAAAAGGGTGGAAGTTCAAAGAGCCTTTGTGAATTTAACCCTAGTAATTTGGGATCTGACTTGTATGCTGTAGTTAAAATTAACTATAGCATATATGTTGTTATAAATTGAATTGTAAGGATTTTACTAAAGTAATTAGAGAGTTTTTGAATAGTGTGAATCATAATAAATATTAATAAATAGATGAAGTGATGGATAAAAGAGAAAATTAATATTTATTATGACACATATGAGCCTTCAATTCAATTACTACAACATAAATTTAGATAGGAGAAAAAAGAAGTTTTTAAGCCAAAAATAGAGATAATTGCAAGAATATAAAGTATATATATAATAATTAGCAGGAAGCTATCAAATTCTTAAATGCAAATGTAGTTCTGACTCTGAGACAACAACATATAAATATCTTCCCAACGAAAACTGAGGTTAGCTTTAAACTCTCATAAAAGCCCTCACCAACTTCTTTTATGAGCCTATTTCAGGCGAGCCCAGTGTGAAAGACTTAATGAATTATGAAAGGAACCCTGGCTTCTGGCTACCTGGCTAGGGTTAGGGTTTGGGCCCCGTCCTGGCATACCATGTCAATCTACGTCAACGAAAGCCAAGAGAACATGGCTTTAATATCCCAGCTCGATTTCTCAATCCTTTTTAAATGCATATTTATTAAAGTAACGGTAGTAGCTATCTTTCAAGTTTCAACCTACTAACAATCTATGTCAAAAAAAAAAAAAAAAACTAATAACAATCTAATCATTGGGTTTGATTATGTCTATAGATCCTATAATTTAAACTAAAAATTTTGTTATTAATTAACATCACAATCATGTTAGTTCAATATTATTTTTATTTAATTCATCACATTTAATTATAATATATTTTATTTTTAAAATTTAATTTTTAATATGACTCACAAATTTAATTTGAATTCAATACAAGAATAACAAGTTGAATTAAGATTAACCTACATAATCTTTTACTCATGTTTTAATGTGATCTAGACTCGACACTCATAACTCACATTGCCATTCCCCACCGATAAGTAGGTTGGGGTTGATACTTTTTAATGACCAATAACATCTTGCAAGGGAATTGAAATTGACTACAACTCCCTAGTCCTTATTTAGTTAGGGTCTCATTTGTCCAAATAAGTAAGCGTACGTACCGTCTGACACCAAACTGCCCAGAAAAGTGAATTGGAAGCTAAGCCAACTAGCTGGGTCTATCTTTCAGAAAAAAAAAAAAAAAACTAGCTGGGTCTAGAATATAGTATATATATCTACAAAACTATAAAAATGTTTTGAAGTAAACATGTATGATTTAATATGATTCTAAAGGTAAATTACCAATTAAGCATGAAATAATTGTGGTGGCAAAAGGATAAACTTACCATATAAAGAAGGTTTTCTAATCATTTGATCTAGAATATGATATGCATCTGCAGACACTATTGTGAGTCCACGAAGCTCCTTATTCAGCCTTCTCACCATATTCTTCAACTTGCCATTAAATTCCAAAGCCACATTGTTGTATTCCTCATTGCAGCCATGATGTCCCATAATATTTGTGAGTCTCTCCAGTGGCAAACACCCCATTGGAGGAACCCCAGTGAGGGACATTTTCCGAGCTCCAAGGGCATAAAGCTCTCTAATGAAGTTTCCAGAAAGGCCAACCAGAAAATCCTGAAACGCTTTGATGCTGAATTGAACCTGCCGGGTTGGGAATATGTAGTAGTTCTCTAGGAAGTCGTTTGTTCCTAAGCTTATCAAATATATGGACTCACTCAAAATTTCATTAGCCTTTTCATTCCCAAGGTAAGCTCTCAATTTGTTTTGGTAATCCTTGTAGTATTCCAATTCCTTCCACATTGGTATCACATTCTGCAGCAAAATAAATTATCAAAAGTTAATAAAGATGGATATTGGTTTCTCATGCATGTTAAATTAAGCTTTTAGGATAACTAATCATCATGTTAGTTTGAATCTTAAGAATATTAATGGGAAACCGATCTCCTATATATCCCTAAACTACCACGGTCCGATCTAGCTATCAGCCCGGTCTTTCTCCTTTATTATGATTTTTCAGTAAGAGAAATGTTGCTCATACTCACACTCTTACGTTCCCCGATGTACCACTAAAAATCATCATTAGCTTTCGGAGGGATCTAAGAGTAATTTTTAGTGTTAGAGAGTGTACGCTTGAAAGTGTGAGTGTGTAGCATTTCTCTTTCGTTAATTAGTGTTAATGAAAGAAACAAAAATGACCAAAATATACCATTTATAAAGGAAAATGTCACGTGTTTTTTTTTTTATGTTCTCTTAGTGTTTTTCTCGTCCTGTCCTGAGTGTATATTATTTTCTAAAAACTGTATGAGATCAAAATAAAAGTTTTTTTTTTATTATTTTAAAAAAATAATATTCATCTAAAACCATAAGAAAACCAAGAAAACATTATGTCATTCCTGTCTATAAAATAAACAAAATGACATAAGGGACTTTGCAGACAATGTCATAAAGATGTGTAACAATAATAGAGTGATTTAAGTTTGATGAAAAGACAAAAATCAAGGTTTGAAACTTACTAATACAGCAGAAGTTGCATTGTCATAGCCTGTGCCTGCAGATGCAAAGCAAACTCCAGTGGCAAAATCTGCGATAGTGTAGGCAGGATCCAAGTAGGCGGGTATTAATGGTTTGAGCCCATAAGCCTCAGAAATGAAGTCCGGCGGAACGCGGCCGTTGCAGAACCGTCCGGTGGCGCGGCCGCCGGGAAAATTACGCCCATAAGGCTTGAAATTGCTCTTGAGAAGAGTCGGAATGACGTTGTTGTTTCCTGCATCCACAGATGAGTCTCCAAACACTATGATTGCTGGAACTTTACTTGTGGTTAACGGGACTAGTAGCAGAAACTGAGCTACCAAGAGCCATGGAATGTATATCATGTATGCCATTCTCATCATCATCACTTTTTTTTGTCTCATCAGGATACTCAGATTGGATGCATGGAATGGAGGTTCCTGACAAAGTAATATAAAGATGGGACAAGAAATGAATTTCGTTGGGGAACTGGTTTGGTGAGAGTTTTAATGGCTGCTCTCAGGCTTATGTACTAGATCGGTTTAGCCAACACGAGGCTCAACAATATATGGGACTAGCTAGGATTTCATGCAACACAATTTTTACGGCCCTACCAGCCCCTACTCATTTTGAATGAACGATATAAATGATGCCAGGCTTGCCAGCTGTTCAGTGGGACCGCCTGGACCAGAATGGACAAAATTTGTCTTCAAATTACGTCGGAGAAATTCTCTAATTTAATTTATAAAACTAATATATAACGTGTGAGATGTATAGGATTGTTTTAATAAAACTTATTTTAATTTCGCCTCTACTATTAAAAAAATATATAGTTTTTATTTGTTCAAATGACACATGTCATTTTTATAAATTAAAATTTTCAACTCAATTTGAAGAAAGTCATATACGTACGTTGGACCAGAACTATCCCACATCAATGCATTTTATTTGGTTTGGGGAATATACATTTTATTCCGTAAAGTATCCAACATTTGCGTTTTGACGTCCAATGTTTAAAAAGTGAGGACAGATTCCTACAATGCATCTGATGTTGGCAAAAAACACCTTTCGTCCATTGAATTTGTTTATTTGGACAGAAACCAAGTCACGTGTGTGGCATGTGACATTTTTCAACCGAAACTTTCAAAAAGGCATTCAGGGATAAAGTGTAAACATAAATGACTTTGAGGGTGAAGTGTAAACATAAAAAGATAATAAAAACATTTTTTTAGGGGGTTTTTTTTTTTTTTTGAAGTTTTGTTTTAGTTTTTGGTTTTTCTTTAATTTCTTTTTATTTTTTATTTTTTACATAAACTTTTTTTAATTTTTTTTTGTTTACACTTTACCCCTTGAAATCATTTATGTTTACATTTTATCCTCGAAATCATTTTCGAAAGCTTTGGTTGTCACGTGTCATGCATGTGACTTGGTTTCCGTCCAAATAGACGGATCGATTTCATAGACAGATTATATTTTTTGCCAACATCAAATACATTGTGGGGGTCTTTCATCACTTTTTAAACATTGGGCGCGAAAACACAAATGCGTGGATACTTCAAAGAATAAAACATGTATTTTTACCTTTTTTTTTTTTTTTTTGTATTATTGGCACGATATGAAAACGAACGGTCCAGAAAAAAATTATATGTATTTTACTGTGCAATACCTAAAATCTAAATCCTAAGTAATGCTCATAAAACTCTAGCTTCGTGAAATTACGAGGGATATAAAAGATATAAAGGAGAGCCGTTGGTGTTACAGTGGGTAGGTTCACAAGCAATTGAAGATTTAATTATGGTACGGACTTCATGAAGTATGTCGTGGAAAACAATTCGACTTGGGTTTGAGAGATTTTCTTCTTAAAATGTTTATTTATTTATTTTTGACATGTCTACACAAAATGAAAGTGAAAGGAGATTTCAAACTAATGACCTCCACTTTATTAAGCGTGGTCCACAACTAATTAAGCTATCCTTTGAGGACTCTTAAAATATTTATCATAGGGGTATGATTGTAATGTATTCTTATATTGCATAATTTTGCATCATTTGCATGCATATATACTAAACTAGTAAGAGTCAAATGTATCTCATGCAGGGAAAGAAGTGCTATTGAAGGCAGTGCTTCAAGCAATACCCACATATACCATGAGTGTGTTCAAACTGCTTAAATCACTGTACCAAGGGATTAACTCTTTGTTCTCAAAATTTTGTTGGGGCCATCAAAACAAAGATTCCAAAATTGCGTGGATGCGATGGAGTAAGATGGGTTTGGCCAAACAGAAAGGAGGATTGGGGTATTGTGACTTGGAGCTCTTCAACAAGGCTTTGTTAGCTAAACAATGATGGAGAATAATGCAAAATGCAGGGAGTTTGGTAGCTCAAGTTCTTAAAAGGAAGTATTTCTCCAAGGAATCTTTCCTTTTGTCTCGTTTAGGGAGCAATCCGTCATATGTATGGAGAAGCATTTGGAGAGCCAAAGATCTAGTGCAAGCCGGAATGTTTTGGAGGGTAGGGGATGGAAATTCCATCAAGATTTGGGGCAATAAATGGATTGATTCTACGCACTCGGAAATGATTCAATCCCCTGTGCGACTATTGGAAGAAAATGCCAAAGTAAGGGATCTAATAGATGAATCAACTAAATGGTGGAATTATGATATGATAAGATAAGTCTTTCCAGAAGATGATGCCAAACGTATATGCAACATGGTTGTAAGTCCACTAGGTCAGAAAGATCAAATCGTTTGGGCAGGCACGAAGAAAGGGATTTTTACGGTTCAAAGTGCATATCATATGGCGAAGGATATTTCCTTGGTTGATGTAGGCGAAAGCTCAAACGAAGGGCGAAAGGAGAGAATGTGGCAGACTTTGTGGAAGATTAATTGTCCAATACTAGTTCATCTGTTTTTGTGGAAGGCCTGCAATAATATACTCCCTACTGAAGCAAATCTGGCTAGAAGAGGAGTAACTCCCGATGATAAATGCCCAATTTGCAATTTAGAGACGGAAACTGTCGGCCATAGTCTATGGAGTTGCCAAGTGGCAAAAGATGTGTGGTTGGAGTGTTCCATGAGCATTCAAAAAGCCCGTGTGATGAGGATGATTTTTCGAGCATATTTAATCGCTTAGTGGAGCGTCTACTGGTTGAGGACCTGAGGTTGATGGCGTTTATTGCAAGACAAATTTGGTTCCAGCGTAATGGGGTGGTTTTCAAGGAGGATTTTCGGTCTCCGAGGGATCTCATCCAAGCTGCACGCAATCAGATGAACCAGTATGACCAAACAACAACCAAATCAAGCAATGATGATTCCATAGGGGCAAACAGGGGTAATTCAGGTACAAGACGTTGGTCCAAACCACCAATTTGAGTCATAAAGATCAACTGGGATGCTGCGGTGGACTCTCATACAGGCATTGCGGGTTTGGGCACGGTAGCAAGAGACCATGAGGGAAGGGTGGTGGCCATGTCCAGTTCAATTCGCCTACACATCTGCCATCCTACAACGGCGGAAACTTTAGCGGCCTGGCAAGCAGTGGTCTTAGGAGTGCAATTGGGAGCAACTTATCTGGAACTGGAGGGCGATGCCTTGGAAGTGGTTCAAGGAGTCAACCATGACAATTGCTGTTGGGGAC
Source organism: Carpinus fangiana (assembly GCA_006937295.1). Classification (NCBI taxonomy): domain Eukaryota; kingdom Viridiplantae; phylum Streptophyta; class Magnoliopsida; order Fagales; family Betulaceae; genus Carpinus; species Carpinus fangiana. The sequence continues at coordinate 1,448,724 of CM017326.1, read as the reverse complement.
GAGATGGACCAGTTTTGAATGACATAAAGATATTGCTTCAGAATTTTAATGCTTGGCAAGTCAAGTATATCCAACGGGAGGCTAATGGCGCTGCTCATAGTTTAGCTAGGTTGACTCGAATGAATGGGATTGAACACACATGGCACGATAATTTTCCTTTGTTAGTGTTGACTATTGTAAGTGCAGAGCAAATTTCTTGATTTTATTAATAAATTATTATTTTCTTTCAAACAAAAAAATGTAGCTCCCCGTAAAGGCTACTTTCCAATGGTAGAGATCATAGGCTTTTAAGAACAAGTTTGAGATTGTTTTGAAAAATATATCTTTAAGGTCAAAAAGTGTATTTTTTTTGGTAAAATCTTCATTTTTAAGTTTTTGTTAAAAGTATGCTTTGATCATTTTTAGGCTTTTTAGACCCTTAAAAACGATTTCAATATGTTTTTACCAAAAGAGATTTTTTTTTTTTAAATGCATTTTTAGGTTCCTCAAAAGCACACCCAAACGGGCCCTAAGACTTAACCATTTCAAAATCTATTGTACCTCTTTCTCTATATACTTTTCTTCACATTTTATATTTTATTACAAATTGGGAAAAATGTATAATCAGTTTATGTGGTTTATTTAAACCATTTTTTAACAAGTTCATGTAGTAGTTGTATGTTCAGAGTTTTAAAGTAAGTTTAAATAATTAAGGAGTAATTATACTTTTTTTTTCATCAAGTATAACGCATTGTCAATTTTTTCCTATAAAATATATTTATATTTTTTGTTTGAATTTTTTATTTGGGGTATTTTTATCTTTTAATGAGATTTAATGTCTAAAAGAGAATATTTCATTTAATTTAACGAGTTTGACTAACAAAATGAAAGTTTTTAGAAGAAAATGATAGTTTGATAGGATCGGAGAATAAAATTGATAATTTATAAAAAAAAAATTGACAATGCATCGTAGACTACTCGTTCACGGGAGAAAACGTACTTACCCATATAATTAATGTGGAAGGGGTAAACCGGGGAAATAAGAAGAATGTTTAATGGTCGTTTGCCGACAACTTTCAGTTTGAATATGATGGGTCGAGATAGAAATGGCAAAAATATAAAAATTCAACAGTTTGAGAGGGAGAGAGAGAGAGTGAGAGGGAGAGAGAGAGACAGATGCAAGGTCTAGCATTTAAGGGAGAAGGACAATTCGACTTTTCAGGCTTCTTACCAAGAGAAAAATGAAACTTTGAAAGCGAAGGATTCTCTCTATTTCAAGAACATAGAGAATTTTATTAGTTTCAAAAGAATAAAAAATGATAAAGGTACAACTTAAATTTAATTTTAGCTAAACTTTTTTATTAAGTTTTTTTAAAAAAATTGATGTGGAAGAGAGAGAGCCTTAAATTAGAAAGAGAAAGAAAAATTTGACTTAGAAGTTAGGCCAAAGTTAGACTTAAATTATACTTATATCACACCTCTCAAAAGAAAAGCAAAATTTTAATTCCGACAAGTTCCTCTCCATTTCAAAAGAATCCTATTCCAACTTTGACGTATTCATATTCCTAGAATATTGTATAGGGAATATATATGAACTGTTCGGTTCATTTAACGGTCTAAATCTTGAGTCTTGATTGCAATGCTAAAAATGGCTTTTTTTTTTTTTTTAATTTAAAAAAAACGGTTAAATACTTAATTAGTCCCTAGGGTTTGGAAACTTTAATTTTTCCTTCCTAAGGTTTAGAAAGTGACCAAATTGATCCTTGTAGTTTTAAAAAGTGACCAAGTTAGTTCATCCGTCAGTTGACCGTTAGTTGACTTAACGGCCTAACACGTAGACCAATTAGAAGTTGACACGTGGCCACTTAATTAAATATTTTTTTTAAAAAAAAAAAAGAAGAAGAAAAACCTGGGGTGGCTTGGTGCCCAAGGGCACCCCAGGTTTTTCTCCTTTTTTCTTTTCTTTTTTGAAAAAATATTTTTTTAATTTTAAAAAAAATTAATTAAGTGGCTACGTGTCAACTTCTAATTAGTCCACGTGTCAGTCCGTTAAGTCAACTAACGGTCAACTGACGGATGGACTAACTTGGTCACTTTTCAAAACCACATGGAACAATTTGGTCACTTTTTAAATCCTAAGGAGGAAAAAAAATAAAGTTTTTAAACCCTAAAGACTAATTAAGTATTTAACCCTTAAAAAAAAAAGGAGTAAGTTTAGTAATTCTTGTAAAGCGGTGGACTCCAAAAGAGTATTTCAATGGTGACCTGACCGAAAAAGGAGGTGGTTTGACTATCTCATAATAAACGCTCAACCACACGTTTTTTTATTTTTTACAATTAAGCTAGCTATTTGAGCAGTACGCCTACAAAGATCATCCCCTTATTAATGGGATAAAGATCACCTACAATTTTAGAATGTAAAATTATGTGAATTAATTAAGTCATTCTTTGATCTAAAGGCTTCTTCGACCTTTACTTTTGAACATACCCTCCAAATCAGTAAGGTTACTAGTTATATATTTCATCATGATCGAGTTATTTCTAAGTAGTCTAAGAGGAATTTTCTCCTATAAAAGTCAGAACCAATTTTCGATCGGCTAACAAGTCAAGTTTGCAATGGGCTGTAGTTTCAGCTATTGCTCAAGTTCAATGCAAAGAAGACAGTAAGGATCTTTGTAGAGAGTTATTACTACAGGCAGAGCATTTAGAAGAAAAAACTTCTCCAGCTTCTTCTTCCTCATCTACAGCAACCAAGCCAAGTATATATATAAAGTCAAACTAAGTGTTGATCGTTAAAGCTCTGCTCGAAAAACGTGTAGACTTAGAATGTTATAAGACTGTCATATAATTAGGATAATGTAACAGTGAAAATTAGTTATAATTTCTTTTTGTTTTTTGTATTTTTTTAAAAAAAATTTACAAATACTAATTTTTACTATAATGACATCATCAAATTGTATCCTAGACCTATAACATTATAATAAAAAATAGTAACATTATAACAAATAGCATTATTTCTCTTGTGTTAGCAATTGCATGGACGTCTTTATGAAGGGAACTATCATACACATTGCCACTTTCAATCTAGTTGTTGATTGTTACAACTTTAATGGTAACAAAATCCTTATATATAATTTGTTATTGCTCAAAAAGTGACTTCTTAAAGTAGGATCTATAGGTTGTTTTGGACATATTAGGCTGTCTGAATAGTTGTCTGAGCATAATAAAATTCGAATATCCTCTATCTCTGACTGTTAATTGCACACGTCATTAACTTGGCTTTGGTTGAGCCCGAGGCAAAATTAGTGATAAATGTCACCCAAGACATTAAATATTGTCATGACAATTTATTTGTTGTTGATGGGTTTTCTTTATGGGCGAAAGAAGTAGGTTTAATGTCTTTCTTCTTTTAGTTGACAAGCTTTATCTTCTAGACATTGATGGCAACTGCTAAAAGAAAATGAAGTGAGAGGTGATTGCCGATCCACGTCAAGAGATAATGGAGGATCACAGAAACCTAATTAAAGAGCACACAAAGTTGGGCCAAAAATCAAAATGATATAATATTAATATAAATTATTAAGTATCTATAAACAAATATATATAAATTAAAAATTTCCTTTTATAAGCGTAAGGCTTTGAAATAAATAATGATTTATTATGATATCAGAATAACGATCATGAATTCAAATTCAAGCTCCACATTACCTCTTATTTCAGTTAAACATTTCATGTATTAAAATTCACTTGTTGAGTGAGGGGAGTTTGATCCCATATGTGAGGAGAATTGTTAAAAATATTAATTTGATTAATTAACTCAAACATTTCTTATAAACTTAAAATTTTAAGATAAATAGTGATTTAACAATGATCGAAAACTAAGACATTTATATTTTTCTATCATTACCATATAACACATTAATATTTTTATATTTTTCTACAATCATATACCTATTGGGTACTGGCAGTTAAACAAAGAGTCTAATATAAAAGAAAATGAGCATCCCTAAATAAGATAAGAGCTTCTTCTATCTTAAAACTCTTTTTCAGTTTCTATTTTCTCAACAAATTTATTAACTTAAGCATCAAAGGCTCCACTACGTACCAACCTCCCGTCGATGCCAATCCGATGATTTTCTTCTTGTTTTGCAAGTGATCCATCGTCTAGTCCAACCATGAAAAAAATCTACTTTCGCAATTTCAATCCCAAATAGTTCTAAATGGGTAAATAATAGAAAAATGATAAAATTCATTTTATTTGTAACCATATGCACAGTGAATAGATGAATCCACTATTGAATTTGTGTGGAGTCCACAAATTTAATGATTGATATATTGAATTTGTAGGATTATATAAGAAAAAAGATGAGAAAAATATTGACGTGAATTATTCCTAAAAATAATAACCTGTGTTTGTAACATCATAACATTAATTTGTTCACAACACATGATTCTCTCACTAAATTGAATCAAAATTCTTAAAATACCCAAAATTTATAAATAATAATAATAAAACTTCAAAACATTCTTTGGTGCCAATGGGTTGAGATAAAAAATGATTGATTTTTTTGGAAAAACCCATTATGTTCTTCAAGGAATAGTTAGTTGTTCCTCTAAGTTTTTAGAAGAATGATTATTGCTCAATTTAGAGGAATAGTCGGGTCATTCTCATAGAAACGACTATTTTCAGGCAACCAAACAAAAGGTCTATTCCATATACCGAACGTGCCCCAAGATTATTAGCAAAAATCTCATAAGATAAATCTCCTCCTCACGCTAATCATAGATTGCAAAAGCTAATTAAGCCCAACCCATCCTAAGACTCTAATTGAGTAGAATCTTCTCAGTTTCAAGTGAAATGAAGGGAATTTATTTTATGAGTTGAATTAAATTTTTTAAGTTTAGTGGTGTATATATTATCACATTATTTTAAATTTTAAATTACGTAATATGATAAATAAAAAAAATAAAATATAAACCAGGAAATGTTATTCTCTTGAGCCTACTATAATAGAGGCCCAATTTGTCTGTTACCATGATGGCCCCACAGTTATACCAATATCGGCCCATTTGGTTTAGGGTCAATCTTAGGTTGGCCCATATCTCTGAAAAATAAGTTTTTTTTTTTTTTT
>CM017326.1:1281828-1443381 GCA_006937295.1 Carpinus fangiana | reverse complement strand
CAACCTTCGTGCTGTCTCTTATACACCTTTTGTGGATGAATTATGCTAGTATTTTAATTGCTCAAGTTACTTTCTTCATAAAAAACATTTTTTTTTCCTTCTGGGTTTTTGTTGTTTTCGCTTTAGTGTTCTTTGTTTGAGTCTTGCACCTATAGTCCTTAAATTTAGAGCTACGAGAGGAAAAAAAATATCTTTAAAGCTATCACTGATAAATTTATCATGGCACTTGTTTGTTACTTCAATTATTTGACCTAATTTTTAAGTATGCTAATAGCAAAAATTTGTAATGGGTATGAGACGGCTTATGCATATGTTGGTTGTTAACAATAATGCTTAATGGTCTATGCATGTAATTCACACATAGTATGACAGGTTGGCAATTAGCATACTTTTTAGATTTGATTACTCTTAATTTTTTTAAAATAATAAATTGAGGGTAGATGACTTTTAACATCCACTAGGAATAAAATGTTGTGCATTTAGAAAAACCGCAACGCTCGAAAATTCGAAGATTGTGAGAGGACAGAGATAGAGATATAGTTAAAAGACATTATATTCAAAACTCTTTATGTTTGGATAGCTGCTTACAATTGTTCTCTTTTTTCTGTTGCCTTAGAGTTTCTTGATTTGTGTTTTTCTTCTATTTCTTGATTCGGTGTTTCTCTTGTATACTCCTCCCCATATGCTTGAGTCGTGCCCCTTTGTCCCTTTTTATGAGATTGAATTACTTATAAAAGAAATAACATATACTAGAATAAAATGTAGCTTACATTTTTATACTTCTTTTTTGGTGATATAAATACTTTTTTCACTTTTTCTTCATGGTATGAAGTTGGTTAACATAAACGCTTCTTTTGTGGGTACAATGCTCAGGATATTTTGGAAATGTTGTTCAGAACAATATGGAAGTTGAACAGTGGGAGTGATGTGGGCCTCTTGAGGTTGCTGAGAAGATATGTATCAGTTTCTGGTAGGGCTGTGATAGATATGGCTGTGAAAGACGGGGAACTGAGGGTCTTCATTGTTGCTGGAGAGGTTTCTGGGGATACCATTGGTTCTCGTCTCATGGCATCTTTAAAGAATCTATGTCCGGTTCCTATCCATTTTTCTGGTGTTGGAGGGTAAGCTATTAAGCTATTACTTTCCCAGCTTTTTCATCAGATGTAGTTCTTCTGAAGAATTTTTTTTCATATATAGCTATATTTTTCATGTCCTAACCCTGAAACATTTTCTATGGTGTATAGAATTTAATTGGTTTATGTTATTTGTAAAATCTTTCCCATGAAAAAAAGGAAAAAAAATTTTTTTGGATGACATATGCATAAGAGAAATGCTATTTTTCCATTTCTCACCCATCTCTCATCCATCTCCATCCATATTTTTTCAAATTCACCATTGGATCCATAGGACCCTTGTAATTTGAAAAAGAGATGGATGAGAGAGAGATGGGAGATGGAGAAATAGCATGTCTCTATGCATATATAAGAACTACTGATTTAGCATTTAAACTTGGAATAAATTTTGACAAATCACCTTCTTCAGCTTGTTGGGAGTATACATGTGAAATTAAATATAAACTTATAGGTATGAACTCATTGTGAATTGTCATCTCTTTCCTTACTTTATGAATTCCATTTGCGATATTATGCTGCTGTTCTGTTCAGGTCCATGATGTCCAGGCAAGGGTTAAAATCTCTATTTCCCATGGAGGATATTGCAGTAATGGGGATATGGGAGTTGTTGCCTCATCTGTATAAAATCAGAGTGAGTAGTGAGCCACAAAGTAGCTTACATAAACCTGTATATATGTGGTTTTTTTTACTGAAATATTTATCTTGTAGTGTGAAGGAAAGCATTTGTGCGAGAATGCATATTATCTAGCCTAGATTTTAATACTGAAACTTGAAAATGTCAGTTGAAGCTGAAGGAAACAATAGAGGTTGCTTTTCTGTTTCGACCCCATGTTGTTGTAACGGTGGACTCCAAGGGTTTTTCATTTCGTCTCCTAAAGCAGTTAAGGGGTAATATTCACCAGCTTCTTTAAGTTATGTTCATTATTTGCAAGCTGCTTATATCATAAGTATGGTGTAGGAAAATTGGGGGATCGTTTTTGCAGCTAATTACAGTCGGCAAGGATTGGATGGTCCAGTACACTTCCATTATGTAGCACCGTCATTCTGGGCATGGAAAGGGGGTGAAGCAAGACTGAAAGGCCTAGCTGAATTTGTGGATCAAGTATTCTGCATACTTCCAAACGAGGAAGAAGTTTGCAAATCAAATGGCGTGGCTGCAACCTTCGTGGGCCACCCCATTCTGGAAGATCTTTTGGAATTGAATTTGGTATGAATTCATATTTTGATTCTGGGGTGAATATACTGGTTAGCTCTTTAATTGAGTTCACTTATTGGAGGAGTCAGATATATTTGTTGTTTTTTAATCTCTTTGTTGAAAAGGGTACCAAATTTTTTTAATATCATTCCTAGTTCTAATGCTATTCAAATTGACTTCATATATAGTTGGTTCAGTTCTTATGCATCAGAGTGACTGTGTTTAGGTAAAGGATACCTCACCACATGAGTGGAAGGTAGAACGCGATTGTGAAGATTTCCGAAGTAAAAATGCAATACCTACAGGTAAAGTTAATATAGTGAAGTTCTATTAGCTGAGTGGTTCTTATATTTCTATTGAATAGGTTGTGTTTTGTTATCCATCTCATGGTAATTTACTACATTATACTATAGATTACACCAGTTTCAGGTAGGTTTTAGAAGGGAGGTTGATGGAGATGAATAGAGTGGAACTCTTACGTGTATTTAGCATACTATGATTCCTTTTCCCGTACCTTCTTGAGGATGCGCCTTCACTTTCTTCCTCATCAGGTGTATCTGTGACAGAAATTTTTACTAAATTGCTAATTGTAAGGCTCGCATATAGACATCATGTTTTTAAATCTTAAATCATGGGTGGGAAGTTCCTCATTCTTGAACAATTGTGGCTGATGTCATATATATGTGTGTTTGTGTTTTTGTGCGCTCACTTATGTGTATTGTTTTTTCACATTGAAATGCATGCCTCCACATTGTATTAAGGCTTCATTTAATTTACTCTTAGCAGGAACCACAGTCATTAGCTTGCTTCCTGGAAGCAGATTACAGGAGGTCAGGCAAATGCTTTCCATCTTTACAAACACTCTGGAATTGTTGAAAGTCTCGGTTCCTGAGTTGATGGCAGTCATCCATGTTGCTCCAAATCCGCATGTAGAGAAGTACGTCTCTGGAATCGTTCGTAAGTGGCCTGTGCCTGCTCTATTACTTCCAGGGGGATTACCACACCTGAAATATGATGCATTTAGTGTAAGTATTCTTCTCCTCTCTGTCTAATAATCGTTTATAATATTCAGCGTGTAAAAATTGTATAGCTGAGGCAGAATAAGAGATTGTTGGATCCTGATTTGTTACTATCATGTGATTGCAACCAAAAATTAAAAAATAAAAAGACAAATCAATTATTTATTTTAATGAAAAAGCGCAGATAGCGTATTTTCATCAAGATCTAGCCGAAGTATCTCCTAGAAAATTTGATCTATTAAATGCTATTGATGCATATTGTTTATGCCATTTTTGTTTCTTAATCTATGAATAGAATGTGAAATATTAATCATTTTCCTTGAGAGCTGGTGTTTGGTGTGTCAAATATAGGTTCTTTATGTCTTAGACGTGGCAGTGTTAAATTTGGCATCTAGCTGGTTGTGGGTTTGGATCTTGAGTTACAGCTAAAAACAAAATATCTTATTATATAACCTGGATTAGATAGACTTGATTGAGATAAGATTTCAATTCTTGGTGATATAAATTCTCTTATTGATTTAAATTGAACTCCTTGTAGGCGAGTAGGGTTGCATTATGTGCTTCTGGTACAGTTGCTTTGGAGTTGCAGCTTGCACGATTGCCATGTGTTGTTGCTTATCGAGCCCATTTCCTAACTCAGTGGATTATTCGTTACAAAGCGAAGATATCACATATCTCACTCCCCAACATTCTCTTGGATTCAGCTATCATTCCTGAAGCCCTCTTTCAAGCATGCACACCTACAAAGCTTGCCTCAATGCTCATGTACGAGTCTTTTCTTGCAATTGTATGATTGGAATTATTGGACATAGAGAAGTGCAAAGCTTTTTGAATCTTTTAGACCTCGTAAACTATTAGATTTTAGACACTATACAACGTGGTTGTCTCCCTTGTATACATTTTGTGTACGAGGGTTGAGCCAGTTTTTCTTTTCAATAAATTATTACTTATAAAAAAGAAGAAGAAGCTGTTGAATCTGAATTACAGACTGGACCATGTTATTGTTATTCTCAGAAGATGTGTATTAACTCCAAAGTCATGATTCAATGCAGGGAATTGATGCACAATGAAGGCCTCCGAGAAGAACAGATCGTTGCTGCTGAAAAGGTCATGAGACTTCTATATCCTTCAGAGAGAATTGCAAACAACCTGTCACAGCAGGATTCAAGATTGAGGTTTCCTGATTTCACACCAAGTATGGTAGCAGCATCCACCATATTATACTATGTGAAGCCCTGATGGCTGATTATCATCTATTTAGTGAAGAATATTGCCCAAAGGCTTAATATCATCTTGGTAATAAATCTTATTGGCTTTGAAGATCAAAGTGGGAGACTTTCATTAGCAGCATCTTTTTTGTTGTGGACAAAAAGACCTCAATGTTTGTTTGTTTGTTTTTTTTTTTTATGCAAAACAGACCTCAATGTTATGCGTCTTGTCTTAATATCAATTCTTCAGTCCTCAAGGGTTAGATTAATCAACTGTGGACCACGCCTAATAAAGCGGAGGTCACTAGTTCGAATCCTCCATCCCCCTTCTCTTGTGTGGATATGTCAAAATAATAATAATAATAAATAAATAAATAAATTCTTCAAATTTAAAATTCATGAGTTTGCAAGGCAATATTGTTTGTATATATATGATTATTTATTTTCACATTTGAGGTCATAAATATAAGATATTTTTTCATTTTCCTTTTAGATTTATTTTTATATTTAGCATTTCTTTATTTGCGTCCTATCAATTAGGGTTGACAATTTTTTATATGAACTCAATATGAAATTAACAAGTTAGGGTCGATGGGTTAATTATGGATTGGATTATAGTTAATCTATATAATCAGTCTTATACTTCAACATGATCTGAACTCGAAACACGACATTTAGAACTGATAATTTTTTACATGATCCACAAATTTGACATGAGCTTAGCAAGAAATTAACATGTTAAGAGTTTAGAGATTTGATATGTTTAATTAATTAAGTCGAGTTAAGGTTGACCTATATATTATTATACTCATGCCTCGACAACTCAAAAATAACATGCGAACAAAAATTGCCATCCTAATGATAATTTAGCTTTGCACTACATTTTAATGGTTTTTTTTTTTTAACTTTTTTTTATTTTAATTTAAAAGGGTAGCCCGAGGCGACCTATATATCATTATACTCATGCCTCGGCAACTCAAAAGACAAAAATAACTAGTGAACAAAAATTGCCAGCCTAATGATAATTTAGCTTGGCACTACATTTTAATGGTTTTTTTTTTAAAAAAAAAAAATTAAAAATGGTAGGCCGATGAAATCAATTGTGGCTATCTTAACTGGGCGTGACCATGGTAGTACTTACCTACGAGAAGCTGCACATGAGGGGCTTAGATGATGTGAATCATAGGCGTTCTTTCAAGTCTGACTGAGCCATAGCCTGACTCAGCCCAACAAGGCATCAATGAAAATTCAAGTTGGCTAATCAGGCATATGTAGAGATTCGAACCCAAGCTCTAATACATGCCCTGACCACTTAAGAATTTTTTTAGGCCATTGAACCACGTCCTTAATGGTTACATGTAAATGGTTCAGGCAACATAAACATGTCCCACATGCCAGTTTAAGGTGTTCTAAAAACCGTGTTTCCCATAGTGGACAGTTAACCTTCCAACTGCTGTGCCTTAAGACCAGCTCAACTCAAGCAAAACTTCTGTAAGGCCACACACACGGATCCTTAAAATAGTAAACGGCACTCTCTTTAAACCCCAACTCCTTCAATCCTCCCTTTATCAATCTCCCTTCCAAATAACACATTCATACAGGGAAGTCTGGTGCTAGCACAATCATCCACCAATGACTATATCAAGAGGAGTGGTTCTTTTTGGCTTGATGACACTATTTGTTTGCTTACTCTTGATCAAAGCTTCTGAGGCTGATGACTCTGCTGAGTATCCCCCTATCCATGCAGTCAAACATGATGATAGCAAATGTGAAGGTATCCACAACGAGGAGGGCGACCACTGCCGGGAAGAGGAGGAGGAGGAGGAGGAGGAGGAGGTGTTGGATGATGATGTTGATGATTCTTACAAGGTTGTCAACAGGATGGCACTCTCTTACCATGAAGCTGGCTCGGTTAACCCATTTTATGATTCAGACACTGAGTTACTCGACAATCGTGTGGTTGTATTGGGACACTAATTAGCCTGATAACTACCCCAAACCATTTTTTTTTCTTCTTCTTAAACCAGTCTGTGATTGTGAATTGGTTTAAAGCTAAGTTCTGGATAAGCTACTCGGGCACAGGCATGATGTATGATAGGCTGGTCGATTTGTTAAATCATTCGTTATCTCAAAAGTTTAAGTTGATAAGAAATGATTAACTTAATCATTTAATTTAATTCTAACATTCTCCTTCATATGTGAGCTAGAACCTAGATCTTTGTTTTGATATCATGATTACCATTTGTTCTAAAAGCTTAATTTAGCTAAAAAGAAATTATTTAATTGTTTAGTTAAATATGTGTCTCGACTCTTTCTTGATCTTTCTCTTTTTGATTCCATATTATTCATCATTGTTATGCAGGTTAACAACATAATGCCTAGCATTTCTGTCTACATATATAACGATGTCGTTTCATATAGGGTTTCCGGACGTTATTTCTTGAAACCCTCACTCTCGTCTCTCTCTCTCTGTCTCATAATATCCTGTGCTGCGACTCTCATTTGCCCTCTCTGTTGCTCGATCATCTTCCTCTAGCTCACCCCGACCTGTGGCACTGCAACTCTCATCTCCCCCATTGGAAATAAATAAAATAAACATAACCCCCCGAAACAACAAGAATGAGTAAATAAAGAGGTAACAATTGAATTGATCTTATCGGCCGGGCAAAGGTTTAGGCATTGTTTATAAAAGGAGACGAGAGAAATGTTTAGGATCACTCTCCTTCGGGTCTCTCTCCCTCACTCTCTTCCTTCCACTCTTAAATCTCTCTCACCTTCCCTCCAAGCTTAGGCCCCAAGCTTTGGCCTCCACATCTTTCACGATGTCATCTCAGCCCACCTCCAACATGCTCCTCTTCTACAAGCTGTTTCAGAACGAGTCTTCCACCTACACCTACTTGCTAGCTTGCTGACATGCATGTATCACCCTAACAAGGCGCCCCCNTAAAATAAAATAAAATGGTTATTTTTGCATAACTTTAAAGGGTATGAGAGGTCTCAGTGTCATTTTTTAAAGTTTTGAGGCGTAAATACAAAATGAGATATAATATAGGGAATTAAAGTGTATTTTTCCTTTAATTAAAATATTATGTTTAAGCAAATTGTTATATGGTAATGGGTTGGGTCGAGCAATGCTACAAGTCCCTCTTTTATCACTCTTGTGTCCCTATAGGGATGATGTGGCTCTTAAAATCACTATTAAACTTATGATTGATTGTTATTGGATGTTAATCAAATGGTAATTTTAAAAGCTACCTTATTTTTAGAGGGAAACAAGAGAGACTTTTAGAATTACTCGGTTGGGTCTACTCCTAGACTTTTCCCAATGACAACGCTAGGGTCGCTAGCACATGTGTAATAATCCACAATTGCTAATTTTAGTGCAATACATTTGAGAAAATATGATGTCTCTACTATTATGCTACAAAAAAGAGGTACATTAAGTTTAGGAAAGAATAATAAAGCATAATCTTTGCGAAAACAGTTTTCGGCAGTTGAAATCATAAAACATGAGAATTGATTAATAATACCTATAATATACTTATCAATCATAGTTTTTCTCCTTATAATCTATTCGCCCCTTAAACCATTCTCGTCGGATTTGGGCGTTCTCAAAAGAACCTTTGGTACAATATTGATGCCACAATATGCACAACTAGTGACCATACAGTCCAACCGAGTCTGATCTCGAGTGGCTCATGCTGCTAACAATGATGACCACTATGCGTATATGGCTATGCTGATCACTCAACTCGCCTCTTGGACGCTGACGCTATAAACAAAAGTTATCAAGAACAGAAATATGATTTGATAATTTGAAATTATGTAGGCTTAAGACATAATAATAATAATAATAAAGAATATAAAATAAAAGTATTGACAGTTTATATCAACATAGCATATAGCATGCTCCAAAAATGGTTTTCTTTTCACAATTATGTAAACATTCACTTACCTTGACCACTCAGATAATTCCTCATAAATCTTAAATTACTGCATTAATGCGAACCAACCTACAATTAGACAAACACTAATAACAAACCTAAAACACACATTAAAAACCCCTAAAATAGGCTTCCAAGGTAGTAATTAGGATCATTCCTGATTGTCTCGGATCGATCCTAGGGGACCTAAGATCCATCCTACAAAGCTGGGATCGATCTTGCCTTGGCTGTCATGCTCTCTGGCTAGGATCAATCCTACTTGATGAGGATCGATCCTGCTCTGGCTAGGATTGATCCAACTACGAGCTAGCCTTCTGAACCTCTAAATACATATCCAAACATCTTGGAATGTCCCTAAGATTTAGACAAATACTATACCCGGACACATCTAAGAATAATTTTAGGTCTAAAGGTTACGCTCGATCTTTATACGAGATTATTAAAAGTTCACCTTGATTACCTTAACACAACTATAAAATAATTAGTGTGTGTGTTGTGTTTGTTTAAAACATCATTTAAATATGTGAAATTAGAAATATGTTAACTAAAATCAAAACCTGTATTTTAAAATCATAATCGATAATGATAATAATAATAATAATAATAATAATAATAATAATAATAATAATGATGATAATAATAATAATAATTTAACATGAATTATCAATTTACTTTGTTTGAGAACTTATTATTTAGAACATGTATTTCTTTGAAAACAATACATCTCATCATGAAAAAAAAAAACAATCCAAATAATTAGAAGGTATGGTTATGACAAAAATACAAGAAGAAACTTAAGAATCTTGGGTTTTGAAAAGTAATACGAAAGAATGATGGAAAGAGACCAAATGTGGCTTAGGAATTGACGAAAAGACGTCAATTTTGGGCTTCTCTCACGTCTCACCTTGACTCTCAAGCTCTGGTAGGAGACTGGGTTTTCATGCGATAGGTTGTAAGGAGTTTAAGAGGCTTAAATATGGCTTAGGGTCGATTTTCTAGGGGTTTGAGCGCTCAAAATCCAATTTCAATCGCATGGGGATCGATTCTCCCCCCATGGTTTAGGTTTGGGTAGGTTGCAACCCAGTACACTCTTCTCTGGTGGAAGTGGGTAGACCTACCCATTCCTTTTGTGGATGAAGTCACCCTAAGAGAAAAGAAGGATGAGGTCACCCCACTGCCTACTTCTGCCATTGGCAAGGGGTGTCGCAACCCACCCACGCTCACTACTAGTGGGCATTGGGATGGGTTGGTCGACTCTACGCTTTCATTCGCTAGTAGAGGGCGTGCGACAACCTACCCGCACCCTCACTAGCAGAGGGAGTGTGGGGGACGTCACAACTAAGGGTGGGCAAATCAATCGTTACAGCCTACTAATTGTGACCGAACCGACATTAACTGACTACGGCCAAAAGTCGGTTAATAATCGGTTAAGAATATTTATACCGATGTTGGTTCGGTTAATCGGTATAAACATTATTTTTTTCAGTTAACCGAATTAACTGATAAGTAACCGATAATAAATATTTTTTTAGTAGAATAATGATTACGAGGGCATTAGCTAGGTTTTTTTAGTAGAACATATCAGTTGATGGATTTTATGATCAATTTATTAGTAGAATATATGTATGGTGTTCTATTATTGTGGGCTCATTTAAAATTTGTTTGGTTTAATAAGCTATTTTAGCCTAAAAATAATAATTTGAGCCCCAAAACAATCAATTTTTGGCCCAATTAAAAAAAGCACACGGTTAACCGATTAATCGAACCGATTTTAACCGAAATATTCGTTTAACCGAAACTTTCAAAATATATCCTTATTGAATTGTAGTTGGTGAATGAAATAATTTAACCAACAATTTCGGTAACCGAACCGAAAATAGCTCTACGGAACAAACACAAACCCTGAATATTATAGGGTGGTGTCTTAAAATTCGGATGGACCATGAATCCACACACAAACTCACCACACATATAATCTGTTGATACACAGTTTCCCGATTGGTGACGTGGCACGCTTGTTGACTTCCTGATGAATGATCCAATTTTGACTGTTCCTGCACAATAGAGAAGAGAATAGGATCAAAGAGACCGGGGGTGAGCCGGCGGGGATACTCCGATGCCTAAGTCAGTGTATGCTCTTGAGATAATGAGGAAACAACATAAGCTTTAAGAGTGCTAGAGTTGCGTTACCAGAACTTGTGGAGGTGACTTGTATTATATAGGCATGGAGTGATTGTTCCCTTGTCAATGACTGACTCTTCCCTGATTTTCTGCGAGGCAGTTTGTTACCAGGGATTTAGGTAGTTATCCGTATCAAGACCTGATGGGATCGAGATAGGATTTGGTTGTTATGGCACTTTAAATTTTGAATGCTTGTAGATAATATATCTGATCTTGCACTTTTGAGTACTTGGCATTTGAATGAAATGGATAAGATAGGATTTTTGAATTTAATCTCTTGATCTCTAGCTTTTCGGGCTTCGGAGGCCTTAAGCTCAGAATATCGATGATATATTGTGTTCGAGGCCCGAAGCGATTCTCGGGTGATCGAGGCCTGAGGCCTTCTCGCCTGTTTGAGCTGTTCTCGGACGCCCGAGGNTTTTTTTAATGAAAAATGTTTAATTTGACACGCAATAATGTTATGGAACACTAATGTTACTTTTTAAAATTTGAAGGCGTAAATTAAAATACGATGGCAGGCTAAACTATGTTTTGCCCGAAACAAAATGAAGAAATTAAGATTGCATGCTGATCCCATGGTTTGAATAAGGCATGAATCAATGGCCTTTTTTTACTTGTGTTGAAATTACTTTAGCAATTTTCCATGCTTAGATGCATGTGATATGTATTTTTGTATCTTTAGGCTAATTAATAATAATCTATTTGTTTTATTTTACAACCTCCTCTCTCTTTTATAAACATTAGTTTTTGAATACATGCATGCATACACATTGTAATCATATGGATAATAATGAAATTGCCGAACCTTACCAAAAGTGTGACGTCCCATATTATCTGGTGTGAGTCACGTGATCACTTTTTTGTTAGTCAAAACGACTTTGACTAATGGATTGGTTGACTTGCAAAAATTTAAAAATTTGGGAGGATACATTACAAAAATTAAAACATTAGATGTCGAATTGAAAATCGTCCCAAACTCTGGTGGGTAAAGTATAATTTTTCCAAAAATTTATAACTCCCTAGATGATTCTCAACAATCAAAAAGACCCCCTTAGTTGAAATTGTTGGTTTAGAGCCTAATTCGTTTGTGTTTGTTTATTCATGTATAGAGGTTGAAAATCTGTGTTATATATTTTAATCTTGTTATTTCTAGTTAGTAGAATTTCAGTCCATATATAAATCACATTGTAATTCCTCTTATTCATAAAAGTGCTAAAGAAAGTCCTATATCAATTAAATAAAATGTACTACACTTTTGCTACAAATTGAAGTGAAAGTTTAAAATTAATGAAATGATTAAAAATGTATAGCTGACAAGCCAATCATTAACTAATTAAGTTAATAAGTCATATTTTTTGCTTAATAATTTTATCAATTATAGGCTGCCAAGTCGGTTTGTAAAGAAACTCGTAGTACTCTTAGCCGCACTCCAATGGCTAATGCATATTAATGCATATGTAGGATAAATTAGGAGTTATATTTTAGTGAGATTGTTTATATTTTAAATCATGAAAATTGCAAGATGTTCAAGATAAATATTGTTTTCTAACCTCTCTAACCCTGCAATAATAATAATAATTACCCTATAAAATTTTTTTTTTCTTTTTTTAATCCTCAAACAAATTCTACATAAATAAAAAATTAAAAAAATATAGATATCTTAACTCTAATTAATTTAAAATACTACATTTAAAAAATTATTATATGGTAATGGGGTCGAGTCAGCTTTGGACTTTTACCAACGGCAACGCCATCACATGCGTAATAACCCACAACCGCTAATTTTAGCACGATCCACACTGCTAACATGAACCGCCTCTTATCCTACGCCAACCCTTCCTATATAAATAAATTCACCAATCAAATTTCCAAATCATTTCATTTAAATTTTGGCTGACATTTCCAGCAGGCAATTCTCAGAATATCCGCTTCTCAGACAAACAAAGAGAGTTTGACCCACGCGTGAGGTAAGGTCTTCGAAATTCCATATCTGGGTTTGTTCGATTGTGCATAATTGTCTCCTTTCCAAGATTATGGTTGGGTGCAAGTTATTAGTTTAGAAATCTTGTTGAAATTGCACTTTGGTTTATAATTAAGAAATCTTTGTTTGTTCATGGTTTGATTGCTGTATAAGCTGGTGGTTTTTGGGTAAAATGAATGATGGGTATGCATGTTTGTGACTCTTTGAGCAAAGTTTATTCCTTTTTTGTCAGTTTGAGCTGGTTTTCTGTGAATTATGGGGAAACTTGTATGGGGGTTCTTGGTATTTTTCAATGGGTTGATATTAGGAACTAAGGAGTGACTTCAATTTCCATCAAGATTGAAAAGTTTATCTGGGTTTTGTTATTTTTGAGTAACTTGATTATGGATTTGAAGAAACAATTTTAATGAATTTGGTCTTCAGGCTGTTGACAAGACTGGTAATTTGCATTGAATAAGCTGGGAAGAGCACCTTTTTTATTTGTCTTATTTGGTTTCCCAAATAGTCATGATGTTTAGGATTTTTTTCATATTCTTGTTGCTTATGAGTTGGTTTGCTTTGTCATGCATGTAAATTCGTGTAATTTGAATTCTCGGATTACTTGGATTGAGTGCATTTTATTTTTCTGTTGAAGCATTTGTGAAAGTTGAAACACGTTTGGTATTTACTTCAGCTTTATTCTAAACTCTATTTAAATATATAAACGAAATGTGGATAGAAAGAAGTGTTTGTGTGTGGGTGGGTGGGGGGGGAGCATACTTCTATTGACTATACGACTAACTTAATCAGTGCCCCTTTCTGTTTTGTACTCATCCTTATAGAATTTGCACCATTATTGGGGTCAGATAAGTAAACAGTAACAATCTTAGAATGCATTTTCTCTTTATTGGTGGCTCTTTGTACATAAAATCTTTCTAGAATTTGTAGATGTTCCTCTTGGATTAAGTTTATAGTACTACAAAATTTACTAGTCAGTGAAGAAAAGAATTTTCACTCTGCTTTTTCCTGGAGCACAGCATGGAAAATCCAGAGAGTATACAGAGTATATCAGTTCTATGGAGGGGGAAGAAGTTTACCATAGAAATGAGTTCAGGTGCTACTCTTAAGGAGCTTGGGCTCAAACTGCAAAAATTGACAGATGTCAAAGCAGATACCATGCGGCTGATTGTTCCAAAATCTTCCAACAAGACATCGAAGCTGCTGTCCCCTTTCTCTGATGAGCAGGCATTCTTAAGTTTGGATGAAACTTCCATTACAAAGGTACGATCACCTGCTTCAACCATTGTGAAGCTAAATAAGATTCCATGGTATATCATTATTTGTCTAATAAGTCCGTAGCGGGGCTCTATTCAACATCTTTAGAACATGGAAAAATTAATTTCAAGATAGTTTATACAAATGATTATGTTTAATGCTTTTGAGATAAGCTACTTGCTGGCAACTAATCCATGATAACGTCAAGGTTTGAAAACACTTCTGTACATATTGGAGATCCTAATTGTGAATTTAACCATAATCTAGCCTAAAAGAGTATGCTGTCTAACATGGAGAGGCTTCTCATTGTGCTTGGATGCAGTTTGGTTGTATATGTTCCTTAAGTACAAAAATATTGTGGATATGATTATTATTTTCACTGGGATTCATTTTTCTTTTGTGAAACTGTTTATATGGTAATTCAATAATACGATATATTCTGAATTTAGCATGTTTTCTTTAAAAACAAAAAAACAAAACAAAACAAAAACAAAACAAAATTCTAGAGTTGACTTTAGACAACAATCATGTGTGAGCAATCTTCTCAATTTGTGGACAAGTTTTATTCCTAAAAGAGATGCATTTAATGCTTAACTGGGGCTGAAAATGGGTTTAAAAGTTTTAAATTGAACATATATAACTGGATTTTAGTATTTTACAGAATTTTCCAAATTCTAGGAAAAAATTGGTTGCTTCTTTCGTGTTTCATCTATTACTTGTATATCTTGAATGATCATTTATCAAGTCTTGCAAGACCACTGATTGCCTGCTTCTTCTATTCAGGGCAAGTTAATCAGAATGATGGGAGTGCCTGAGACGGAGGTTGAGGAAGTTCTACAAAATGCAAAAGCCAACTTGAGGATAGCTGGATTTGAAGAAGAGGAAAAGAGGCTGAGGCAGCGCAGGTCTCATGGGCCTTATGCTTCACTGAAGCTTCCACAAGGATCTTATATCTTTTGTGATTTTCGCACACTTGAGCTCCCTGGAGTAGAGGTGTTTTGAATTTCTAATTACTTTTTACCTCATATGGTATGTAGTAGTTTAGATGGATTAGATGCTTTGCAGATAAAGAATTGTATGTTCAAAAGTGAAGAGAGAAGGAAAAAAAAGAACAACAGAGAAAATTGCCCTCATTTGTTATTTTCCTTTTAACAAGTCACTTGGTACTGCTATATTTTAAACTATGCAATGTGGACTTGAAATCTTTAGTGCTAAGAAAGTAAAAGACATATTTACATCAGCCTTAGAAGAGAGAAAATTATCAGACACTGTGGCCATTGACAGATCCAACCTGCTGGTATATATTTATGAGGAAGATCCCTTAATTATTAGTTCACGACTTGTTATTAGCAAGATAGAAAATCTGGCTGGTGCACCTGTAATCTATACCAATCAAACATTGATAATTTCTGAAATTCACTTGTGTTTGGCTAGTTGCATATTTTGTAAAGACCATTTTATGCGTTTAACGTATGAATTGAACATTGTCTTGGTGATAGAACTTGGCAGTGAAAAATGTATGAAAAATGTTTACGTTTAGATATATTATCAAGATTCACTATGAATTTCTCAGCCAAAACTTTTTCCTTTATTTTGCATGCAATAATTTTAATTATAGATTTGACTCTTTCAAAGTGCATTAGGCAAGTTTGTCACTGTCATACGTAGGTTGATAGTCGAAGCATGGATTCGGATCTTTGCTTTTCTATAAATTGATATACAAAATGAAGAGCGCATTTTATTTTATTACTATACATCCTCTCAAGTGAATGTTTTATCTTGTATTTTCCTGGAATATGTGCCTCTAAAAATATCAAGCTTCCAATTTCTTGAATTGATCATTAATTAATTTGATTATTACTTGTTTACAGTTGAATCCTCCAGCTTCAGAGGCATTAAAAAGAATGCACATGCTTGCCGCAGATCCTGGAATTATTGCTATTATGAACAAGGTACTTTTGGATGGATTTTTTCACACAAAATTGTTTTATTAACTTTCCTTTATGTTGTGGTATTGTCTCTGATAAATTGTATTTGATTGTTTTTTTAAAAGCATCGTTGGCGCATAGGTATTATGACCGAGATGGCCCCCGTTGGTTATGTTGGCATAAGTCCCAAATGCATTCTCGGTTTTAACAAGGTAATGGCCATTCTAAACAGAAGCATTTATTGGACCTTTCTGTTTTCCTTGATTTTTTGTCCCTTGCTGACTCTTATTTTCGCAGAATCATGGAGAGGAGATATCTCTGCGTCTTAGGACTGATGACCTTAAGGGCTTCAGGAAGTATGAAAGCATCAAGAAAACCCTTTTGCATGAATTTGTAAGGCAGACATGTTAAGTTTTCAGTGCATGAGGTGTAGTGCTTTTGTGTGTGTCTATGAACTGTATATATAGAAAAAAAGTTCATGTGGTTTATGCATTTTAAAATTACTTTGGCTATTAGGCTGCAATTGAGATTGTAAGTATTAGTGTGTGATTGAATTGGGTTGAACTAGATGATGAGTATTGAAGGAACTCATATTGTTCTTTATTCCTGTCAGGCTCACATGGTATACTCTGAACATGATGCAAACTTTTATGCTCTGGATAATCAGGTAAGAATGTGTGTTTATTCATTTCTTTTCATGTTTTAAGTGTCTTTTTCTTTCTTTTTTTCATGTCTTAAGTGTGAGTATTGCTTTACTATGGTTCAATTGAAGTGGGCTTCTCTTGATTTGGTATGCTTGCTGTTTAGTTAAACCAAGAAGCTGCTAGTTTAGATTGGACAAGATCAAGTAGTCATACGTTAAATGGAGTTCAGAATTCAGAACATTATGAGGACGACTTTATTGGAGAGGGTAGTAATTCTCCTCAGAAGCTTGGAGGGAGCACATCAGATCAGCTTGCAAGTGCTCGTGCATCTTCAGTTGCTGCTGCCTATCGCCGTTTAGAAAATGCTTCTGTGAACAACTTGGTAGGGTCTGTGGTTAATGAAGAACCGGACCCTGATGATTCTGGGTTCAATACACATGAAGAACCTGCTTCTATGGATTTGATAGAAAAAGAAAACTTGGATATTCAGAGTCCAAATGAAGCTGGGAGAAAATCTGTTTATGAGCCTGATCCTGATGATCATTCTGGCAACCAAAACAAGCTTGAGCCTGATCCTGATGATTCTCAGGGTGGTGGAACTGTGGAGTCTAAATTTTATCCAGAATTTACTGGAAGCAGGACTATACTTGGACAAGATATCAGTAACTCTGGGCCGACACAACTCTTGCTGCCTTCAGAAACTAATAGGAAGTTGGGAATCACAAAGTTGCGTGAAGAACGTGATCCTGATGAGTCTCAGGATATGGAGATTCTGGGCAGTGAAATTCAAACAATGAAAAACATTGAAGAACCTGATCCTGATGACTCTCTAGCAAATGGAGTTTTTCAGACAGAGCCTGATCCTGATGATAATTTGGTACACCCACTGGGAGTATCTAGAACACAAATCTATGAACCTGATCCAGATGATCAAGAACTACAAAGAATCCACGATCCTGTTACAATTGTTTGTAGTCGTCTACAAAAGGCCATTGGGATGCTGCGCGATGAAGTTACTCCTGTGGAAGCTACTGCAGTCCTACAAACTCTATTTAAGATAATTAGGTATACTTGTCAAATTAATGATCTTTTCTTTTTTCTTTTTTCTTTTTTCTTTTTTTGTGGTGGATGCAGAGTACAGATAGAAACACAGGTATTGGCTCCAACTGCACAAGTGACTTGCATTTGCAAGCTCTTGCTCTGAGGATAGTTATGAGGCCCCCCTGGATTAGACCAGCATGTCATTGATTACCTGTCTATTATTGTACTTTATAGAGTTATTTACAGAGCTAGAATAATGCATATCTAATTGCAGGAACGTGATCGAACACCCGGATGAGACGAAATACAGAAGACTACGTAAGGTAAAATCTCTCTCTTTTTGTGTGTATGTGGGTATTTTCACCCCTAACCACAACGCATCCGTTGATTGTTCAACATTAGTTGGTTTAGACCTCCACATGGTTTCACCCAAACTGATGTTGATATTGATAGCTGTGTATTAAAGTTTGCATCCTAGAATGTCCTCATCAAATATATTTTATTGATAGCTAATGGGTGATGCATTTGCAGGCTAATCCCATAATCCAAAGGAATGTTGCAAATTATCAAGGTATGCGTCTTTTCTCATACTGACGTTTCAGCTTTATTTAGAAATTGAAGTATAATGATAAAAGAAAAGTCAATAGGGTCAGTCTTATGTAAACAATTCTTGGTAGCTCCTAGGTATTTGAAAATTCTGAACTGAAAACTGAACGGAGCTAGATAACGTTGTAACATTTGGAATTTCACCATCTTGTCATGTAGAAATAAAATTTATTTAATTAAGCTGGTCAGTGGAAACACACTAGTATCATACCATGTTCAATTTTGGATTGACGTTTGCTCTCAATGGAGTGTTGCTTTTCAAGGGATAAAATGTATCAGCCAAGTCAACCATGACACATATTGGTTGAATTAAAGCTGGCATGGGAAAGATTATGTGAAATTAGAAAATCAAGGCAATTGACAGCTTAGTGAAGTTCTCCGATTTCTAAATATTATTAGTAGCAATTTGTGTTCGCGTATTGAATTTGAGTTGTGTCAAAGTATGGGTATAAAACTATATAGGTCAACCCTAACCTTACTTGAGTAATTAAATGGATCAAACCCTTCGACCATAATTCGCTATTTTTGTGTTTGGTATGTGTCAAAGTCGCAAATCATGTTAAAAATTGTCAGTCATACTACTAAATACTACCCTTAACTATGTCATATTAGTGACCTTAGAACTCTCATCCCAGCCAAAAGCGGAGTGAAATTAGTACTTAGTGGATCTAAGAGGAGGTTAACCTTTCAGCAGCTTCATAATTAAGGCTTCCATGCTCAATAGCAACTTACCCGTTTCCGCTTTTTGTGATTACAGCTGCAATGGAAATTCTTTCTTTGATTGGTTTCAATGAAGACGTGGTTTTGGACGAGATTGGGAAAGCAGAAACTTATCTGGTTTTGAAGCGGAATGATCCAGGCTTATTGTGGCTTGCAAAGTCTTCCCTTGAAACTTGCATTGCTTACTAGTAGCAGAAGTGAAAAGTAGGTTGAGAAGCATATCAATACCCAAACGATGCCATATATAGATTGTTTATACTTAATGAAATGCAGGATTGTATGTTTGGTGTTGTAATGTGTCAAGTAAAGTTTGTAGATAAAAGGATTGTTTTGGGAGTCCAATTGCTGATATGGTTGCTGCATTACTGTCGATCTATCTATGGAAGCTCTTAACATTTACACAGAAATCATTGTTATAAACTTAATGGATGAGTGATTGTAAGTTTTATTGTATGTCAAAAGCATTCGACCCTCTATATGGTAATCTCATCAAAGGAATAGATTTTATTTGTCGTAATTTAATAAGAAAGCGAAAAGACTCAAAACACAATTCAATGAATTCATATGGAGAAAATAGTTGTAGGGACTCCATTAAGGATTGGAATCTTCTGTTATTAGGCTGCCCGAATTAGGTTGTAGGTCTTGCATCCTAGGCTACTCGTGCACAAGGGTTCCACAACCTTCCTCTTTTAGGTTGCTCAAATTTCTATGCAATTTGGACACAATTCTCATCCCTCCTTAAACTGTTCATGCTCCAAAATACAGACATTTTCTCAAAATCATTCACACGAAACATCGGATGAGGAAATCCCCATCCCTCCATGAAAGATAATATGCCTCTCTGTCTCTCTGTCTCTCTCTCGCCAATTATCTTACAGGCCATTGCAGATATGTCCTTTGAAAACTGAAAATGGGCCTCCAATAGCCAATGGAAAAGTCGTTCCCCTTATCCTCATCACTGCCTCTCGGCAAAAGGACCAAACACATGTCTGCTAATCAACTGCTCATGGCTAGCTTAGATGTTCGTATATCTAATGAGATGTCCTTGCTATCAGACAAAGAAAACTATGAGAAATGAAATGAAAGAAACCAATTCCAGCTAGCATGGGATTTCGAAAACCAAAAATGCAATTTTAAACTGAATGATATAAAATGTATTGTATGGAAGTGCATTTTTTTAAAAAGTAACAATTTGAAAACGGAAAAAAATCTGTGTTTTTCAAATCATAGGCAAGATAATGCGTTTTTAAAAGCCAAATTATGATTTTACCAAACGTTTAATTGCGTTTTTATAAATTGTGTTTTCAAATTGCATATTTAAAATTGCAAACCCAAACGGACCTTAAATCACTTGTACAATGTCAGGAACGAGTCAAAAAGATCATTATACTTTTGAACATTAGGATGGAGAAGACAAGGCACCCACAACTTGAGAATATTTCAAATCTTACAAACCAAAACGCTGTGAGTATTTAAACTCCCACTTTACATCCAAATTGTGTTAAAAAGAAACTCATAAGTCAGGACTCTCATTTAACTTCTGACCAAGGATCGATCTCGCCATAGATAAAAGGGTAGGGAAATCAAGAACCATCCATTGGAATATCACTGCCATTTGGGTTCAGCGTATTATCATTATTCCTCTGAATCTGAATCTGGCTGGCTCCAAAAGTAAACTCGTGCGGTGGGACATCTAAAGGAGGACGAGCAAAAATAGAGGTAGTACCAACATTGCTGAAAGCGGGAATGGAAACCGGATCATTAATCTTTGGGAAGCCGAAACTAAACGACGGCACACCTGCAGGTGCAAAGACTGGTGGGATGTGGTTCCCAGCAGCAATTGGTCCAAAGATCTTCTGCTCATACTCCTGCAGTTG
Organism: Carpinus fangiana; assembly: GCA_006937295.1. NCBI lineage: Eukaryota > Viridiplantae > Streptophyta > Magnoliopsida > Fagales > Betulaceae > Carpinus > Carpinus fangiana. Next base: position 1,422,650 of record CM017326.1, on the reverse strand, counting down.
CTGGGAGACAACTGCATTAAGAAACAAAGGAATGAAAATCAGAGATGTTCATACTCTTGAGGTGGTTAATTTCAACTCAGATGCATGTTTTAAGTATTTGCAAGACAGGCCCTTAAATGATTAAGGAGACTTTATCACAGCATCAGAAAAGGACAGCTACTAATGCAAGAGCTCTCTTGTTTAATGCAATTTTTCTTGAGAAGTTAAAGCCTTAAATATGTACTAAATTGCATGCCGATCCAATACCGTCTAAGAGAGGAAGAAAGCAAAATGCTTAAAATGGGGGTGAGAAGAAAAAAGGAGGCTGTAAAAATTATACAATTCAGCTTCAACCCATCCATGTTGCATTTTTCCAATCCATTTTAAATTCCAATCAGCTTCCATAGATTTTTTTTTTTTTTTAAGTAATCAAAATATCATTAAAAGCATAAAACATTCCTTACTACACAGGAAGTATACAAGAAAATACACTTAATTAATAGTAGCAAATATAACAAAAAGAAACAAAAGCAGCAGTCCAAAAGTACAACAACGGATTAGCAATCCAACCCTTTAGTCCACTCAGCCATCTCCCCCAGTCGATTGAAGAACAATGAGCTTGGATAGGTTGACTGGTATTGACATGTGTTCTCTAGAAATAACCTTTAAAATCATGATCTAGGGCTTAACGATGTGACAGTCCTATCTGATATTCCATTAAATAAATTATCTTCCAGATAACTAAATTTAGCTATAGCCAGTTTAATGCAGAAACAGATCATGAGCATACCTTCAGATAATTCGACAGATGGTCTCCGCTCTTTCACCCACTGGTAACCTTGGGCAAGTCTCCATCCTTTGGACTTCATCAAGTAAGCCATCACAATAGCTGGTGACCTGTCGGGAAAGAATGAAAAAAACAAAAAAGGATTATGTCAGAAACAGACATTCAGGAAAACTAAATCATCCCCATACGGAGGTATATTCCATCGCTAAAAGCCGGCTAGGTTTTTCATAATGGTTGGTGTGTGATGCCCTACGTATAGCATTCTTGAAGCATTTGTGGCTGGGTGGGTGACAGATGTTGCTGTACGTGCTTTCTGTAGGCTAGTTTCAACTTGGGTGTGCATAGAAAGAGAGAGAGAGAGATTATTTTGCAGCAACAATTTACCTATTTTTTCCAGACATGCAGTGCACCAGAACACGAGCTTTGTCCCTTTCACATTGCTCTGCAACATCAAGCATATGTGAAATCAAACTACCAACTGAACTGAGAATATCCAAGATGTTATGGTGCAATTGAATAGATCCAACAGTTAACCTTCCATAAATTAGTACCAAATTTTACTATGAGTCACTTTCATTGAAATTAAGCTTATTTAAAATTTGTTTAACCAAATTCCATACCTTCATCATAACAGACTATTGAGTTATTTTTGTTTTAAACTGCGGCTGTGATTTTATCGAGTACGTTTTAGAACTGTAATTTCCTTTTGTCAATCTTAAAGATATCAGAAATTAAGGGCTTTTCCTCTGTTATCTCTGACTCTCCATTAGTCACTTTTAATCCAAGTGCCCCCACATCACTAGACTTACCCCTCTGGGAGGGGATACCCAACTTGATGGTTAGAAGAGAACTCATCAAAAGGTGTACCTTAAAGTGACAGCAGGATTCATATAGTTTACCGAATAAAATGAGAAACAAAGATAACACCTTAAAGCACGGAATCAAGAATGTATCTAATGTGACGACGGGAATTATGATGGAGCTGAAGAATGAGTTCTTCAATTCCTATGGCATTTGGCTTCAAGAAAGAAGAGGATCTTTCTGAAGATTGAACAAGAGACGGGGATCCTTTTTATAGAGAATTAAACCTATACTGTGGAAGACGCATAACAGAAAACAAGTAAAAGGAAAATTTTACAATGCTAACAAAAGAACCTCTAAGCAAATGTAAGTTGCCAATGTGATGATGGAACCAATGCTAAAGACTCTAGAAGAAGAAGAAGCAAGACCGATCAAATTCACCTACATCCTGCTATATATATCCCGATAATTTTATACAAAAAAGAAGAAGAATTGTTACAAGACAACTACCACTAAAAAAATTCCAACAAGAAGCACATAAGCATCTAAACAAAAAGCAGAAAGTGAAACAAGTATAAATTCATCATGAAAGAAATAAAAACACACCTAAAAATTGAATTGCATCATCAAAAGGCAAAGTTTTGTCATCTTGAAGGCAGTGATAGGTGAATGAATTCTTGTAGAGGTTTTGGCAAGCAGGCACCGTCTGCATACATATAAAAAAAAATTGTAATATAAGATTCTCAGCCTTTTATTCTACTAGATAACCTACTACAAGATATAAATTTCTGTTTAGAATCATTCTGTCATATCTCCAACCATCAATTTCTTTTTAGTTTATTTTTATGAAATTCAACCTTCTCTACAAATGCATTATGAGATGCAACCCAACATAAGTAATAAGACTCTTGAAACTGATAAATGTAACTAACCAGTGTGAGAAGTGAACAGCCAAAAGTCCATCACTCTCATATACACCCTTAAAAGTTAAGGAGCCAAAATCTCAAGCAACTCATTTTTGTTCTTAAGTCTGCATCTCATAAAGTTCCCCATGCTTTTGTACTATAATCCATAAGACCACCTAACATTCACATGCAACGTATTAGTCTACCTATTAATGTTTTTCAACTATGAAATAATAACCAATCGTGAGAATAACTAATGGACCTCCTTATCCCAACTCCTTGGGTTTGAATAATTAAATCATCATTTGCCATTCAGTTCTATACAAAGCTGAATTTCCGGTTTACTCACAAATCAAATGTTTTCTGGGATAACCTTATTTAGCTCCATTTAGCCTTCACACTGTTCTTATAGCTTCTTAACCATCTGAGTTGTTTCTCCTATCTTGTCCTCAAATCTTGCTGTTATTTACTTCTTTATATGTTACTTGTTCATCTAACATCAATTCTGCTAAATCCATATAACGGACATGTTATAAAGTAGTTCCCAAGAGATACCTTATAGCACTCTTGTAAACACCTTATTCTTGCAAACAACTTATAACACTCTTGTAAACACCTTATAGCTCTCTTGTATATCTTCATAGATTTTATGTGATCACACAATACTCTCCAATAGCACTCTGTCTCTCCACAACTCCAGATGTCTCTTATCTTATAAAATTGTATCATGAAAGCTGACCAAAACATCGATAAACAACATAGCCATTGAATCTCTCTCCTTGTGCAAAATCACTCAATGCACTATAAGGTGCAGGACACCACTCCCCACTAAATCTCAAGGCAGAATCCACTCCATCACAGATAATTGCCCGCATCACTTGTGACTAGCCCACAATCTTCTCTTGAAGCCCCAAATTATCAAAATCATAAAACACAATAAACAAATTACGGAGCACGCATTCAGAAGCCTATTAAATTACAAGGCAGCTTCCTAATGTACGCATGAAGCATAACACAATTAAATTCAAATCCCAAATCACAAATTCAATCAAAGTGATCAATTTCATAGAACATTCAAATAGACTAGCATTACCTTAGCATGTAAAACAACAAAAACTTTTTTGATTGACATATCCAAACCAAACATTGAAGTACCCAAAAGAACTTACATTAAGAACGCGAGAGATTCCCTGAGTCTTGAGAAGCTCCGAGCGCGAGGCGTTATCATAACTACCTAAATAAAGAAACTCGGGCAAGATCTCCGATGGAAAAGCGCTGACTTGAATCGAAGATTTCTCCGATGTAGCTGGAATCCGGTGACCACAAATCCCACAGACCTCTCCTTCTTCATATTTATGATAGTGGCCACAAACCCCACAAGGATTCTCTCTCTCCCTCTTCCTCATATCCAAAAAAACGAAATTTGGTCGAGGAAAGAGCTTCTAAATCACAAAACAGGAAATACCCAGATGAGGAAAACGCTTCTAATTCAGGAAACAACGAATACCCAGATTAAATAGCCTAACAAATCCTCGCAGTTTCTCCGATGTAAAAAGTGTGCAAAGAGAGAGAAAGAGAGAGTGATATTGGCTAGCGAAGCTTCTTCTTCTCCTTCCTTGATCAGATTTTGCACTTGGATTTGTCTTTTTCTCCCCTTCCGCTTTTAGGGCCTCACAAGCTTAGCTCTGATCGAGGACGTATATATATATATATATACACACACACATATACACGTTTTACAAGCTTCAGAGTAAACAGTTCTAATATTAATCACATCAGATAGATCAGAACAGCTACCAACGTCATCAGGACTCAGGAGGACGATCAAAAGTCACAAAACCACGTGCTATGAGAAACTGCGTGGATTTGTTTGATTAGATTCTTTGATAGCGTTGTGATAATGAACAGTCTAAGTTTCTGTCTTTCTTTTCTCGGTGTCTGGGTCTTTGATCGCATAGGACTCCCCATAACTCTTTAGGTCTACAACCCATAATTAGCCAATGATTGAGTGCCACATCGTTATAAAGTTGTCCGTCCGACTCCTAGGGCCTTTATAATGCGTCATGCTCCAATTAAATTTTATTTTTGCAATGCTCAGAAAAGGAAATATATTTTACTTCTTGTGAAGAAAGGACCACCCCATTGATTATGTGTAGCTTTCCTTTATTAGTTTCAATTAAAGCACAAAATCCCCTTTAGAATCAATCTATTAAGGTTTTTGCAATTATTGGTAGAATATATTTGAATGATTAAAATATCGGACAAAAATTTTCTTAACTCCATCTATAAACCTCTTTTCAAGGTGAGAAACACGTATATTTTTAATTTGTAAAAAATTGCTAAGTGTTTTTTTAGTGTTTTTTTTTTTTATCCTCTTCGTTCTAAATAGAAATTATTTTATAAAAGAAAATGATAGGTGCACTCCTCGTGTTCTTCTGATGTTTTACTCGTCTCAAGTAGAAAGTATTTAATAAAAGCCAAGTGAAAGAAATTAGAGCAACTTTTCTTTTGTTTTTCATAAGATAATTTCTACATAAAATTAGGAGGACACGAAAAGAACACCAAGAGAGTACCTACATTCCTCTTAATTTGCATATCAAAACTATTAAAAAGGGGACACATATTTCTTACAAACTCGCCTCTGTAAGGAATATGTGCCCTTTAAACTATTAAAAAAACATGTGAAAGATGGATGTCCAGAGGAAATTTGTTTCCTTAAAAAAAACATGTAATGAAACATGCTCAAATGACACATTGTAGTTGTATAAACTGGATTAAAGGAAATTTTAGAAATTTCTATCTTTAAAAGTCAACTATTTCCTTAATGATTTAATATGATATCATAATAGAGGTGTTGAGTACTCACCGTGACTTTATAGTTTATTCCCAAGTGAAAGAAAGGTTATGATTAAGTTCATTATTTTCTATTTACTTCTACTTATGGGATAATTTGTGATTTAACATAAAATTATAGCAGAGATATTTTGAGTTTTTTCTCTCTAGCCGGCCTTAGGTTTCTCTTGAGAAAAAACATATGAGGAGCTGTTCCTTCCTCCTTTCCCTTCCCCCCTACCCTTACTCTCTTCTCTTCTTTCCTCCCTCTTCCTTTTCTTTTCTTTTTTTTTTTCCATGTTATTTTTGGTTTTCCAACCAATCCAGTTGCTCCAGCCTCTACAGTGCTGCATTGCTCTTCACATGCCCAAAATCGGTTGGCCTTTAGATCTAGTTTTTCAAATATAAATCTAGTCTCCTTAACTGGTTTCGCTCAGCCACATGTCGACCCATCATGCTCCCTGTCTCCTCAATTGTCCATCGGTGCAAAACAGCTGCATCTCATCCACCACGCGCTGGCCAGTGTGCTTTGCCTCCCTCGCCTCGGCTGTTATACCAGTTTGATGGTTTTTGTTTTTTATTTTTTTTATTTTATGTTGTTTTTTGAATAAGGGTTTGAATTCTTTTTAGATTTACTTTCATGAGCGATCTTTGAGGGGAAGGTTTTTATCCTGGCCTTTGGGTCGAGGAGGATTAGTTTCAGTGTGATGGTTTTACTCCCATGGCTGAGAAAATAGAAGTTGAAAATATGGGCTACCTATGTATTTAATTGACTCTACATAGAGCAGATCTATTCTATAACTGAAGTTTGGACATGGGTTAGCGAATATTGAAGTCATAGATATGACTTTGATTTTAAGATTTTCATATTTGTCTCTATGATGTTGTAACCTCATAGCTTTGATTACAATTTATCAGAGTTTTATACTCTTTGATATAAAAGTTTTATGTTATTGATCTTTTTTTATTTTTTATTTTTTTTAATGAATAAATATGAAAGATTCAAAAAAAAAAGGAAAAAAAAAGAAAAAGAAAATTGTAGTAAAGGTCCTAAGTTCAAACCCTTACTCTATAATTTATTTTAATTTCAATTAAATATTTCATGTGTTTTATCACTTATTATTATTATTTGTAGTTAGCTTAAGTTTTTGCGCTAACTATGATTTAAATTGTATAAATCAACATTCTCCTTAGAAAATAGATATGAGAGGAGCTCCTCATCTTCCCTTCCTCGTCTACTTCCCGCTCCTATCATCCCCCTCTCCTTCTAGTTTTTTATTTTATTTTTTATGTTTGTAGGTATTCTCCAACTAGATTAGCAACTTTGCCCTCTTCGCTATGAGTCCGTTCACCTTTTCATCTCTTCTCCGGCCGCTGCTGCAACTTGCTAGTTGTTTATTTGTGGGTTTTTTTTTTTTTTGGAATAAGAGGTTTATTCTCTCTATATCAGCCATCATGAGCGATGATGAATAATTAGGTGTGAGAGGTTATTTCTTATGACCTGAATATTTCAGTGTGAGGTTATCTCTCACCGCATGTTTAAATAAATTTTGTTAGAAAATTTGACTATCCATGTCTTAGATCTAATATGTTCATAGCAAATACAGTCTTTTTAACTATATTTGTACCTTGGTTAGCGGAAGATTGAAGTCATTTATAATACTTGATTGTAAGAATTTTTGTTTGTATCTATTTATGACTTTGTAACTTCATAGCATGTGACTATAATTTTGTAAAACTTTATGCTTTGTGTGATAAGAACTTTTTACTTTGCTCTGTAAGAGCTTTATGCTCGTGATCTTTAATCAATGAAATCCTCAGATTTATGTTAAAAAAAAAATTGTATAAATCAACGAATGTAATTAATATTTGCTTTTTTTTTTTTTTTTTTTTCCTCTTTGGCCTATAGATTTAACGAAATGGTATATTATTTTTAAAGAAAATCTATCAAGAGCAATATTAGAAATTACAATTTCATTTTACCACTATTCTACCATTTTAATATGCAAGTGTCAATAATCCATTAAATTAGGCTTTGTCAAAAATAAAATAAAATAAAATAAAATCAAGAGTTCGCCGACATTACCACGTTAGTAAAGTCCAATAAAAGTGTAGTTTTTTAACACTGCTCATTTTATTGTTTCTGTTTCTTCTCTTTATGGTTATTTTATTGTTTATTGAAATAGAGAGGTCCCGTTAGTATTTTTAAGAGGGTGTGAGATTGTTATTTTAATTTTTTTAAATAATTTTACTCCTCTAAAATACACTAACCGAATATTCTCAATTTAAATGAGTCATTTTTCCCCTTGAAATAGGTACACAACGAGATTCAAGCAGTAGATGAGTAGAGCCTATGGTTGCCGTTGAGCTGGTGGCCAGATCAAGAACTTGAGGGCAAAGTTAAAAAAAATGTTATGACATTATATAAATATAAAAATTCCTATTTTTGTATTTGGATTGTTTGTTAATTTTTTTTTTTTTGACAAATCTCTCTCATTTAATAAAACATTTTTCCTTTCAAAATAAAATAAAATAAAATAAAGTAAAACAATTTTAGGTAAACGTTTTTTTTTTCAGCAGAAATCGTTTAAAAAAAAAAAAAAAAAATCTAGAATCAATATAATTTCCTAAATTTGAATTTAATTTGTGTTTCTACATTAAAAAACTTCTATGAAATAAAAGAAAATCTCCAGCTGACAGTCAAGTGCACAATTTTCTTATCTTTATTTTCATACTTATGACTTATCATTGTTATTAATTTTAATGTATTTTTAATTTTGTTATTCTGAGATATTCTTTAAGCATTCTATACAATTAACCAAAAAAAAAAAAGTGTCCCTTAAAGGGAGTCGAGGGACAAGCATTGCAATCACAAACTGTGCCGTTTTGAAGGTATGGGTTCTATGTTACCCTTTAGAGCACTTATTGTGTCAATAAGATCGTCTCAACAGTCCACAAAGGGCCCCCATAAGTACTACTGGTAGCGAGATTTTAATCTTTGCCGCTACCGAAAGCATTTTCAAAACGAAGAAATTTCGCCATAACAAGTTGTGTCGAATCTACCTCCTCGGGTCCTTGAAACATGAGCACCTGCTCGTCATCTTCTCCATAAAAAAATAACCGAAGGCGCAGTTTCGCAGTTTGTCGCACAGAGCAAAGTACAGAGGGTTCTGTTTCGTTGGTTTCGGAAAGACTATAGAGGGTTTCGGAAGCCATGGCAGGCGGCTCTTCTGTTGCTTGGCGTAAACTTCCCATTCCCTCTCGTTTCCTCTTCACTCGCCGCATTTCGTCTTCTTCTTCTTCTGGTATTGGAGCTTTTGATTCTCCACCTGCTGTTTCTTCTCGAAGAGTGGTTGTTACAGGTAACTCTCTCTCCCTCTCTCATACACACGCACATAGAGAAACCCATTAAAGATTGAAGCTTTGTAATTTGATTACATGTGTTTTATGTGTATATTTTGCATATGCATAGTGACACTTAAAGAGACATAACTGAGCTATAGGCTTAAAGCTCCTTTTTTTTTTTTTTTGGGTTTGTTGTTGTTGGTATATACTGTTAATTTTGAACTGCCTATAGTATTTTTAGTGTTAAGTTTAGGTGCTTATTGCATTTCCAACTACAATTCCATTGTTGGGTATGTTTTGGTATTGAATTTTAGTGGTCGAGGACATGGTTTTTGTAGGTTTAGGCATGGTGACTCCGCTTGGTTGTGGAGTGGAAACTACTTGGAAGAGTCTAATAGAAGGAGGATGTGGGATAAGGGCAATAACACCCGAAGATATCAGGATGAATTCATTTGATAGGGAGACCCAGTTGCATACTTTTGATCAGTTGACATCGAAAGTTGCTGCAATCGTGCCTTGTGGGACTAACCCGGGTGAATTCAACGAGGCATTATGGCTTAATTCTAAGGTAAATGTTCTCCTGTAATTTATGTTGCATTGTTGCTGATTTTTCACTTTATGTTGCTTTTTTTAGTTAGGGGAGTTTTTATCAGTTTAAGAGGCTAAGCTCTATTCTGCTCTGTTACTTTTAAACTGATCCGCAGTGTGTCGTATTGATGGTGGCATGACTATATTTAGGTTATGAAAAATTACTTTAGTAATTAGTTTCCTTCGACTCTTTACCTATTCATGCTGGGACTTTTAATATATTCCCATGACACTTTTTTTTTATTTGATCATAATGATAATTCTCAGGAGCATCGATCGATTGCAAGATTTATAGGCTATGCACTATGCGCCGCTGATGAAGCTCTAAAAGATGCAAAATGGTTACCCTCTGAGCAAGAACAAAAGGAAAGAACGGTAAGTAGTCTTCATATGCAAATAATACATGACAATTTTTTCTCCTTTCATTGGTGACATGTCGTTCTTTTTTTTACTTGAAGAATACCAGGGAGTCTCTATTGGTGGGGGAATTGGAAGCATCAGTGACATATTGGATGCAGCGCAAATGATTTGCGAAAAGGTTTGTTTGTTACTACACTGTTGTAGTATTTAACAGTTCTTAGATCATGTTTTGTCATCATTAGTTTCTCCTGATAATCTCAATTATAAGCTGGAAAATGGACTAATACCTCCAGAAACAATTAACTTAATGTGATTTTTTTTTTTTTTAATGCAGCGCCTTCGTCGGCTTAGTCCATTTTTCATCCCTCGGATATTAATTAACATGGCATCTGGTCATGTGAGTATGAAATATGGATTCCAGGTGCGTAGATAACTTTGGTAACTGAATCTAGTTTTTTTCTTTTTGAGGGGGTTGGGGTGCCTGTTTGTCTGAGCTAATGATGACAAAGGGGGCATCATGCTACTGCATCTCCAAGCGGCCAACCAATGAACATATTACTACGCCTGAATGGTGCTTCATCTCCCCAAAGAAATCAACTTTCTGAGCTAGAGCTATAGTTTTGGTTTCTAGAAAATGCATGCAAATTGACTCAATCGCTTGTCACATAGGTGCATTTTCTTGGTTTTTCATGATGAAAGATTGGGACCAACTGATTGAACCTATGATGAGTTGGCAAAATTATTGTATACAATTAAGTTGTAGAACTGAGTGTCTTCAATAAGCTTATGGAAGCTTATCTGCTTCAGTTTCTCTAACCAGTGATATTCCTCTGTAATTTGTAGGATGTATTCATACGTATTCTTGCAATAAAAGATATCATAGTATAATCTGGTCGTGTTTCTGAATATAGGGACCAAACCATGCTGCAGTGACAGCTTGTGCCACTGGGGCACATTCTATTGGTGATGCTACGAGGATGATTCAGTTTGGAGATTCAGATGTTATGTTGGCTGGAGGCACAGAGTCTAGCATTGATGCTTTATCAATAGCAGGATTTTGCAAGTAATCAATACATTAAATTTTATGCCTCATCTAAACCTACATACTGCAGCAATTCCTTTCACGGTGGCTTTGTTAGGATTAGGGGGTGGGGATGAACACGGTTGATTAACCACCTACTATTTTTTCTTTCTTTCTTCTGTAATTGACATTGAGCCCCAACAATTGAAATAAAAGAAGAGGAAAGATCTATTCCTAGCAAGTCCTGGTAAAGCACTTAGGTTTCTTTGTTTGGGTAATGAAAATTTTATTCCAGGTCGAGGGCGTTGACTACAAAGTACAATTCTGCTCCGCAGGAAGCTTCACGACCTTTTGATTGTGGTCGAGATGGGTTTGTGTAAGCATATACTCATAGCATCTGCATTCTTGAATTTTGTGCTTTTCTTTTTCTTGCATTCTGCCTTTTAACTTTTTTTACCTTATACTCAGGATAGGAGAAGGTTCTGGTGTCTTGGTGTTGGAAGTGAGTCTAAACATCTTTTCCTAAAAAAATTAGATTTTTTCTTTTTCCGTTTTTATCCTTATTGGGTGTAATCCTTCACTGTTTTTGCTATTGGATTGGTACTTAAACCTTTTTTTTTTTTCCTTAATAAAGGAGCTCGAGCATGCAAAAAAACGAGGAGCAAAAATTTATGCTGAGGTTCGTGGCTATGGGATGTCAGGTTGTTTATCATGAATGTAATAACTTGTGAATATATCATGGTGCTTTCGTAATATTGGTTTCTGAAGATAATGTGGGTTTAGGTGATGCATATCACATTACTCAGCCGCATGCTGATGGAAGAGGTGCTGTTCTAGCCATGAATCGTGCCTTAGAACAGGTATTGAGTTAATTGATTGCTCCTTACAGTTTTATCCATCCTACATTAACTGTTAGCATGTAAGTGACATTCGTGCATATGCATATAATGTCATTAGCGAAGGTGTGCAGGTGGTATTGGTAGATGAAAATATGTCATACCTAATCAACAAATGTGATGCCTACAATTGATTCACTTGATAGTTTTAACCATCAAAATTTCATGCAATCAATTTAATGGGAGAAAACAGAATTAAAACGGTGGGTTCATGGTCATAGTCGTTGGAGGGCTAAATTTGATGCCTACAATTGATTCTCATGATAGTTTTAAATTTTTAATCATCAAAATGTCATGCAATCAATTTAAACAGGAGAGAACTGAAAATTAAAACGGTGGGTTCGTGGCCATAGTGGTTGGAGGGCTAAATTTAGCAAACAACTTTATTGCCGTTTCATTGTTTCCATTTTTCCATCTTCTTGGTATTGCACTTGAAAATGGTTCTTTTCTAGGCTTAATCAAATAAGCGCCCTCAACAAAAAATGCTTCTGATTCAAGTTAGATATTTTTTCAGCAGGCATTAAAAGATTGTTGTAGTTTATATATATATATAAAATGATTGTTGTAGTTTGTTATAACGTTCTTGCTTTTTGATGACTTGCAGTCCGGGCTTCATCCTAGCCAGGTGGATTATGTAAATGCTCATGCTACATCTACACCTTTAGGTAAATTGTTTCGACCTCTGCAACTTGCTGCACTCTAATTCTGTAAAGCTTGATTAGAATGTTATTTGCTGAAACTGATGCATAATGTGGCTCATATTGCTGAAAATCTCTTATTCAGGTGATGCGATAGAAGCCAATGCTATCAAAACCATGTTCTCAGAACATGTGACATCAGGTGCTTTGGCCCTATCTTCAACAAAGGTAAATTTAGATTCTTCAAACCAGATTGATACTTTTAGAAGGATAAGAATACACATCTTTGACTGCTAAATTTTACAGGGAAGTATAACCCAAACATGATATTCTCCCATCTTGTAGATTGATTGTCTTCAGAATGATGGCTGGCCTTCATAAACCCAGTTTTATCCAGCCAGGGCCCCAGAGGAGTTACATACTCTGGGGATGATCATAGATTTAGGAAACCTTCACTACCACATAAGAGTCTTTGCATCCCTTAACGAATGAATTTTCTAATAGTTTCTAGCTTTCCAATAAGATTGTTTGTGTAAGCCAGTGACCATTTTTCTGAGGGAATCTTCCTTTGCCTAAATATATACTCTCTGTTGCAAGTTCAGAATTTGGTAGTTTCTGACATCCTCACCTATGGATGATCCAGTTCTGAGATAAAAAATCATTTTGTCTGTTATGGTGCCATGCATACCAATACATAATACATTCTTATATTTTAATTTAGCTTTCTTACTGACTGGCTATTTTATTTTGGTGGTTTTGTGTAATTACAATAATTTTCAGGGTGCCATAGGTCATCTCCTTGGAGCAGCTGGAGCTGTTGAAGCAATTTTTTCAGTTTTGGCCATACACCACGTGAGTAATTGCGGTTTGCTCCCTGTATAATTGAAGTGGAAACTGTATAATCTATCGTGTGCTTTCCTGATTGATAGTATAGAGCTTCCTGGAAAACTAATGATGACAAGGACACAATAAGGTTGCATGCTTGAACATCAAACCAGCTAATCCAAGACAATTTTTTTCCCCCCAAATCTTTTTCTTACTGGATTTTCCATGGATAAATGAAACAATTCATGGTTTTATATTACTTGAAAAAGAAAAGATTTGTGGAGATTTCCTCAAATGCCTTCAACATAAAATACATTAGTTCTAGCTTTCTTAACATGGAACTTGGTTATCAGCTTTTGCTCAAAGCAATCATGACTAAATAGCTGTGTTCCTTTGCAGGGAGCTGCACCATTAACGCTTAATCTTACTAAACCAGATCCCATATTTAACGATGCTTTCATGCCTTTGACCTCTTCAAAGAACATACCAATTAGAGCAGCTTTGTCAAACTCTTTTGGCTTTGGAGGAACAAATGCATCCCTGCTGTTCACTTCTGCAGCATAGAACAGATCGATTGATTACATTTTATTGCTTTGAACTTCTGGAGATTTGAATCATGGGTGTTTTTCACCGAAAACTGAGTTCATCCACCACTTTCAAGCCACTCTTGTAGAAATGACCCGAGGGTCATTATGGCGGAGCTTTTTTACCCTTTTTTTCCTCCCTTTTTCTGTGTCTTAGATATTGTTGCAGTATTCTTTGACATTGTTGTAGTATTCTTTTATTCTGTTTTAGAGGGGGGTATGTTTTTAGGAATTTTGACAGGTTGATTGATTTTGCTTGGTAGTATGGACAAGAGAGGTTTGCAGGGAAAAGTATAAACATACACTTATGATATATATATTACTTTTTTTTTTTTAATTTTTTATTATTAATAAATAATTCATTTCATTGATGAGTGTAGATGAGCGAAACCCTAGTACACAAAAATCCACAAAATACAGAGGATTGAGAAATGTTATACAAAACGATTTGACAAGAATGTTCTTGAGCTCTTCCTTCATCTTCTCGCGATCCTCAAAATATTTTTAAGAAATGTTGCATCCATTCTCACTTTCTAGCATTGATTTTTGAATCATTATTAGATCAAAATTTAATAGTAATTTATTTCAAATTTAATTGTGATTTTTAAAGCCCGTAAAGTTTTAAGAATATGAGAGTAAGAGTATGAGAGTATTGAGTGTTGCCATTACTCTTTGTTAAACCATGTTAGAAGGACAGAACAATAGCCTTGGCTATGACCTGAAATATTTTAGAAGGGCAGAACAATGGCCTTGGATATGACCTGAAAAGGTCAAAATGATGAATATTGCTCTTAATTGTATAGTCTACAACCCCTATAGTGGCATCTCGAGACTTTATCAAGATAATGAGGTATCAGAATGTGGAAATGGACATTCATAATTGCTGTAGTGCATCACATCCCGTGCCACTCTTTTTCAGTTTAAAAGTTTCGTAATATTTTTTTTTCTTCATACAAGTAAATGGATCCGTTAAAAACTAACTGGCACTCCCAAGTACACATGAAGTATACTTGAATTAGACCTAAACAGAAAAAGAAAATAGATCATAAAAGTTATGAAGACTAGAAAACAATCATAAGCAGTTATCCACTAAATAGAAAATTTTGCAATGCCGACATTAACAAGGCACATTATGAAATGGATTCTCGCTAGCAACACAGAACTAAATTACAAACTAATTACATCTCAATTAAAACATTAACTCTCTCTCTCTCTCTAGGTGACAACCTTTGCTAACATATAAAAATTGAACCCTGGTATGGAATCTAAGAGTACATTGATTTGAAACCTTCTGTAAGAGGAACCACTTTTGCTGACACCTTGGACTGCAACTTTGATACAGCTTGACGAATGTCCTGCAATTAACAGCGACAGACAATTATTCAATATGACTTGTGAAGAGATAGGACTAAGGACTAAGGGTCATCCCTGCAAAATGAAACTCTTCCTAAAAATCAAGCACGTGCAGCTCATGCAAGTGAGTTTCAAGTTATCTGACATAAAAACCCAGTCTGCAACGTTCTTGTGGGCAATGCTGGTAAATATAACTATTTTAATTAAACTTGACCTGAGGACAAGTAGTTCTTAAGAGTTTCTACTAGCCTCCTATGTTCAGAAAACCCAGTTTCTTTTAAATGGAACTACTTGCCAGTTTCATCCTACCATCTATTCAAAAAGGACTACTTGGTAAAAGCCCTTGATCATCAAATGATTCAGGACCATCTTATTTTACCCTATTCTGTTTTTAAAGTAATCAAAATATCTTAAATGTTTAAGGCACCTCTTGGTACACAAGAAGTATACAAGAAAAAACACCTAATTCATAGGAGCAAAAAGAAAAATCAGGGGTTCAGACCCAATTCTTTTAGGAGGCTAAAGTTGCTCAAAAATTAGGAATTGATTTCAGCATAATCCAGTCAACATGCCTTTCTTATCTGCAGGAAACCCTGCTACTGCACATCGCTAAGTATTAAGTAATGTATGGAACTTCAACAGTTACATGCTGATAGAGTAATTACAAACTGCCATTACTATCAAACAGTCACAGACAGTTTTGTGGAAATAAATAATTACCTCTATATTGTAGCGGGAAGAGAAATGAGTCAATAAAACTGCTTTATTTCTAATCCACTGCGCGTGTTCAATGATCTGCAGTTCCAACAGAATCCTTCTTCAGTAAACAAAATTAGTCTGATAAAATATTCAGTAAAGTCATACTTAAATATCCAAAGAGGTTATTTAGATAAGAATGGAGGACGGCAAGAAGTGGGTGAATCAGCTGGATGGGATTCATACCTTGGGTCTAATGACAAAAAGATAATCTAGACAAATCAATGCATTGGGTTATATCAACCATCTGATTTTCTCTTGGGTCATTCCAAAGTAGCTTTAGCTGCTAAAACTATCATTTGATACAATGGGTTATACAAACAAGCTATGCATGCTCACCTAAGTGTAAAAAAGTTGAAAAATCTATGATTCTTCGTTTCTGGGCTTTGTGCTCACCAATTAAGACCTCTCTCCCTTCCCAGCCTCAAGATATGTGACAAAAGTTATTAAGTCCCATGGGAAGTCAAAATGAAATTCTCTATGCTTGACATACCTCAAATAAGTGTGTATGACCATGTTGTCGTGCCTGCTCAACGCTGAACCCTTCATCTAGAAAAGTTGCCTGTTAAAAAAGCTTCATTAATCAGAAATGGCATTAAACCAGAATCTCAATGAATGATATAAAATCAAGTGAAATCTGCATCAAGCATCTGAAAATTCTTAGGCAAAACCATACCTCTTCTATTACATCATTTGGCATCAAATAACTAGGGTTGAGCATATTCCATTTTTAATAGACAATCGCAAACTTTGGATACAAACTACTGAAACTAGAACAGC
Organism: Carpinus fangiana; assembly: GCA_006937295.1. Taxonomy (NCBI): domain Eukaryota; kingdom Viridiplantae; phylum Streptophyta; class Magnoliopsida; order Fagales; family Betulaceae; genus Carpinus; species Carpinus fangiana. Next base: position 1,406,200 of record CM017326.1, on the reverse strand, counting down.
AAGAGAGCTGGTAGAAACTGTGTATTTTTTTTTTTCTGATAAGTTATTCTATGACTTTGTATATGTATGGATTAAACAAAATAAGACTTTTTACCAGTGAGCAGTCAGCATTTTGAAGGGCAGCCATGCAGAGACTTGGAACTGACCATTCAGTATCATATGCAAACAGGCAACCATAGAGGAAAATCATATACATCCACTCTAAAGCACTTTTTTAGTACTGTCCATGTAGCATGGAAAGAGTTCCGATTTTCAGGAGTACAATGGCCTAATTTTAGTTATAAAAACTCTAATTCTACTGAAAATAAAAAGGTCAATACAGAAACTCATGTTTATCACATGGGCTGTCGTACAGCAGAATCCCGTGAAAATTTTTGGCTTATCATACATCTATTTTTTGCAGTTTTATATTCATGGTTAACAATAAGTTGAAAACAAAATTTATAGCAGGTTTGCCTCTAAAAGTGAATAAGGCTTTATTCTCTTGACACGAAGAACACCCCATTATGTAAATAGCAACAAGCAACTTCAAAAGGAGTTATTTACTTCATACCTCAGTTATAAGAACTTTTGCCCTCAATGCATCAGCATTGCGTGGATCAAGCATATAATCTGATGTCGTATCGCCTGTGAAGGCCACCTCTGGCGACAATACAATGTCTGTAATCTGAAGAAGAAGAGTTCAAGTCATACATACGTTATATAACAGAAGATTAGAGAAAAACTATATCGCAGAAATTACAAACCTCAACACCAGACTTCTTTAGTTTCTCAATTTGTCTGCCTTTCATACGACTATACTGCATCTTCAGCTTTTTCCTAACTGAGTAGATGACATAACCCTGAACAAACCAAGTAACACCATATTACAGACTCTGAGCAGTCCTACATAGCAAACAGTAGATATTGTAGAGAGTATATATCAATAATAATCTATATCAAGGTCTCAACCCAAGCCCAAGGTTCTCTAGCACATAAATTTAACACAAGGCACACGTTCAGTGCTGCATAATCTGCTAACAAGTCAAAAAATAGGCATAACTACGGATACTTTTAACTTTTTAAAATCGTAATAGAAAGATTTCCCACCATCCATTTCTTGGCATCTCTTAAAAATAATTTCAGTCACAAATAATGACAAAAACATCAGACCATGCAATCTATGCGTCCCAAAAGTTTAACTTGCTGTTGAAACTAAGAATTTTCAAGTCATTTATTATTGGATTGCCTCTTCTTGTGGAAGTAATGTATACCAAACAGCCACAACCAACAATCTCAGTACATCTAATCAATACTTTTTCCTTCCGGAAAATTGTACATAATAATAAGAGGAATCATTAGATGAAGATCACCTGGCTCGGTATGACATGCTGAGTTCTAAATGCTCGGACAACAAGGTTATTCCGCATTTCATATGTATCACCTGAAGGCACTTGATAAATTATTTTCAGCAAAACGAGATACAAACTCATAACACAGACAAACAAGTAGACTACTGCTTCATACCTACATCCAATGCAACCAAATCAAGGTTCAGTTCCACTTGGCCCATGGCTCTGTGAATTTCTAAAAGCTTCTCAACATCATCTTTGATGCAAGGAGGGACAAATACTGTTGGAGGCGGCAAGTTATACAAACCACGACTGGCTACATACATTGGAAGCCCACCCTGAGTTGGTAAATATAGTATAAGTTCATAATACATCCACAGCCAAATTTGAAGCAAATAACTCTAAGCATAAAGAAATTAAGACCAACCAATAGATAGAAAGTACATATGGATCAGAACATCAGTCATCAGACCAAGCTACATGACTGTTTCAATAGACTCCACATTGAGCTGAACTCACTTTTATTTCAACAAATCAAAAAGTGAACCCCGCTCCAAACTCAATCTAAATTTGGTTGGGAAGCACAAAAATTTAACTAATTCCAATAATAGTTCAAACTCTAATGTCCCCTGTCTATTGTCCAAATCATGGGCTAACCGCATGCTTTTATATTCACACCAACATATTCAAATTCAACAACTCAAAACAACAATCTAATAAATAAAAAAAAAGGAAACAAAATGAAACCTCCAAGATTATCCTCAACGCATAAAAACCATAAGGACCTGATTTCATTTAACCATCACCCAAAAATTAGAGTAAAGAACACGCTCTTTTCCAACCACTAATCCAAATTATGAACAAATGAGGCATAATGGGTATTCTTCCAAAACATAAATATCAATAATGCTTAAAAAGTAAAAACCATAAAAATCCATGTTTACAGTGGCGATTTCTTTCAATTATTGCCCACAAATGACACACACCAAAAAAAAAAAAAAAAAAATTCCCCATTACAAATACCAAATTATGAACAAATAAGACTGAATCAATAATGGGTATTCTTCCAAAACATAAATATCTCCATCCAAAACATAAACATCAATAATGGTTACTCAACAGGTAAAAAAGTAGGGGAGCTCACAATGTGATCAAGATGAGCATGAGTGATAAAAACAAAGTTTTGCTGAATGGCACGTGAGGGGCACCGGCCAATATCGAAAGCACACTTCAACTCCGGAACTATAACACAAGTCTCATGGCCACCAATGGAAACTCCCTCAATCGTATACCCTTCCAAGTCCACGCCTTTTCTGAGAACTTGAGCCCTGGCTTTCCTGTACTCCTCTTCTTCTTTTATAGCTTGGCCTATTGTAGACAAATACCCCGACCCTTTGACGGAATAAACCGGACTTGCATGGTTTTGCAGAGAAAGGGGATTGTGGTGGTGGTGTTGTGGTGGTGGGGGTTTTGGTGAAATGGGGTGGTGGGGTGGGAAAATTAGCGGTGTTTTGAAGGGTGAAATGCTCAGAGATGTTTGCATATTTGGGTGTTGGGAGTGGGAGTGAGAGTGGAGCACATAAGAGAGGATTTTTGAGAGGTTTTTCAGTGGAGGGAACAAAAGCTAAGAGAGATAGACACCTCCGTTTTCCGAGGAGAAAACTGTTGCGAGGGCGTTTCAACTTTCAATTGTGGAATGTATTTGTCCTTGGAAAATATAAACGGCAAGACGTTTGCTATCTAAGATGATAGATATACAATTAAATAAGTCAACTTCATTAGACTAATTTAATTAAACAGGTCTGTCCTTCTATTATAACTCACTAATTCTATATTGGGTTCATGCCGAATTCGCAGGTCACGTCAAAAAATTTTATCCCTAAATTGTTGTTTGTCAGGTTTGGGTCATGTCGATACATTTACATAAGATTATGCATGATAAGCTTAACACGACTCATTTAATTAAATACATCACATCCTTTAACCTTAACTTCGTTGAATTTGTGGATCATATAAAAAATTGACAACTTTAACTTTTGTCATAAGAATTAGAATTTCTTAAAATTGAATTAGAATTTCTTAAAATTTGCTGTCTAAAAAGAAAAATTATAAATAGTTCTACGGTGTTCGAGTAGGTGGGTCTTGCACCTCGGGTAGCCCAGTGACATGCTCAAGGACCTCAAGATCCACACCTCCTCTCTCATTCCTAGAGAATTCAAACTAATATGAAATGATGTATTACATAGACCGAGTTTAAAGATATTTATTCTGATATCATATTAAATCGTCATTTATCTCAAGAAGTTTATAGAAAATAATAAATTTAAGTATTCAATTAATATTTTAATAAAAAAATTTGGTTCTATTTTATTTTATTTAAATGGACCAACACAGTGCAAAATTATAATATCAAATTCAATAATCTTTTAGAACTATTTCAGAAGATTTTATGTCTAAGAACAACTTTTTTCTTTTATAATTAGATTATATATACATGACAACTCTCTCGAAGGTCAAATAATTAGATTTTAGGCTAGATAAACAGCAAGCCACCACCCTTTTTTTTTTCCGTCCTTTTGGCCAATGTCTCTTCCATCTTATTGTTTATGGCCTTTTAGACAGCAACGGTAAACGGCTATCTATAGCAAGCCGTTTTAAGAATTGTCCTAGAAAATTCTTCTTCTTTTTTTTTCTTTTTTTGGGGGGGTGGGGGTCCACTGAAATCTCGTGAGAGCTTTTGATTTTATGGCATCTTGGAATGACTAATTTTTCCACCAAAAGATATCTTTACTCTGACGGTATTTAAGGTTCTTTGAACAATGTGATATATCACACTGAATGAAAGCACGGCTAGAGGCAGCATGTCTGGTGGCAGTAGGAAGAAAAGAGACTCAGGATCCCAAAGGAATGTTGTGTGTGATGGTGAAACTTCTTGAAAATTCTAGATCTTATTTTGAAAAAAATAAGAGCAAAAACTTTAAAAAGGGAGCGGATCCAAGGTTGAGGGCAGTTGATGTAGGCTGAAACCAGGCAATTTACGGTGAAAGAGGGGCTGACAGTATTGCTAAACAAAAATAATGTCTTAAAAGAGGTGGATAGGTTCTCTAAAGAAACAAATAGAGCCTTCAATGAGGAGGAAGAGGAAAATCAGGGGAAAGAGGGCGGATGAGGGAGTTGTAACTACCTTGCCCTAGGCTACTAGAGAAACAAAGGGGAGGGGTTGGGGATTTTTTGTGAAGAGAGAGAAGATAACTTTTTTGCTTCCTTCTTCTTACTAAGTACAAAATGCTCTTGTAAACCATGGGCAAAACCAAATTATAAGTAGTAATTTCAAATTCAGAGATTGATTTTTTTGAGGTGATATTAAAAATGTTTACCAATAAAATCAACCTTACTGTGACTTTACAGTATCGTACATGAGATTTTCATATCACACGGCTCCATATTCAATTATTTTCAAAATCTTTGGATATTTTTCCTCATTTTCTCCTCCCACTCCACACCGAAGAGTAACCGAAACTAATCCAATCATGTTTTCATTCGTTTAGGTTTTGGGTTCATATTGCATGACTCAATAATTTTTAATGTCTTGTAAGCTTTATACCAAACATGCCTAAAGCCGCTTCTTGTAGCATTTTCTTACCAAAGCAACAATTCCCCATCTTGTTATCCAAACAATAATCTTGGGTTACTTAAACCTCTTATAGATCGCTTCAGACTATCATGCAAACTTGAACCTACCAAGACCTTACTGCTTTTTCTTTGACAATTACAATTTTGGTTTAGCAGTTTAAAAACATGCATTCACAAAAATAGTGATTTCGAATCATAGTTAATGAAAGCACAATTTTTTTCACCCATAAGTGGCTCTAGATTACAATTCTAGTAGGTGGGGTCATGTATCTGGACTCTACTCCCTAGGAATGGGTCTGAAGGAGGGGTCACCAGAAGAAAAAAAAAAATTGATTCTGTGCATGCTCATTATACACTGAGATCTTCTGTTCAAAGAGTTCTGTTGTACAATGAATACATACATCCAAGTGGCGAAAGATTCAACCTGAAAACACATCAAACATGTACAAATGGGGGGAAACTGATTCTTGCTTCCCTTTCCTATAAACATTTTCAGACATCTAATAAGGGTAACCTACGTTTATCTACCAAATGGGTTAGAAGCTGACTAAAATTGTTTGACTCTTTATATGCCACATCGCCGCAAACAATAATTCTTGAATCTGAACAAACAATCAAAGCACTGTGAAGGGTGAAACCGTGAATGATGGGCAAAGGAAATCCTTTTCCAAGATGTGAGTTTGCATATGGCATGAACACAGTTTGAATTATTGTCCACATCACAGGCTGCAACAGAAGAGGACTTTGAGCCTTTTATTAATAAATAAGCAACTATATATAAATTCAATGTTTAAGAGTGTACCTGAATTAGATATAACCTCAGATTCCCAATATTGCTCCACTTCAATGACATTGTGAAGTCATTTAGTTTCACACTGCCAGCAAGGTTATTTCCTGCAATTTTAACTAAACCTGAAGCACGAATTACCTGCTCCAACACAAAGCAACAGAACAATTCTAATCATGAATATGAATATTATGGCCCAACCAAAAAGAGAGGAATATCATATCCTTCATATTCATCTTTAAAAAGACAAAAAAGGTGGGGAGGAGGTTTGGTGGAAAAAAACACTATCTCAAGTTGCACAACTTTGGAAAAGGAACTAAAATGATACACGTGAATAAGAAAAGAAAGGAAAAAAAGAAGAAGAGAAAGACAAGATCATATATTATGGAGGTAATATGGTATTTAACATGCATACACTATGCATCGTGGATACACTGAATATGGGGAGTAACTGCTACTTTATCTGATAATGTAGTAAAAATATTGCTTGAGATGTATTATTAATGTTTTGACTAATTACTACAGTTGACGTTGTCAGTTATACAGAAATAGGCAGATGTCACTAGTTCAATTGGCTGGGACCAGGCCTAATAAAGCGGAGGTCACTAGTTCGAATCCTCCTTCCCCCTCTTGTGTGGATATGTCACAAAAAAAAAAAGAAAAAAAGAAATAGGCAGATGTCCATCAGCACTCTCCAAAGCTGTGCCATACTTGCCTCACCAACCAGTGCAACCTCATGTTCAGGCCCGCCCTTTCATCATTATCATATTGATAATGATTATGTAATATTCAAGCATTACAGAATGATGGAGAAAGAAAAGTAATTGGGATACAATAGAAATATCATCCAAGAATAAGACTAGGGAAATAGAATGAAAGAACAACATAATACAAACAGAGTGAAGAGTAAAGATGATCAAAATTATTATTTCACCCATCAATAAGCTTACCAATGAGATGCATGCAACTGGTATTACTTCGCTTGAATCCAAAACGTCAATTATCAAGTCTACATTAACAGTAGCATCAATATCATTCTCTGCAATCCTTATGGCAGGAGGAGAAGAAAAAGAAATATTCAAATTCATAGCGTCATTAGGGTATTTCTTGTACAGTTGGGGAATAATGAATCTCCATCCAGCAGTATTCAAAAGAGACTGATCTGGTATTTTGTCCACAATCCATCGCATAAACGTTGCCTAACCAGAGAAACAAATTGTTGATTAAGCAACATGAGAATACCATCTGGAACAACAACAGCAATAGTAGTAATAGCAGCAATATTGCTATTACCATTAATACAGATATAATACATACAGGAAAGAAGGATACTACAATATAGCATATATGCTAAAAATATGGTTACACATTTCAGCAATATAAACAATGGGTCCTGAAAAAAGAAAAGAAAATAAATCTTTGCAAAAGTTAAAGACTTACATTATAGTACAAGGATGATGCTGAGTTAAAGACAGCCTCGTCTAATGCAATTCCAAGCATTTTAGATGAATCTGGGCAGAAAACCGAAGGTTGTGTATTTGCAGACTGATACTTACGGACTAGATCTCTTTTTCTTTCTGTGAATAACCCATTGATCTCAAATCCAATGGAAGAATTACTCAATGAAGGGTCTTTTACAAAAGTTACATTCAGAGAAGCATTGTCATCCACTGGAATTTCTTTCGGAAGAGCTTGCAGAAAGGAATCGAGCTTCAAAATCCCTTCTTTAAGTTTCTTAGTAATAGCATTTTCCACTGCAGACCCTATTTGATCTTCAAAGGCATTAATCATCCTGCCACATGACAATAATAAAGTGTTAAAAAACGTGAAATAATCAGATGATCCTGGTTTTTGTCTGGAAGCTATGCAAAGCAAAGGAATTGGCAAAGGATGTTAGAATTTTTTCCCTTTTCCGGTAAGCGAGTGGGCCCCAAGGGAAGGGGGAAGGGGAGAGCCAAATTCCTCAGCTTCATGAGGCCAAAGGATGTTTGGACTATAAAGGAATAACAATATCCATTATGTTCACCATAATAGTGTGAAACACATAATAGAGAGAAATAAAGAAAGAAAAAGAAATAACGAAGAAAGAAGCCTTCTAACCTGCTTGTATAGAGCAAGGAAGGCACTCAACCCTAACTTCAGTTTTTCCTAACCATACAAAGTAGAAGGGTTTCCAATCAAATTATTCTTCTTCTTTTTTTTTTTCTTTCTTTTTTTTTTAAAAAAAAAAGAAGAAAAAAAGAAAAGGAAAGAGTAATGTTGTTGTCAACTATCCAAAAGCTTTAAGAAGGCAGTTGTTTCCAAACTATTGCTTTTGGAAAATTAAGGGGGAATGGAGCATGGTTTGTCCCTTCTATATATTTGCATTGAGGAAACAGTGTTTTCAACTACAGGCCATATTGAGAATTTTGACATCTGGGACTATCAAGTTAAACCATCAGCTTTTCAAATTATAGAGAAGTGATTTCAGGGACCAACCTGCTTGTCTATTAAAGTTTGTGAAAGAAGAGATCATATGCAGGCACCAGATAAATACACAACACTAATGAACAGCTAGAACTAACACCACTGGGACGAGTAGTTGTTAGATGATTTAATCATTATGAATGAAGATCAATTGATTGCACAAATAAAAAGAATGGTGGGTACTACTGGAACTGAAGTTGGAAAAATAAGAAAAAAAATATAGGATTGGTCAAGGTTATTAGAAGGCAGAAATCTCTTCATGCATGGCGGCAACCTAGTGTGGATTCTTCCAAGCTGATTGAGACTGGTGGGTTCCTTCTCTTTGGAATCAGTAGAGATAGCATTGACTGAGGGAAGGAAATGATTACTACAACTACATGCTAAATAATAATAAAGAAAAAAAGAACAGCAACATAAGCAGACACTTATCTTTTTAATTAGAGGAATGCTAGAATACGCAAAGATTGCAACTTAAACATTAATACTAGATGATTGGAAAGAAAAACTACCAGCCTCTAGTACACAACAAGGAAAATTACTAACTGTCAAACAAAAAACCAAAACAACTAGGGGAAATATGATACAGCAGTGCCTGATGATAAAAATTGAGTTACATAATATTACATACCCTTGATAGAGCCAAGATGCTCCCCCATCCAATTTTATTGAAATATCTCTAACATAACAACCACATTCCATAAGGGATAGCTTCAGAGTTCCTTCGTGATTCTCCAAGCCTAAAGTAAGTCCCACTTCCAAGCCTTCAACCTTACCCAGGATAAGCATTCATCAAATTCCTTTTTTAATGGACACATGAGAAATGAGCAAACAAAGACAAAAGAGAAACCAGACAAGCTCTAACGGGTGTATGAAGGTCATGCTTTTTTTTTTAATATAAAAAAAGCAAACCTAGATAAAGGAGGAGGGTTGTGGTAATAGATATGTTGACCATCAATTTCAAAACAAATTGTATCTTATGAACATGAATCCAAAGATGAACTCCCTAAGATAACCGAATTCAGGTGGAAAAAGAGTAACAAGTAATATAACAACCATATCTTTCAAATTAACAGACAATTCTTACAACCCAAACTTAAAGCAATACAAAGGCATGCCCTTTATGTAAAAACTACTTAAGAACAAGCCTTCAAACTGCATAAATACTGCATAATAACAATTACTATAGGAAATAACAATTTATCCTCAGATTCCAGGTAGTTGCCACAATGATGAAAAAGGTAAAATTACCCAGTGCTGGTCCTGTCTAACTGGAGCTATTTCCAAGACGATAACCAAAGTGAAATTTCTTAATGATTCCAACTATACAACACACAATAAAGCAACTAAGTTCCATTCAAAGTACATTCTATGAATCAAACCAAATTGCATACTGTAAAATATTTTCATGAAATCGACCCATCAGCAATAGAGACATCTCTCCATGTTTGACAAAACCAAGCCAACAATAAACTAGATGAAACCAGCTAAACCATACCTATAAAATCCAGTGAGACCACCCCAGCAAACGAACACAACAACAAAAAGAAGCACACCCTAATGCTAGAAAATCATACTCTAATTGCGTAGTATCCCAAGCAATTTTCTCGGTTAATCAACCAGTCAAACCAATCATACGTAGAAAACACTACGAAGCTACTCAATTCCCATTTGAACATACCCAATAAACAAATCCAATTGCAAATACAGAAATTTGAATAAAATTCAGCTATAATTCTGAAAATATATGCTAAGCCTGAATATAAGCACAATAAAGATGCCAAACCCCCAATCAACACATATCCAATTGCATACACTCAAAAGTCTGCAACAAACTCCAACAATAAGCCATACCTGAACAGAAGCACTCCCTGTATCCGAAATCTCAACCGGCACAAGCCAAGTACTGTAAGAATAATACCAATTCATACTCAAATTACAAGTAGCTCCTGACACGATAATCACAATTCCAGTATCGCCAGGCTTAACATACGACTCGGAAACATCGATTTCGTATATTTTAGTGTTCGAGAGGACCATATGAACGCTACCCACAAATGGGATTCTCACAGATTTTTCAATCTTGGGCAGTTTCAGTGGGATTATTGAAGAAATGGCCTTGTCTGTGAGCAAGTCCTTGAGAAAATCAAGGCCTTGTCGGGAGATAACTACGGAGGTGAAGGCTTGGTCCGTGGGTTCGAGAAGGGAATGCGCGGAAACGAAGAAAGACGCTATTAGGATGAAGAGAACAGTGGTTGCCATTGGGGGGTCCTTGCGAAACTTTGTTGGGTTTGGGTTTGTTCGGTTTTGGAACAGGGGAAGAAAAAAACAGATTTGGTGTGGACGAACTCCCAGGTGAAACGACTCCTACTCCTAGTGAAATGTCAAAAATGCCAATTACTTGTCTTTTTGACATTTATTTTTATTAACTTCAATGGAAATAAATACCTTAATAAACACACTCCCTCTCTGGTCTCTACACTTATTTGATCTAATTTAATAAGTTGGTTTGGTCGAGAGATTTGAAAAAAAAATAATAATTTAAAAACACAGTTTATGAAAATGTTATTTTTAAAAACACAGTTTATGCGTTATGTAAAATTTTGTAAAATAGTGATTTTTAAAATTACAGCTAATTATACATTTTTCTTCTCCCCGGCCGCTTTTTTGTATTTTTTGTTTTAAATAAGATTTTTTTTTTTCCCCTCTAGATTTGCCTTCATGAGCGATAAATAATTAGGTGTGATATATTATTTCTCATGGCTTAGATATTTTGGTGTGAGGGGTTATCTCTCACAGCTCGTTTAAATAAATTTTGTTATAAAATTTGGTTAATTATATCTTAGATTTGATATGCACTTCAACTGTATTTGTACATGGATTAGCGGGAGATTAAAGTAATTGACAACACTTTATTGTAAGAATTTTTATTTGTATCTATGACTTTGTAACATCATAATATGTGACTATGATTTTGCAGAGCTTTTATGCTTTGTACTGTAAGAACTTTTTGCTCTGCTCTGTATGAGCTTTATACTTGTGATCTTTTCGTTCAAAAAAAAAAAAGAAAAAGAAAAAGGCACAGCTAATCAAACGGTGAACTCAACACACAAAGTTGGAATGTTAGGATTAAGGAATATTACTCGTTTAATTAAATGGATTGAATTAGAGTTGAGTCGGAGTTGACAATCTTATACTTGTGTTGATACAATTTAAACCTAATATACGACATTTATAGTTTTAAATTGTTAACATGACCCACAATTTTTTATTTTATTTTTTTTATAAGAGGGAGGTGGATTCAAATTAGTGACATTCGCTTCATTAGGCGTAATCTTAGCCGATTGAATTACCTCTTGGAGACACATGACCCACAAATTTAATATAAACTTAACACAAAATTAGTAAATTAAGGTTAAAGAAACCGGTACATTTAATTAAATGTGTTGAATTAATAAAAAGCACAAAAATTAAATGCGACCCAAAATCAACACGCTATTACAAATTAAAACCTAAGTTCGATAAAATCACAACCTAAATTTAGATCCATGTATGTTCCTTTCTAAGAAAGTTTTTTTTTTTTTTTCAAATGCCAAGAGTGCCCCTCCTTTTCTTGGGAAGGTTGGTCNTTTTTTTTTTTTTTTTAACATGTCCACACAAGAGGGAGGAGATGAATTCGAACTAGTGACATTCGTTTTATTAGGCGTGGTCCCAACCGATTGAACTACCTCTTGAAGACACATGACCCACAAATTTAATATGAACTCAACATAAAATTAGTAAATTAAGGTTAAAGAGACCGATAAATTTAATTAAATGTGTTGAATTAATAAAAAACACAAAAATAAATGCGACCCAAAATCAACACGCTATTACAAATTAAAACCAAAGTTCGATAAAATCACAACCTAAATTTAGATCCATGTAAGTTCCTTTCTAAGAAAGTTTTTTTTTTTTTTTTTTCAAATGACAAAAGCGCCCCTCCTTTTCTTGGGAAGTTTGGTCAATGAGGTTCGCGTATTGAATACCTCTTCTGTTGCAGAGAGGAGCGAACATGGCGTTACAGGCTGGGGTTTCAACCTCCAAGGTTCTCATCCTTGTCGGAGCAGGTCACTTTTTCTTTGGAGCTCTTTAATTTAATATGATTAATTTCTAAAACCTTCACTAGTTTGTAATTTAAATTATTCGTTAGGGTAAATTTCAATTCTTATCCCAAAACTGATACTATTGTTGTTGTTGTTGTTGTTGTGTGATTTAGGTTTGACGGGTTCGGTTGTTTTGAGGAGCGGGCGACTGTCGGATCTCATAGCACAGCTTCAGGAATTGCTGAAGGGTGTGAATGAAGCTGAGGTCTCGCCTCACAAGTATGATACTGCAGTTCTTGCAGCTCAGGTATCCAAAAACTAGCTAAGTATGCTAGTAACTTTCAAATAATTAATGGGTTCTAACTCAATTGCCAATTTGTTGGGTTTAAATGCTTTCGTGGTTAAAGTGATTTTTGTAATTTTTTTTTTTTTTTGAATTTCATTAAAATGAACAAGGGCGTAATCCATAGAAGAGAAACACCTAACCTGAAGAAAAGAAAAGATATATTCATCTTTTACACAAAGGGTGGTGATTAGTTTGTTATGGTCATACGCTTGTTTGCTCTTATCTTGAATGCTTTAGTTAGTTATGCTAAGGTAAAATCAAATTAATGAGATATAAATTGAATAGTTCTTCCTTTCTGCATATTAGAATGGGACGAAGAGAATGTGAAGTTGGGGGGTTTGAGTGTTGCACGTGTAACTTACCATTAATGCTAAATCACCATTTATCCCAAAAGTTTAAGTTGATAGGAATTTTTAATCATTTAATCAATATTTGAACACTCACATCATGTGTGAGTTCAAATTATCTTTTAACAAGCGAGGTTTAATACGTGAAATATTTAACTGAAATGGGGGCTAGACTATTGAGTTAGGGATTGGATTTAGATCCTTTGCTTTGATATCATCAAATCACAACTTATTTTTCAAAATTTAAACCGACAGTAAGTTATGTATTTAATCATTTAATTAATATTCTACTAAATAAGAAAAAGTTTATTGAATGCCATCAGGTTTAAAATGCTTAAATTATTGGTTTGTGTATATTCATCTTCATGAATGGGAGGGGGTCTTTAGTTTGTTATGCTCATATGCTTGTGAGCTCTCGTAGCTCAAATACTTTAGTTCGTTATGTTAAAGTATTTCAAATTAATGAGTTCTAATTCAAATATGGCTTCCTCTCTCCCACAAGAATGGGCAGAGAATTCATAAGGTCGTAGATTCAAATGTTACTGAATACATTTGTAACTTACCGATAAAGATAATTTCCTAATTGCTGTTAGTTTTAATACTTTAATAGTTAAGTGATTTATGTATATTCATCTTTGCAAATGTGGTGTTTAGTCTGTTATATTTATAGCTTGTGTGTTCCTACTTCAAATGCTTTAGTTAGTTATGCTATGGTATTTCAAATTAATTAGCTCCAATAAAAATAGCACTCCCTCTCCGCTTATAAGAATGGGGTGGAGAGTGTGTAAGGTTGTGGATTTATATATTACTGGGTGCACAGGTATTTACCAACAAAGAAAGTAGTTCCTCAATGCCATTGGGTTAAAATGTTTTAATAGTTAAGTGGTCTGTATATTCATCTTCACAAAGGGGGGTGTTTAGTTATTTGTGTTCATATGTTGGTGTGGTCATAATCTTCAGATTCGGCAACTGGCTCAAGAGATCAGGGAGTTAGCTGTGTCCCGTCCGGTAACCATCTTCAATGGGAATTCTGCATCAAATGGTATGTAGATTAAGTTCTATTCTATTTTCTTTCTTTTGTGAAATGTGGATTCAGTATGGTTTACTTTTTCTAACCATCTTTTTTCTTCTTCTTTTTTTTTTTTTTGGGTGGTGATTGGGCATATTTCATTGATCTCTTCATTTACTCTTTTAGTTGAATCATATTTTCTGATTAAAAAAATAAAATAAAATTCAAATCAACTAATTATAGTTTTTTCCCTTTTCATTTTTATAATGATTATCTCTGCTTCCCAATTGTCTACGTGTCGAAACTCCTTGGGGATTTTCTACTACCGTGGATCAGTTTTATTCTTGTTTAATATTTATCATAAATTTTAAAGGATATTATGTGCAGCATTATTAAACGGGCATAGTTTTTTGTTAGTAGAGGTTAACTGTAAATAGCTGCTTACATGTTTTGATGTCACACAGGGAGTTATGCATCTTACTTGGTGCCTGCTGCTGCACTTGGAGCAATGGGATATTGCTACATGTGGTGGAAGGTAAGGTTTTTAGTTGTGACCGAAACCCACTGATTTTGTTGTCACAAATGTGTTGCATTTGGTATTGCAGTTGTAAGAACAACTTTTCTTGTTGACTTTTGGGTGAATTTGTAATTTTTCTTTCTTCTATTGTGTAGGGTTGGTCACTTTCTGATGTAATGTTTGTAACAAAGCACAATATGGCAAATGCTGTTGCAACTGTCTCCAAACAGTTAGAGAATGTCCATGAAGCACTGGCTGTAAGTAGCATTGCTTTGCTGTTGTCCAGTAAGTTTTCACAGATGGTTATTATTTCCTCTTATAGTGTTTGAAGTTCACCTCTGTTTTGAATGCTAATTTGTGCAGGCAACTAAGAGGCATCTAACTAAGAAGCTGGAGAACTTGGACTGGAAGGTGGAAGAGCAGAAGGAAACAACCAAGCTCATCGCAAATGATGTACAGAACTATTCTTTATTTTCCTTTAATGTCCTGAAATGCATTTCAATTTAAATAAGACACAGGAGATGCTGTCTGCTCAAGTGGGGGCCGGGGGTTGATTATTTGATGAAGATCAAATTACCTTGCACTTCCTTTCTCCTTGTTTGAAGCATTACAGCCAACAGAGGATCCTGTTGCCATTCATTTTATTGTGTTGTTCTTGTTAAGATCACAATAGACACTAGTATCTTTCATATCAGCATCTCTTGTTGGATCTGGATTTGGGTTTGCCATGAATATATTCAAGTCCTAATGGCACTACTTGCACCTGGGGTTCATATTGAAGTATGCTTATATTAAATTGCAGTCTTTTTTGCATGCAGGTTAATGAGGTGAAGTCAAACATTTCTCAAATTGGTTTTGATGTTGAATCAATCCATCAAATGCTATCTGGATTGGTGAGTTGCTGCAATTTTTTTTACCCTCTAGCATGCTAATTTCAAGTAAGCTTATAAGAATACTGATGTTGTGTTTCTCAATTAACTCAACAGGAAGTAAAGGTTGAGCAACTTGAAAGCAAACAGGTTATATTTCTGATAATGTAGTCAAATTAAGTGCATTCTGCAATATGTATTTACCTAAAGTTTCTATGTGATTGATATCATCCTTTATTTTCTTCCCAACATCATACAGGATATGACTAACTCTGGTCTCTGGTATCTATGCCAAGTGGCTGGAGGCATCAAAGATGGACTAAATACTAAACTATTTCAGGTCAGATACCATAAGCATGTGTTCCATCTATGCGTATTTCTTTTTTTGACAAGTCCATACAAGAGGGGGGAGGGGGATTCGAATTAGTGACCTTCACTTCATTAGGCGTGGTCCCAACCGATTGAGCTACCTCTTGGGGACTACATCTATGTGTATTTGAGAGTAATAGTCAGGCACCTAAAACTGGGTAGTAACTGGGATGTAGTATGAACTTTTCATGCCTGAGCATGGTCTGCTGATTTATGTGACAGCCAATTGTGTGGGCCCTACTTGTAGTAGTGATCCTTGTTCAATGAGGCTGAGGGATGTGTATCTATATTATCATGGACTCATTTATCTTTTTGCTCCTAAAATATTGCTAATTTCTACCCGTCAGGGTGCAGCCTAGTGGTCAAAGGGTGGACTTGGGATGAGCTGTAGACTCAAACATCCTGGGTTTGATTTTGCACTAGGAGTTCCCCTGAATTACCTAATACACGGTTCTCATTGGTGGGGTTGTATATCTGGGGTTTACTCCCTAAGGGTGGGTCCGAACTCCAAAGAGCCCTGCCTTGGGGAGGTATCCCATCATCAAAAAAGAAGCTAATTTCGGCATCGTCTTTTGGCAGGATGTCAGTGCTAAGGTTGCAAATCATTCAACAATCACATTTGAGGAGAAATCGCTCAAGGTATCCTGAGTCTCATGCTTTAATGTAATCTTGTTCTCATTCATCAATGACGTGGTTTGACAATATATTTCAGGGTCTCCAATTCATTGCCGAAACTAAGGGCTCAGTTGTGGTTGATAAATCAATGATAAGCACGCAGAAAAAAGATCTTGACAACTTCTCTGGTGAAAAAGTTCCGACATTGAAAAATAGAATACATAGGTCATATCCAGTTGGGATTTCTTTGGGCTGATGAGATATTAGGGGTTCAGATACATAATTCTTTGTTTCGTCATTTTATTATTGATTTTGTGAGCTGGCCTCTTTCCTATTAATTCTGTAAACGTTCGAGGCTGCAGCATTCCCTATTTTGCTTCCAGTGATAAACGTTTCTCAGTGCTTTGTTCAACATATCTCCTGCTGGAAAATGTATAGGGTTCAATATCATGTCATACATGCTCTAAATAAAGCACCATAATCTCAGTGGTGCTAATGAAAGTGTATTATTGTATATACCATTTAAGAAGAACATGTTTACCGATCTAATATTCATCTGGCCACATGTCAAAAACCCTTCCATCTTCATAATTTTATACATTTGTCTCCAGAGGATTTGGATTTCCTACAATTGGGGTGCCTGAATTGTACTGTAAAGAGCATTGCAGGGTATAGGCAGGTGGACTCTGCCCTTGAAACTGTCCTGGACAAGTAACCCTATAGGGATTTTCCCTACAATTGAGGTGTTTGAATTACAGTGGAATTTGGGTAGCTCAATAAGTGGGCCCATGCCCCTAGCTTACTCAGGACAGGTTGTCCTTCTGTCCCCTTTCCTATCTGAATTGTAGTACAATTTGGGCACCCCAATTGTAGGAAATCCTAATTGGACATGGTATGCTATGTTTGGTTGTTCCAAATCCATGATAACAGATAATGAAATCATCCTGTTGATGCGGCATTTTGAATGTTTCATGTTTCCATTGTTAGAACTTGGGGTCTTGAAATGAATTGAGCAAAGAGTAGCGTAGAACCATCAAAAACACATTTGATACACAAAATAACCATTCTTTTAGGAGTAAGGAAAAAAAGAAAAAAAAAGAAAAAAAAGAAGAAGATTTGGTATTAGTAGTAATACAAGGAGTTGAAATAAAATGATTATTTATATTTTTTTTGATTGATTGCTCTGGTTGGATGTGCGTCATATATATATATATATATATTGCAAGGAATAACTGTTACTTTTTTTCTATTTAGGGAAATAGCGATTCTCATTCACATGTGAAATCAAAACTTTTTGTGCAATCAATCAAAATTTTGTGTAAAACCATCAAAACACTTTTGATCACATTGCAACATAACACATTTTTTTAAAGCAAATGATCTTGAGGAAAATAACAAAACAAAATAAAGAAAACATGAGCATAATTTACGGGTCCGTTTGGCTTTGTAATTTCAAAACATGCAATTTAAAAAAAATGATTTTAAAATGTGCGATTTGAAATGCAATTTTGAAAAACACAATTCAAAGTTTGGTAAGATCTTAGTTTGGCCTTTAAAATTGCATTTTAGTTTTTAAAAACATGCCTTTTTAAAAATGCACCATTGCAATTTTTGTAAAAGTATTCTCCCAATTGATATAAAATTTAAATAATTTGAGTTGACAATTTTTTTTTTCTATTAAAAAATGCAAGCGGGAGACCCATCATGGCATGAGTGGGACTTAAGGCGGCTAATATTAATAAGATTGATGATTCCAATTTCATGAGTTAAACTCTCACCCTAGTATATGCGTAACTACTTTGAAAATTTCTTTGAGACTACTAAACTACAACCACATATGGATATATGGTTTTGTTTGAAAAGTGGATTTCAAAATATGAAGATTCCAGTTCTTCAAAGACTTTCTCAAGAGATACTATTTTTGGTGCTTAGTTGGTTTAAAGGTTTCAAAATGTACGGTTTTTAAAAAATAGTAATTTTAAAAATGTAATAAAACATGTGGTAAAATTAGCGGTTTGAAACATAGTGCTTTAAACTACCTTTCAAATTGTATGTTTTTAAAAACATACTCCTTGCCTGCTGTACAGAAAGGTGATTTTTTTTTTGTTTTTGTTTTTTTGCATAATTTCAAACCATTATTATTTTTAAACAGACTCCCAAATGAAAATATTTTCTACAATTTTGTTTAAAAATGCTTGTTTGGCCAATGAGAAATATCCCAACAAACTCTAATAATACATTATTGGGTTGGATTAGAACATATAAATTAGGCCTATTAGCTCAACCCTATGCTACATGGACTTGCTCAAAAAAATTCTAGTCAAACAAATGCAATTTGAAAAATAGCAATTTTAAAACATGTGTTGGGAGATTAAAGCGATTATGGAGTTTTTACCAAGAGTACATTAATATACATAATTGAACACAACTCTAACCCAAATGCCTAAGCTAATGAGTTAAGGTCCACTTAAGTATATTAAGCACTCTTTTCTTTTATATTTTCTCAATGTGGAACTCAACACTCACAAGTGCACTCACAACAATTTTTTTTCGGTCTAGACAGTCCCGCTTTATGTGCCCTTTCTTTCCACGCTTATAGCAATTGATGTCCTTTCTCCTCCTAGACTTTAACTGAGAATTCTTGCATTTCGAATCACCCTTGTTACTGCTTCTTCCACGCTCATAGTTACTCTTTACAACTAGCCCTTCTCCTTGAAAATTTTTCATCAATATTTTTCTTCCTTTGATGGAAAGCCAATAGGGCTCTTGTAACGTCCTCTAACTCCAAGATCTCTTTCCCCCATGTCAAAGTTGTAACCAAATTCTCATACGTAGAAGAAGTTGGGAGTGAATTCAACAGCATTAACGCCTTGTATTCGTCTTCAAACTTTACATCAACCCTCTTTAAATTGCCGATTATCGGATTGAACACGTTAATGTGTTGGCTCAAATCCGAGCCCTCCGTCATCTTCAAGCCGTACAACCACTGCTTTAGATAGAGCTTGTTCGTCAACGAATTTGACATATACCAACTTTTCAGTTTCAATCAAACTGCCGCTGGAGATTCTTCGTCCATGACATGATACATTACATCATCTCCTAGACAAAGCCGAATAGTAGCCACTGCTTTGATTGCCGAACCACGTTAAATCTGTGTCTTAACTCTCTTGATTTCTTTCTCTTTTTGATTACATATTATTCATCATTGTTGTGCACAGTAATAACAAATGGTATCAGAGCCATGGTTACTTTCCTGGGACAAGTGTCTGGATGCGTTGGGTTTAAAGTTGTGTCTCCACCCGCAAGTTGGGTTTAGAGTTGTGTTCGCCATCTGCAACTCTTGACGTGAGATACTCTTGGAATGTAGAAAGACTCACAAGCGAGGGGGAGTTTGGTCAATGTGAAGAGATTCACAAGTGAGGGGGAGATTGTTATGAGTGCACTTGTGAGTGTTGAGTTCCACATTGAGAAAATATAAAAGAAAAGAGTACTTAATATAGTTAAGTGGACCTTAGCTCATTAGCTTAGGCTTTTGGGTTAGAGTTGTGTTCAATTATGTATATTAATATACTCTTGGTAAAAACTCCATAATCGCTTTAATCTCCCAACAAATGGTATCAGAGCAAGGTTACTTTCCTAGATGGGTGTTTGAACGCGTCGGGTTTAGAATTGTGCCTCCACCCGCAACTTGGGTTTAGAGTTGTGTCCGCATCTCGCAACTCTTGACATGAGACACTCTTGAAAATGTAAAAAGACTCACAAGCGAGGGGGAGTTTGATCAATGTGAAGAGACTCACAAGTGATGGGGAGATTGTTGTGAGTGCACATATGAGTGTTGTATCCCACATTGAGAAAATATAAAAGGAAAGAGTGCTTAATATACCTAAGTGGACCTTAGCCCATTCGCTTAGGCTTTTGGGGTAGAATTGTGTTCAACTATGTATATTAATGTACTCTTGGTAAAAACACCATAATCGCTTTATTCTCCCAACAACATGCTATTTGAAAACACTTTTTTTTTTTTTTAATAAGCGTTTGGTTTTAAAAAAACTCACTTTTAACTTGCGAAATCATAAGGGCAAATAGAGTCACAGACCGAACCGAGTAGAATACACGACATACTCAATAACACNTTTTTTTAAAGCAAATGATCTTGAGGAAAATAACAAAACAAAATAAAGAAAACATGAGCATAATTTACGGGTCCGTTTGGCTTTGTAATTTCAAAACATGTAATTTAAAAAAAATGATTTTAAAATGTGCGATTTGAAATGCAATTTTGAAAAACACAATGCAATGTTTGGTAAGATCTTAGTTTGGCCTTTAAAATTGCATTTTAGTTTTTAAAAACATGCCTTTTTAAAAATGCACCATTGCAATTTTTGTAAAAGTATTCTCCCAATTGATATAAAATTTAAATAATTTGAGTTGACAATTTTTTTTTCTATTAAAAAATGCAAGCGGGAGACCCATCATGGCATGAGTGGGACTTAAGGCGGCTAATACTAATAAGATTGATGATTCTAATTTCATGAGTTAAACTCTCACCAGTATATGCGTCGGGTTTAGAGTTGTGCCTCTACCCGCAACTTGGGTTTAGAGTTGTGTCTGCATCTCGCAACTCTTGACGTGAGACACTCTTGGAAATGTAAAAAGACTCACAAGCGATGAGGAGTTTGATCAATGTGAAGAGACTCACAAGTGATGGGGAGATTGTTGTGAGTGCACTTATGAGTGTTGTGTCTCACATTGAGAAAATATAAAAGAAAAGAGTGCTTAATATATCTAAGTGGACTTTAGCCCATTCGCTTAGGCTTTTGGGGTAGAGTTGTGTTCAACTATGTATATTAATGTACTTTTGGTAAAAACACCATAATCGCTTTATTCTCCCAACAACATGCTATTTGAAAACATTTTTTTTTTTAATAAGTGTTTGGTAAAATCATAGTTTCGTCTTTAAAATTGTGCGTTTTTAAAAACGTACTCTCTCGAATGCAATTTGAAAATTTATATTGTTTTACGTTTCCAAATTGTCAATATTTTTTTAAAAAAACACACTTTTAACTTGCGAAATCATAAGGGCAAACAGAGTTACAGACCGAACTGAGTAGAATACACGACATACTCAATAACACACTAAGCACACTATATTAGAGATGAGTTTTTGTGCTACACAAAGGAGGTAGCACTCTCCCATCTTTCAAATTCCATATTGATCACTGCAGGATTTAATCTCAGGTTAGACACCAGTTAATAAACTGGTTGTCCTGTTCACCTGGAACCTCTTATTCTCAAAGAAACACAAACTTTTACATGAGAAAACAAAAGGCAAAAGAAAAGATCAATACTTTTATTTTTCACGACAGCAATCAGGGAACCTAGGGCATGGACAAATAGTAGGATGATATGCTCTGGCTTCCACAGCAGGTGGCATGGCTGTGGCCATGATCACAAGGCAGAGAAGAACCAGCTTGATTGCAAGTTGAAGAAGATTCTCCATGGTTGATGGTTCTATCTAGGCTTGAGCCAGAGGCTCCCCTACTTATGGAGATGTGATCCAGCCAAGTTTAGCATGCCAACGAAGCACATTTATCTGCAGAACTCAATTTTAGAAAATGAGACTCCTTCAAGGGCTTCAAAATCTTGGTGAGATTAGATTCCATGCATGTTTAGAAAGTGAATAACTCCTTTCAAAAAACAGAAAGTGAATAACTACTTCCAGCTATTTTCCTATATATATATAGGAAAATAATAATAAATAACATAACGGTTCCGTCTTCCAACTACATTTTTATCCTACCCTGTTGATGTGTGATTGGTACTCCCACGTTAGTCGGGTAAAATAGTATAGATAAAAGTGTGGTTTCTAACATCAAATCATATATATATATATATATATATATAAGCCGATCGAAACACATTCCAAAAGTGCCTTAAAATTGCGATATATGGCGTAAACCCATTTTTTCTAAAGGCAAAACCGGTTTTTTACTTAAAAATCGGTCATTAAATAACGTAATTAATTGCATTAATTATATTTCAAAAGGTTTTCATATATACATTATTCAATAAATTAAGTATTATTAATGTCCAAATCAACTAAGGAAACCAATATTTTAAGAGTGAACCGGTTTTTTACTTAAAAGTTAGTCATTAATTAGTGTAATTAATTGCATTAATTATATTTAAGAGTTTTCCGTTTATAAATTATTAAATAAATTAAGTATTATTAATGTCTAAATTAAATAAGGAAACAAATAATATAAATCAAATTATTATGTATTAATACGTTTCAATTTTAAAATTAAATTATAATGAAGAATCCTACGCATCGGCATTGCGCAGGTTATAAGCTAGTTAATAATAATAAATTGTCCCCAAAGGGTAGCTCAATCGGCTGTAGACCACTCCTAATGAAGCGGAGGTCACAAGTTTGAATCCCCCTTCCCCTTCCCTTGTGTGGACATGTCAAAAAAAAGAAATAATAATAAATTAAAAAAAAAAACATCATACAAAAAAAAAAATGGAGTAATGCTACAAGTCATTCTTGTGTCCTTTCAAGAATGACGTGGCTCTTAAACTTATCGTTGGGTTTGTGATTGATCACTATTGAATTTTGATCGAATAGTAATTTTAAAAGCTACCTTATTTTTGAAGTGACATAAAAAGGACTTGTACTATTGTAGTCGATTTCTTACCACGACTTCGAAACAGATAGAGCTTTAGATCATAAGCTTGAGTTGAGAAAGCTGACCAGGGCTATGTAGTTGGGTCCAAACAGTGAAACCTTATTGGTTGAGTGAACCAATAAACCAACCATTCAGATGACAAATTCGGCCAGATTTGCAAAAGATCAACATATATCATATTAAAATCTATCATTATTTAATCAAATTAAGCACCCAAAGTTAAATTCATAATGATCCAATTCTCACTTGTTTAAAATTTATGTTATCAAGCAAGTCAATACACAATGTTCGATGGGGCCAATTAAATCTGTTTGTTGGCTCATCTGGGTCTGGTTCAATTCCACCGCAAAGGTTTTCACACAACTCTTGTCAACACTGAGTTCAACCATCAACGTTTTCTAAATTCTGGAGGCCCCAAGTCCTTAGATGGCTTGTCTGACTTCCAATTCAAAACCATTCCAGACAGCCTTTCTCCATCGGATTCCAACTCTACCCAAGACGTTGATGCTCTTAGCGAATCCATTATGAAAAACTTCTTGGCTCCATTTTCAGACATCCTCCTCAAACTCGATCAACACTGCAATAGCTTCAAACAATCCTCCAGTGACTTGCATTATAGCAGATGGTTTCCTGGCATTCACTCACACTGTTGCTCGTGAGCTTGGAATCCCTATTGTAATGATCTTAACTGTCTCTGCTTGCAACTTAATGGGTTTTATGCAATTTCCCCGTCTAAGGGACAAAGGCCTCACACCCCTTAAAGGTATAACACAAAAAGGCAACACCAACACCCTGCTGAAATCTTGGATTATGAACTATTATGATTGATTACAAGTTTCCAAACTAAAAACATTATTTCTCTTTGTAGATGAGAGTTTTCTGACAGATGGGAACCTAGACACAGTTCTAGACTGGATTCCAGGAAAAGAGATATCCGATTGAGGGATCTCCCAAGCCGAGTTTGTACTACAAATCCAAATGACCCTGTCTTCAAAATGGTTAGTGAAGCAATAGAGAGCGCTCCTAAAGCTGCTGGAATCATTGTTCACACATTTGATGCATTAGAACCGGAAGTATTGGCTGCTCTCTCCTCAATGTTGCCTCCTGTATATGCCATTGGCCCTCGGCAACTGCTACTCAATCACTTACCAAATGACCCTCTGGAATCGACAGGGTATAGTTTGTGGAAAGAAGAAACTGAGTGTCTCGATTGGCTTAACTCTAAGGCACCCAACTCAGTGATTTATGTGAACTTTGGCAGCATTACTGTCATGACACCACATCAGTTAGTTGAGCTTGGGTGGGGACTTGCAAATAACAAGTTCATGTTTCTGTGGATAATTAGGATTGATTTAGTTGTTGGTGATTCAACGATTTTGCCACCTGAGTTTTTGGAAGAAACTAAAAGAAGAGGACTAATTGCTAGTTGGTGTCCTCAAGAGGAAGTGCTGAACCACTCCTCCATTGGAGGGTTTTTAACTCATTGCAGGTGGAATTCAATTATTGAAAGTGTTTGTGTTGTCCATTCTTTGGGGATTAGCAAACAAACTGTAAGTATGTTTGCAATGAATGGGGCATTAGCATTGAGATTGATAAAGGTGCCGAGAGAGGGGAAGTGGAGAAGATTGTGAGAGAGTTGATGAAGGGAAACAAGGGTAAGAAAATGAAGAAAAAGGCCATGGAATGGAAAAAATTGGCCGAAGAGGCCACTAGTCCACATGGGTCTTCATCCATCAACTTAGACATGGTGAATGATGTTCTTTTATCAAAAGGATAGATGTTTTAGAAGAAAGTGATAATAATGAAAAAAAGTATCGTCATTTAAAATTTGAGTATACTCTGCATCCGTTTGATTGCTGTCCAAGGGTTTGACTTGCTATAGTGTTCATGGGAGGAAATCCAACTAAATTTAATATGAAAATAATTGACATCATTTACCAAATGGTCCAAATCTACCCACTTCTTCTTCCTCTACTTCCACCTATATTGCATCCACCCACCTCGCGTCCATCGCAACATGGTTTTGCAGTGAGAGAGAAGAAAATGAAAGAATAAAAAACAATAAAAATAATACTAAAAAATAATGGACAGAGTTTTCCTTCAAACTGGGTTGAAGGAACTTTCTCCAACTAAAATAACATGTGTGATTTGAACATGTGAGATGCACATGTTTTTTTAATAACAGGGATAAAGTTGGAATAAATGATATTAAAAACTCATGTGCATCTCATATGTTATTAAAAAAATGGACACATGTCATTTTTATAGATTGGGTTGAAGGAACTTCCTCCAACTCAGTTTGGAGGAAAACTCTGTTAAAAATTAATATTTAATTAAAGTAGAGAGTTAAAATAGATATTTTGTTGGAGTTTGCAATGAGAAACCAGTAGCTTATAAAATAAAAAAAGTTTTTCATATATAAATTATTTAATACATTAAAATGTTCGAATTAAATAAGAAAACAAATAATATAAATAAAATTATTATGTATTAATACTTTTAGTTAGTTTAATATGTATATTAAATAAATAAAAATAATGCAAATTTCTGAAATTCTTATAGTAAGTGCATATTATTGTTAATACTTAATCTTTTTCACTAAGACATTTATTTATTACTGAAATTTTTCACTAAGCTTTTCTTCTCTTTCTTTTTCCTTTTCTGCTTCTTAAGAAAAATAAGACTCACGCGCGTCTTTACTTATTTTTTTTCCCTACCAAGTGTAAACATCCCATACTTCAACAAATGAAAAGAAAATCCTCTTCGTCAACAAGGTTCTCTTCTCTTACTTAAAAACTCATATATAAAAATCAAGAGTACGCGTTATGTTAATATGTTACTTGAAAACCCATATATAGGATTTCAAAAGAAAATCATATATAGAAAAAATTGTAGTATATAGAATCAATAGCTATATGTGTTAATACGTTACTTAAAAAACCTATATTCCAAAAAAAAACCTATAAATCGGAGAACAATTACACAACTTTCTAATTAGAAAACCTATAAATGTGATTTTATAACTACAAATACTACTTTTATAAAATGCATTTTAAACTACTCCTATGGGAATACAGATTTTAAACAGTTTTTATTTATATGAATTAAACTAAAATTATGGGTTGTATGTTTAATTCATTTAAATGTTTTATGTATGATTTATTTTTCGTTTGTGTGATTTACTCGAATTTAAAAGCCAAAAAAAGGAAAAACTTATTTGATTATTGTGTAGAAACAAATATAAACACGTTTAAAACGCCGAAGAGATAATTAAGCATTGAATCTAAGGTAGGGGGATATATATATTTATATATTTTGACATGTCCACACAAGAGGGGGGAGGGGAAATTCGAATTAGTGACCTCCGCTTTATTAGGCGTGGTCTCAGCTGATTGAGCTACCTCTTGGGGACGGTAGGGGGATATATTTGATTTCATTAAATGTACAATAGAAATGCATTTTTTAACCTATAATGAAAAGTACGATGATTTAAAATTTTGCATTTAAATTATAATAAAGAATTATACGCATTGTGCAGGATATGAGCTAGTTAATAATAATAAATTAAAAAAAAAACCAGACATAAAAAAAAAAAAGAGTAATGCTACAAGTCATTTTCGTGTCCCTTCAAGAATGATGTGCCTCTTAAACTTACTGTTGGGCTTCTGATTAATCACTATTAAATTTTGATCAAACTGTGATTTTAAAAGTCACCTTATTTTTGAAGTGACATAAGAAGGATATTGGGGGTTGTGCAATTACCCACAGTGTTCTCTTAGGTTGGTTGGCCACTCATTGAATGTTTTAATTTTTGTTTTTTGTTTTTAATGTTATAAATTTTAAGTTTGAAGAAGAAAAAAATGGATTTATTTATTTATTATTTTTTTTTTGCAAAAGACATTATGTTCTTCAAGGAATAACTCTTACTCTTTCTTTATTTAAGGGAAATAGCCATTCTCATGTGAAATCAAACTAAACTTTATGTGCAATCAATCAAAAAGTAGTGTAGAACCATCAAAACACTTTTGATCACATTGCAACATAACACATTTTTTTAAGCAAAAGATATTGAGGAAAATAACAAAACAAAATAAAGAAAACAAGAGCATAATTTACAAGTTCGTTTAGCTTTGTAATTTCAAAACGTGCAATTTAAAAAAAACGATTTAAAAAGGTGTGATTTGAAATGCAATTTTGAAAAACAAAATTCAACGTTTGATAAGATCTTAGTTTGGCCTTTAAAATCGCATTCTACCTTTTAAAAACATGCATTTTTAAAAATGCACCCCCTTACGAAATTGCAATTTTTGTAAAAGTATACTCCCAAACGAAACAAAATTTAAACAATTTAAGTTAACATTTTTTTTTTCTATTAAAAAAGGCAAGCGGGAGACCCACCAGGGCATGAGTAGGATTTAAGATGGCTAATACTAATAAGATTAATGATTCTCATTTCAGGAGTCAAACTTTCACCCTAATACATGAGTAACCACTTTGAAAATTTCTTTTAGACTACTAAACCACCACAAACATATCATTATATGGTTTTTGTTTAAAATGCTATATCTGTGGTCATGATAATTAGCAAAAAATGCATTTCAAAATATGAAGATTCCAGAGACTTTCTCAAGAGATAGTATTTTTGGGGCATAGTTGGTTTAACGGTTTCAAATTGTACAGTTCTTAAAAAATAGTAATTTTAAAATGCAATTAATAAAAACCCAATTTTTAAAAACGTAATTAAGCGTGGTAAAATTAGTGGTTTGAAAAAAAATAGTGCTCTAAACTACCTTTAACATTGTATGTTTTTATTAAAAACACACTCCTTGCCTGCTGAATGAAAATGTGATTTTTTCTTTCTTCATATTTTCAAACCATTATTATTATTTTTTATTTATTTTTAAAACAGATTCCCAAATGAAATACTTTCTACAATTTTGTTTAAAAATGCTTGTTTGGCCAATGAGAAATATGAAATATCCCAACAAACTCTAATAATACAATATTGGGTTGGATTAGAACATATACATTACGCCAATTAGCTCAACCCTATGCTACATGGACTTGCTCAAAAAAATTCCAATCAAACAAGTTCAGGTTCCATTTGGTTTTGTGGTTTCAAAACATGTAATTTAAAAAATAGTGATTTTAAAACATGCTATTTGAAAGCACATTTTTTTTTTAAAAAAAAAAAAAAAGTGTTTGGTAAAATCATGGTTCCGTCTTTAAAATCGCATTTTAAAAACGTACCATCTCAAATGCGATTCGAAAATTTATATTGTTTTATGTTTCCAATCCGTCAATATTTTTTAAAAAACACACTTTTAACCTGCAAAATCGTAAGGCCAAACAAACTCACATATCGATCCGAGTAGAATACACGACACACTCAGTAACACACTATGCAAATTATATTAGAAACGAGTTTTTGTGCTACACAAGGGAGGTAGCACTCTCCCATCTTTCAAATTCTATAATGATCACTGCAGGATTTAATCTCAGGTTAGACACCAGGAAATAAACTGGTTGTCCTCTTCACCTGGAACCTCTTATTCGCAAAGAAACACAAACATTGACATGAGAAAACAAAAGGCAAAAGAAAAGATCAGTACTTGGTTTTTTCACGACAACAGTCAGGAAACCTAGGGCATGGGCAAATAGTAGGATGATATGCTCTGGCTTCCACAGCAGGTGCCATGGCTGTGGCCATGATCATAAGGCAGAGAAGCACCAGTTTGATTGCAAGTTGAAGAAGATTCTCCATGGTTGATGGTTCTATCTAGACTTGAGCCAGAGGCTCCCCTACTTATGGAGATGTGATCCAGCCATGTTTAGCATGCCAACGAAGCACATTTTTCTGCAGAACTCAATTTTAGAAAATGAGACTCCTTCAAGGGCTTCAAAATCTTGGTAAGATTAGATTCCATGCATGTTTAGAAAGTGAATAACTCCTTTCAAAAAAAGAAAGTGAATAACTACTTCCAACTTTTTTCCTATATATATATATATGAAAATAATAATAAATAAAATCACGGTTCCGTCTTCCAACTACATTTTTATCTTACCATGTTGACGTGTGATTGGTACTCTCACGTTAGTCAGGTAAAAGAGTATAGATAAAAGTGTGTTTTCTAACATCATATCATATATATATAAGCCGAAGGCCCGAAACACATCCCAAATGTGCCTTAAAATTGCGAAATATGGCTTGAATCTATTTTTTCTAAAGGCTAAACCGGTTTTTTACTTAAAAATCGGTCATTAAATAGCGTAATTAATTGCATTAATTATATTTCAAAAGGTTTCCATATATAAATTATTCAATAAATTAAGTATTATTAATGTTCAAATCAAATATGGAAACCGGTATTTTAAGAGTGAACCAGTTTTTTACTTAAAAGCTGGTCATTAATTAACGTAATTAATTGTATTAATTATATTTATGAGTTTTCCATTTATAAATTATTCAATAAATTAAGTATTATTAATGTCTGAATTAAATAAGGAAACAAATAATATAAATCAAATTATTATGTATTAATACGTTTAAATTTTAAAATTAAATTATAATGAAGAATCACGCGTATTGCGTGAGTTATAAGCTAGTTAATAATAATAATAAATTTTTAAAAAAATCATACATAAAAAATGGAGTAATGCTACAAGTCATTCTTGTGTCCCTTCAAGAATGATGTGGCTCTTAAACTTACTGTTGGACTTGTGATTGATCACTATTAGATTTTGATCAAATAGTGATTTTAAAAGCCACCTTATTTTTAAAGAGACATAAAAGGGACTTAGACAATTAATCTAAAATGTAGTGTAGTCGATTTCTTTCCACGACTTCATAACAGATAGAGCTTTAATTAGATCATAAGCTTGAGTTGAGAAAGCTGACCAGGGCTACGCGGTTGGGTCCAAACAGTGGAGCCTTATTGGCTGAGTGAACCAACAAACCAACCATTCAGATGACAAATTCGGCCAGATTTGCGAAAGATCAACATATATCATATTAAAATGAGGTTTGTTAGGGGTTTTCCCCATAGTGTTCTCCTGGCGTTCTTCCAGTCTTACATAGAACATGATTTAAGAAAAAATAAAATTGTAATACCGTTTTTTTGCCAACCGATTAATTTTTATGAGTTAATAGTTAAGTTTTAATGCTTTAAAACTTGTTTTTGGATTCAAAACTAAAATCTAAGGGTGGAAGGTTAACTCTTTAGGGATGATATCACTCAAAATGGATTTGATCATCCTAAATTTAGTGCTAATGCCTCACAAATTTGGTGTTAATGCCTCAAATTTGATGCTAATGCCTAAAAAAACTGGTGTGAAGGCCACTACAATTTTATTTTTTCTTAAATCATGTTTTATGTAAGACTGGGAGAACGCCAGAAAAACCTACGGAGAGAACCCCTAACATTTTCCTATTAAAATCTATCCTTATTTAATCAAATGAAGCACCCAAAGTTAAATTCATAATGATCCCAATTCTCACTTGTTTAAAATTTATGTTATCAAGCAAGTCAATACACGATGATCGATGGAGCCAATTAAATCTGTTCGTTGGCTCATCTGGGTCTGGTTCAATTATATCATGTAACTATAACTCTCCTGGAAAGGATTTTTCAAACCTTTTGCTAACTTAAAGGATCAGAGATATTCCTGTAGACGGTTCCTATCAGGTTTCCAACGCCATTCTAGATCATTTTTCAAATTGCTAATAGCTTCCAAAAAGTCTCTATACAAGAAACTTCCAAATTTCCAATAGACGTTGCTTAATTACACAATATCTTTAGCAGCAAGCAAATAATAGATCGGATTGTTCAATGAACACAATACCTATCAAAGCAAAGATAAATTCTCCTCCAAGTGTCCATCGGAAAAATTAAAAATTAAAGAAGTGGGGCTCAGGATCGATAAAGTTTAATTAACATGTACTTTAAACACAAGAGAGTTGAATATCTTCTTTATATAAAAAGAGCGAAAGCAAAAGAAATGTTTATATGGAGGGACCATTTTGCCCTTTATTTTTGTACTAAATTACCCTTTTTTTTGAGACGAAAGTACCCTTTTACCCTCATTAGTCTTCACATGAATTAGATATCTCATCATCGGTTGTTTTGGTATTTCACTCCTCTTTCTCATCTTCCAGCACCTTCTTCTCTCTCAAAACAAAATGGAGCAAAACATTTCACCCATTTGGTACGCTCTTCCCTTTCTGTGTTTTTTTTCTCTTCTTCTTCCTCATATCCTTCCCCTTTCTCTTCACACGCACGCACGGCTGGGAGTGAGAGATGTTGAGATTGAGAGAGAAAGAGACGCCGAGTGAGAGGGAGAGAGATGCAAACTGAAGAAGCGAACTGAGGGAGAGTGAAGTGAAAAAGGGTATCTCGGCCATGGAAGCAAGAAAAGGTAAACCTTTAGCTTTTCCTCTTCGATTTCGTTCTACCCATTGGATTTGAAGCTTGAAATCATGTTCATTTGTAGGAATTTTTTTGGGTCCCAAAATTAGGGCTTTATATAGGATTTTGGGGCTTTTGTTATTTTGTCATACCGGGGCTTTGCAATATTTGATTGATCACAAATTTATAATAGATTAGATAAAATCTCAATGAATCCCCCGATTAATGCCTCGACTTTTTTAGAACAGGTATGAGTGAGATTGAGAAAGAAAGAGACGCAGAATGAGAGGGACAGAGATGCAAACTAAAGAAGCGAACTGAGGGAGAGTGAAGCGAAAAGGGGTATCTCGGACATGGAAGCAAGAAAAGGTAAACCTTTAGCTTTTCCTCTTCGATTTAGTTCTACCCATTGCACGTGCTCTCTAACTAGTTATATACTAAATTGTCAGAAATTCTTGCAGCTAAATTTGAACAAAAACTTTTGTCTTAATTTGAAGGAGCAGCCTCTGTTTACTTGCTTGTCAAGTAAATGATGAAGTCAAAAAGGAGATAAGGATATTCGATGCTTTCTGATGTTGGAATTGTAGCCACAATTGTCATGAGTGGCTAGATTGATCAAATGGGTCATTATATAAGAAGATAACAATGAAAATACACACGTAGCAGAAAGAGAGAGGGAAATGGATTCAAAGACAGTGGCAGCTGATAAGCCTCATGCAGTTTGTATTCCATCCCCATTTCAAAGCCACATAAAGGCCATGCTCAAATTTGCAAAGCTTCTCCATGCCAAAGGTTTTCACATAACTTTTGTCAACACTGAGTTCAACCATCAACGTTTTCTAAAATCTAGAGGCCCCAAGTCCTTGGATGGCATTCCCGACTTCCAATTCAAAACCATTCCAGACAGCCTTCCTCCTTCAGATTCCAACGCTACCCAAGATATTAATGCTCTTTGCGAATCTATTATGGAAAACTTCTTGGCTCCATTTTCAGACATCCTCCTCAAACTCAACACTGCAATTGCTTCAAACAATCCTCCAGTGACTTGCATTATTGCAGATGGTTTCCTGGCATTCACTCATACTGTTGCTCGTGAGCTTGGAATCCCTATTGTAGTGCTCTTCACTGTCTCTGCTTGCAGCTTAATGGGTTTTATGCAATTTCCCCGTCTCAGGGACAAAGGCCTCACACCTCTTAAAGGTATAACACAAAAAGGCAACACCAACACTCTACTGAAATCTTGAATTATGATCTATTATGATTGATTACAAGTTTCCAAACTAGCAACATTTTTTGTTTTTGTAGATGAGAGTTTTCTGGCAGATGGGTACCTAGACACAGTTCTAGACTGGATTCCAGGAATGAGAGATATCCGATTGAGGGATCTCCCAAGCCAGGTTCGTACTACAAATCCAAATGACCCTGTCTTCAAACTGGTTAGTGAAGCAGTAAAGAGTGCTCCTAAAGCTGTTGGAATCATTGTTCACACATTTGATGCATTAGAACCGGAAGTATTGGCTGCTCTCTCCTCCATGTTGCCTCCTGTATATGCCATTGGCCCTCAGCAACTTCTACTCAATCACTTACCAATTGACCCTTTGGAATCGACAGGGTATAGTTTGTGGAAAGAAGAAACTGAGTGCCTCGATTGGCTTAACTCTAAGGCACCCAACTCAGTGATTTATGTGAATTTTGGCAGCATTACTGTCATGACGCCACATCAGCTAGTTGAGCTTGGGTGGGGACTTGCAAATAGCAAGTTCATGTTTCTGTGGGTAATTAGGCCTGATTTAGTTGTTGGTGATTCAGCGATTTTGCCACCAAAGTTTTTGGAAGAAACTAAAGGAAGAGGACTAATTGCTAGTTGGTGCCCTCAAGCGGAAGTGCTTAGCCACTCTTCTATTGGAGGGTTCTTAACTCACTGCGGGTGGAATTCGATTATTGAAAGCATTTATACAGGAGTGCCCATGATTTGTTGTCCATTCGATGGGGATCAGCTAACAAACTCTAAGTATGCTTGCAATGAATGGGGCATTGGCTTTGAGATCCATAATGGTGTCAAGAGAGGCGAAGTGGAGAAGATTGTGAGAGAGTTGATGGAAGGAAACAAGGGTAAGGAAATGAAGAAAAAGGCCATGGAGTGGAAAAAATTGGCCGAAGAGGCCACTGGTCCACATGGGTCTTCATCCATCAACTTAGACAAGTTGGTGAATGATGTTCTTTTATCCAAATGTTAAATGTTTTACAAGAGAGTGATAATAATAATAAATAAAGTATCATCATTTAAAAATTTGGGTAGACTCTGCATCCCTTTGATTGGTGCCCAAGGGTTTGACTTGCTATAGTGTTCATGGGAGAAAATCAGATTTTTCTTTTCGTATTAGTTTCCGATCAACAACCAGCCGAGCTTGAGCATAAGTTTTTCTTTAATTTTTGAGCTAAATATGTATTTTTCTTTTCATGTGGTTTAATTGTATAATAATGATTAAAAATAGAGATGATACATATGTTAATTTGCCGTTTAAAAATCTAACAAAAATCCACGTTGCCAAAGGATGGAGTTTAAATTTTTTGTTTTTTAATCAGGTACAAGGACATGTGTCAACTTTTTAAGATATTTTCGTCAATTTTTTGGTGAAAGTTTAACAGAGATATCATATGTAATACAAAATAAAACTGAATAAAAAAAAAATGAAGTGTTAAAAAAACGTATTTACCCTTAATTTTTATTTTTATTTTTTATTTTTAACAAACAGAGCCCTTGTCTTCCTCTCCAAACTCCCAAGACTCAAAAGAGTGCGAACTCTGAGTAAGATGTGTTGATACTAAAAGTCATCAATCAAGTTTGACATAGGTTTAGACTTTTCACTTACTTTTTATTATTATTTTTTATTTTCTGTTTTTTTCTTTTTTCTAAAATTGTAAAATAATAAATAAATAAAAATAAGATTTTAGCAAATTTTTGTTATTTTAACAACTCAATTTTTTAGAACACCAATTTCAGCCTCTTTACTCTAACAATTCATTTTCACTATTTCATTAAAATATTATTTTTTAAAAATTTGTTTATTCTTTGTCTCTTGGTGCTTGAGGACCGCCGGCAGGAGCTCCGCACCATGCGCTCTCCTCAGTTCCTTGACCTACGGAACCAGTGTGGCCTGTGGTCAGATTCTCACTATGGATCCGACATTTTCGTTGGTGTATTCGACATTGGAATCTGGAAAAGAACGGCGTAGTTTCTCGGACAAGAATCTCGGCCCCGTTCAGAAACGGTGGAAAGGGACTTGCGAGGCTGGCGAGAAGTTCTCGGCAATTAATTGCAACCGGAAGCTTATCGGAGCGAGGTTTTTCATTAAAGGTCACGAGGCCTCTGGTGTGAGCTCCGGCGTGCCGCCAATTACATTGATGAACGATACAGTGGAGTACCGATCTCCGAGGGACACTGGCGGCCGTGCTACCCACACGACGTCCACTGTCGTAGGATGATACTCTTTCCATGCAAGCATGGCCGGTTACGTTGCCGGAGTTGCAAAACGCGTGGCTCCGAAAGCGAGACTTGCGGTCTACAAGGTCTACTGGAAGAATCCGGATGCTTTGATTCCGACATCCTTGCCACCTTCGACTCCGCAGTCTTCGACGGTAATGGTGCCAAATGCTGAGAGAGGAAGAAAAAAAACAGAGGGCTGCGGAAAGAAAAAAGAGAGAGAAATGAAAAGGAAAAAGAAAAAGAAAAGAGAGAAAATATAGTTGTTTAATGAATAGAGAGTGAATAATAATTTTTATGTTTGAAGATTTATTGTTCATGGTGTTATTTTTTTGGTTAAAATAGAGAGGCTAAAAAGTGGCATTTTAAGCCCTTTTGGTTAAATTACTTCTTTAAAACAACAAAAAAATGGTTTTGAAGAGACTGCAGTGGATATTCTAACGTGGGGGACTGCCCCATCTTCTCTTCTAGTTGTTTTTAAAGATGCAAATGTTTACAATGACACTTTGGACTAATAATAGACGTTTTCAATGACATTACCCATTTGAAGGAGCTGGCATCCTCTGGTTTAAGTGCATATTAAGGATAAGGTCCGAATTGTAGCCAAAATTGAGATGAATAGACAGATTGAGATACCATGCAACTACTACTTAATGACCTACCCAATTAATGACCATCTGAAATCAACTGGGTATAGTTTGTGGAAAGAAGAGACTGTGTGCCTTAATTGGCTTAACTCTAAGACACCCAACTCAGTGATTTATGTGAACTTTAGAAGCATCACTGTCATGACACCACAATAGTTGACTGAGATTGGTTGGGGACTTGAAAATAGCAAGTATATGTTTTTGTGGATAATTAGGCCTGATTCAGTTGTTGGTGAATAGACTATTTTGCCACCTGAGTTCGTGGAAGAAACTAAAGGAAGATGAGTAGATGACTAATAACTAGTTGGTGCCCTCAAGAGGAAGTGCTTAACCACTCCTCCATTTCTTAACTCACTGTGGGTGAAATTCAATTATTGAAAGCGTTTGTGCAGGAATGCCAATGATTTGTTGTCCATTCTTTGGGGATCAGCAAACAAACTGTAAGTATGCTTGCAATGAATGGGACATTGGCATTGAGATTGCTAATGGTGCCAAGAGAGGGGAAGAGAAGATTGTGAGAGAGTTGATGAAGGGAAATAAAGGTAAGAAAATGAACAAAAAGGCCATGGAGTGGAAAAAAATTGGCCGAAGAGGCCAGTAGTCCACATGGGTCTTCATCCATCAACTTAGACAAGTTGGTGAATGATGTTCTTTTATCAAAAGGATAGATGTTCTAGAAGAAAGTGATAATAATGAAAAAAAGTATCGTCATTTAAAATTTGAGTATACTCTGCATCCGTTTGATTGCTGTCCAAGGGTTTCACTTGCTATAGTGTTCATGGGAGAAAATCCAAATCTACCCACTTACCAAATGCATCCTTCAAACTGGATTGGAACTAAAATAACATGTGTGATTTGAATATGTGAGATGTACATATTTTTTTAATAACATGGATAAAGTTGGAATAAATAATATTAAAAATTCATGTGCATCTCACATGTTATTAAAAAAATGGACACATGTCATTTTTATAGACTGGGTTGAAAGAATTTCCTCCAACCCAGTTTGGAGGAAAACTATGTCAAAAAATAATATTTAATTAAAGTAGATAGTTAAAATAGATATTTTGTTGGAGTTTGTAGTGAGAAACCAGTAGCTTATAAAATAAAAAAAGTTTTCCATATATAAATTATTCAATACATTAAGTATTATTAATGTTCGAATTAAATAAGAAAAAAAATAATATAAATAAAATTATTA
Organism: Carpinus fangiana; assembly: GCA_006937295.1. Lineage (NCBI taxonomy): Eukaryota > Viridiplantae > Streptophyta > Magnoliopsida > Fagales > Betulaceae > Carpinus > Carpinus fangiana. Next base: position 1,369,403 of record CM017326.1, on the reverse strand, counting down.
TGTATTAATACGTTTAGTCACTTTAATATGTATATTAAATAAATAAAAATAATGCAAATTTTCGAAATTCTTATAGTAAGTGCATATTATTGTCAATACTTAATCTTTTTCACTGAGGTTTTCTTCTCTTTCTTTTTCTTTTTCTTTTCCTGCTTCTTAAGAAAAATAAGACTCACGCGTGTCTTTACTTATTTTTTTTCCCTACCAAGTGTAAACATCCCATACTACAACAAATGAAAAGAAAATCCTCTTCGTCAACAAGGTTCTCTTCTCTTACTTAAAAACTCATATATATAGAATCAAGAGTTATGTTAATATGTTACTTGAAAACCCATATATAGGATTTCAAAAGAAAATCATATATAGAAAAAATTGTAGTATATAGAATCAATAGTTATATGTGTTAATACGTTACTTAAAAAACCTATATAGAAAAAAAAAAAAAAAAAAAAAAATCGGAGAACAATTGTACAACTTTCTAAATGTGATTTTATAACTACAAGTTAAACTTTTATAAAATGCATTTTAAACTACTCCTATGGGAATACGGATTTTGAACAGTTTTTATTTATATGAATTAAACTAAAATTAAGGGTTGTACGTTTAATTCATTTAAATGTTTTATGTATGATTTATTTTTCGTTTGTATGATTTACTCGAATTTTCAGCCATGTTTTGGAAGTGATTTTTCTACTTTTAAAAGCAAAAAAAGGAAAAACTTATTTGATTACTGTGTAGAAACAAATATAAACACTTTTAAAACGCTGAAGAGATAATTGAGCATTGAATCTAAGGTGGGGGATTTATTTGATTTCATTAAATGTACAATAGAAACGCATTTTTTAACCTATAATGAAAAGTACGATGATTTTAAATTTTGCATTTAAATTATAATAAAGAATCATGGTCATTGCACGGGTTATGAGCTAGTTAATAATAATAATAAATTAAACCAAAAAAAAAAAAAAAAACACCAAACATAAAAAAAATGGAGTAATGTTACAAGTCATTCTCGTGTCCCTTTAAGAATGATGTGCCACTTAAACTTACCGTTGGACTTCTGATTGATCACTATTGAATTTTTATAAACTTGCTTAAAAAAATTCCAATCAAACAAATTCAGGTTCCATTTGGTTTTGTGGTTTCAAAATGTGTAATTTAAAAAATACTTGAACGTACATTTTTTTTTTTAATTAAACTAGTGTTTGGTAAAATCATTGTTCCGTCTTTAAAATTGCGTGTTTTTAAAAACGTACTCAAATGTGATTCAAAAATTTATATTGTTTTACGTTTCCAAACCATCAATATTTTTTAAAAACCACACTTTTAACCTGCAAAATCATATGGCCAAACAGACTCATAGATTGATCCGAGTAGAATACACCACACACTCAATAACACACTATGCAAATTATATTAGAAACGAGTTTTTGTGCTACACAAGGGAGGTAGCACTCTCCCATCTTTCAAATTCCATATTGATCACTGCAGGATTTAATCTCAGGTTAGACACCAGGAAATAAACTGGTTGTCCTGTTCACCTGGAACCTCTTATTCTCAAAGAAACACAAACATTGACATGAGAAAACAAAAGGCAAAAGAAAAGATCAGTACTTGGTTTTTTCACGACAACAGTCAGGAAACCTAGGGCATGGGCAAATAGTAGGATGATATGCTCTGGCTTCCACAGCAGGTGCCATGGCTGTGGCCATGATCACAAGGCAGAGAAGCACCAGCTTGATTGCAAGTTGAAGAAGATTCTCCATGGTTGATGGTTCTATCTAGGCTTGAGCCAGAGGCTCCCCTACTTATGGAGATGTGATCCAGCCAAGTTTAGCATGCCAACGAAGCACATTTTTCTGCAGAACCCAATTTTAGAAAATGACTCCTTCAAGGGCTTCAAAATCTTGGTGGGATTAGATTCCATGCATGTTTAGAAAGTGAATAACTCCTTTCAAAAAAAAGAAAGTGAATAACTACTTCCAACTATTAGCATGATTTGAAAAAAATAGCAATAGAGACATGCTATTGTCTACCAAGCATCCAACCGGTTAGAGCACTAGCAACAAACCCCTTATAAGGATTCCGTTCCCTTCATTTAGGGAAAATGTCAAAAAAGTCACAAAAAACACCCACAACAGAGTCCTTAAATCTGTAGAATCATGAAGATTGCTACAGTAAAACCCCAAGGATTGGGTTTTACTGTAGCAATCCTTATGAATATTAAATTAGAAAAAATATTCTCTCTCCTTTTCTCCTCTGGTCTCACGTCTCTCTCTTGCCTCTCTTTCTCTCTCTCTCTACACCTTCCTCCAAAATCTTAATACCATATAGGCGCACACACCCTCTAAAATCAAATTGGGCATGGCTAAACTATCAAACCCCGTGAGCAACGATGCCAACGCCAGCAAGAAGACCAAGAAGAAGAGGAACAAGTCAGGCCCTAATGTCATAGCCATGAAAGTGCAAGCCCCAAAGCACAACCCTTTTGAGACCATTTGGTCCCGAAGAAAATTCGATATACTCGGAAAGAAGCGCAAGGGAGAAGAGCGATGTATTGGCCTCGCTCGCTCCATAGCCGTCGAAAAGGCACGTACGAGCTTTACGCCTTTGCCTCTCCCTTAATTTCATTCATTTTCCACTTTCTCTACGTGATAAATTTTATGTGCATGTTAGAATTTGGTCTTGGGCCTAACTCAACCCAAAAGCTAGCTCAAGAGTTGAGGTTTCCCCTCACCCTCATAAATGACACATCTCCTTAATACATAAGCAATGTGAGACTTCCAACACGCCCCCTCAAGTGTGGCTGGAGGACATTCAAGCCAACACGCGCAGCAAATGAGAGACGGTGGGCCATAACCAATTGAACATGATACTATAATAAAATATAAAAATTTATATATTAAATATATAAAAAGTGGAACAAGGAGAGAGAGAGAATAGAGAGAGAGAGAGCGAAAGTATGCAATTGACTACATTGTATTAAGACTGAATAATTGAAGAGTATTACAGATGCCTCTATTTATAAAGAGGCTATAAGTGATAGGTAAGTAACATAGTAGATTAAGGAAAGGTAAACCTAGTAGGTTGAGGAAATCCTAGAATCGATAAAGAAGTAAATAACCCTAGAATAATAAATAACCCTAACATAATATTCTTAACATTAATATACAATCCCATGAAACATGGAGGAGGAAATCATGGAATTGTTGCCTTGTCTGGAATGCTTTATCTGATTAAATTTTGTCTTCTAACACTTCCCTGCAAACTGATGGTTGGAACTTCCTTCAGTTTGATAAACAATAAGTAATTGGCAGTTTGTCAATTGAATCCTGCCATAAACCACCAGGGGCGGACGGATCTCACCGTAAAAACACCAAAGGATGGTCGGGGTCTCGCCATAAAAAACCATTTGGGCAGACAGATCTCACTGCAAATTACCAAGGGACGGTCGGATCACGCCGCAAATACCAAGGGCCGGTTAAATCATGCCGTAGAACCACTATTGGATGCCAGATTTTCACCGCAAACTACCAAAAACCTAGGCTAGAGACATGAAAAAGGCTTGGATTTTAGGTATTACCACAAGGCCAAAACATTGGGCCAACAATGGGCCATATTGAAACTGACAAACTATGGATTGAAGTGAACCTTAGGTTTTAGATATTACCTCAAGGTCAAAAAGATGGTTTTATTTTTTTAAAAAATTTTTTATGCATAATTTGCAATAAACTCTCTCGATGGAGGAAAGGACGCCGACACAAGGTAGTCCGGGAATGTCCGATGGAGGAAAGGACACTGGCACAAGGTAGTTCGGGAACGTCCGATGGAGGAAAGGACACCAGCACAAGGTAGTCCGGGAACATCCAATGGAAGAAAGGACACCGGCACAAGGTAGTCCAAAAACGTCCGATGGAGGTGCGACAAAGATGCTTGGTGTTGACAGGGATGAGTCGGAGAGGATAGTGGCTGTTGGGCTAGGCTAGGCCATGGCGGTTGGGCTGTGAGCGAAAGATCGGCACGGGAAACAACTCCACAGGACCCTTTGGATCAACCACTAGAGTAAGCCGGTTGCTTTGATACCATGATAAACTACCATTTATCTCAAAAGCTTAAACTAATAAGAATAGGTAAATTTAATCGCTTAATCATTAGTTTAACACTCTCCCTCACGTGTGGGTTCAAACTCCCTTTTAATAGGTGAGGCCCAACACGTGAAATATTTAATTTAAATGGGGGGTGAATTGACGGAGTCAAGGTTCGATCCCATGACCTTTGACTTTAATACCATGTTAAATTATCAGTTATCCCAAAAACTTAAGCTAATAGGAAGATGTAAATTTAATTGCTTAATCATTAGTTTAACAATGCATATATGTATTTTTTGGGTTGGTGATGGAACTTTTGTTTCTTTTTGGTTGAGGCAGAGGAAGAAGACACTGCTAAAGGGGATGTGGGAGAGAGAGAAATTGGAGAAGAAGAAGACGAGAGAGATGCGGGAGAGAGAGAGAGAAAAAAAAAAATCAGAGAAGAACGTGTGGTGGGGGGGAGAAAGAAAAAAGTAATTTTTTTTTAAAAAAAAAGTAAAAGTAAAAAATATTATTTAAATGATATAGAAAATATTAAGAGTATCTATTGTGGGGTATTTTTGGATAGGGAATCAAAAAGTAGTTTTGTTCTCTACATTTAGGGAAAATGGTTAGGAAGTTGCTGTTAGTACTCTTAACCTTAAGAAGAGAAAACTGACTTTGGCTAGCTAGGTAGCTGGGCCTAAACTGTAGGCCTTGAGGTTGCTAAAATTCCATCGTTGGCCAACAAGACTTTTATCAACATGAAATTTATCTTTATTTTCTGTCCTTTCTTTAATGCGTCTTGGGTCACAACCATTAATTCAAGGACGAAACTAGGAATTTAACTATGGGGGAGCTAAATTCTATCAATTTTTTTTTTTTTTAATAACAAATTTAATGATGAAAAAACCTTTTTTAACATTTTTTTAGGAGGGGTGGAGGGGGCCATGGGTCCCACAAGTCCCCTTAAATTTGTCTCTCATTCCAAGTACATAGACTTCGCTCCATTATTCTTGCGTAATACTTCTCTCCTAACTATAACTCTCTTAGAGAGATTTCTTAAACCTTTTGCTAACTTAAGTATTAGAGGTATTCTGATGGTACCAATTGTTAAAGTATTGATTAAGTGATTAAATTTATCTATTCCTATCAGCTTAATCTTTATGGATAATTGGTAATTTAAGATTAGAGCTAAATGTCCTAAATTTGAACCTTGATTTTATCATTCACTCCCCATTTAAATTAAAAATTTCACGTGTTGGGTCTCACCTATTAAAAGAGAGTTTAAGTTCACACATGAGGGAGAGTGTTAAAATATTGATTAAGTAATTAAATTTATCTCTTTCTATCAGCTTAAACTTTTGGGATGTTTGATAATTTAATACCCATGACAATTTTTCAATCTCATTCTCTCTCTTTTGTAGACGCTTGTGGTCTAATATTATTCATGCGATCAATTACATCATCATATACATATGATTAATGCTATTGATTCAGGGCAAACAATTTGAGTTGACGTGTCAGATTCGGGTCGACTTACTTGACAAACCAACTCGTTAAGTGTCAGTCCTAACATAAATTATTTGATAAATGTGTCATGTTGAGTTGACCTTATACGACCCGCACGAATAAATAGGTTATGTTGGATTGACCCAAACACGATTCATTTGACCTGTTATTTAATAGACCAAAAATAAAAATAAAAATTAGAACAAGTCTCAAGCTGCTCAGGTGGTGATATAGACTCAAAAGCTTATACTTTCCGAATATACTCTCATTCAAGAGTAGTTTGAGTAGATGCAAATGTCTACTTTCGTTGCTTCGATTGGCTTGGTAGGGAAATGTTTTCCTTTTATCTGCTCACAAAACGATAATAAACAAAATGACATATGTATCCCTTCCCAGATAACACAAACTCGTATAAACACCCCACGAAAGCAAAATTTGATCTCACAATATTATTTGTATTTATTTGTGTAGATGGTCATTGTGCGAGTTCAGATTTGGTAAATGATGTCATTTATGTTCATATTAAATTTAGTTGGATTTTCTCCCATGAACACTATAGCAAGTCGAACCCCTGGACAGCAATCAAAGGGATGCAGAGTATACCCAAATTTTTAAATGACGATACCTTTTTTATTATTATCACTCTCTTGTAAAACATCTAACATTTTGATAAAAGAACGTCATTCACCAACTTGTCTAAGTTGATGGATGAAGACCCATGTGGACCAGTGGCCTCTTCGGCCAATTTTTTCCACTCCATGGCCTTTTTCTTCATTTTCTTACCCTTGTTTCCCTCCATCAACTCTCTCACAATCTTCTCCACTTTCCCTCTCTTGGCACCTTTGTCAATCTCAATGCCAATGCCCCATTGATTGCAAGCATACTTACAGTTTGTTTGCTGATCCCCAAAGAATGGACAACAAATCATGGGCACTCCTGCACAAACGCTTTCAATAATTGAATTCCACCCACAGTGAGTTAAGAACCCACCAATGGAGGAGTGGTTAAGCACTTCCTCTTGAGGGCACCAACTAGTTATTAGTCCTCTTCCCTTAGTTTCTTCCACGAACTCAGGTGGTAAAATCGGTGATTCACCAACAACTGAATCAGGCCTAATTATCCACAGAAACATGAACTTGCTATTTGCAAGTCCCCAGCCAAACTCAATCAGTTGTTGTGGTGTCATGACAGTGATGCTTCCAAAGTTCACATAAATCACTGAGTTTGGTACCTTAGAGTTAAGCCAATTAAGGCACTCAGTCTCTTCTTTCCACAAACTATACCCAGTTGATTTCAAAGGGTCATTAGGTAAATGATTAAGTAGTAGTTGTTGAGGGCCAATGGCATATACACAAGGAAACATGGGGGAGAGGGCATCCAAAACTTCTTGCTCTAACACGTCAAACGTGTGAACAACAATTCCTGAAGCTTTAGGAGCCTTCTCTACTGCTTCAATGATCACTTTGAAGACTGGGTCATTTGGATCTGTAGTAATAAAAGAATTTGGGAGATCCCTCAATCGGATATCTCTCATACCTGGAATCCAGTCTATAACGGTGTCTAGAAACCCATTTGTTAAATAACTCTCATCTGCAAAAATAAATAATTTTTTTTTTAGTTTGGAAACTTGTAATCAATAATAATATTAGAGATAATCCATGATTTCAGAAGGGTGTTTCCCTTTTGTGTTATACCTTTAAGGGGTGTGAAGCCTTTTTCCCTAAGACGAGGATACTGCATAGCACCCATTAAACTGCAAGCAGCGATCGTGAAGAGCATTACAATAGGGATTCCAACCTTTTGAGCAACAGTTTGAGTGAATGGCAAGAAACCATCCGAGATAATGCAAGTCACTGGAGGATTGTTTGAAGAATTTGCAGTACTGTTGAGTTTGAGGAGGATGTCTGAAAATGGAGCCAAGAAGTTTTCGGAAATGGATTTGCTAATAGCATCAAGGTCTTGCGTAGCGTTGGAATCCGATGGAGGAATGCTGTCTGGAATGGTTTTGAATTGGAAGTCAGACAACCCATCTAAGGAGTTGGGACCTTTAGATTTCAGAAAACGTTGATGGTTGAACTCTGTGCTGACAAAAGTTATGTGAAAACCTTTACGGTGGAGAAGCTTTGCAAATTTGAGCATGGCCTTTATGTGGCTTTGAGTTGGGAATGGAATACAAACTGCATGAGCCTTTTCAGCTTCTGCTTTTTTCGAATCCATTTCCTTCTCTCTTTCTGATACGTGTATATGAATGTTGATATGCTGTTCCATTGTATATATATATAGAACCAAAGATCACTCATCTGGTCAATCTACCTATTCATCACAAATTTGGGTACAATTGAGCATATCGTTAATTTACCACACATAATATGCACGTGGACGGAGGCTACTAGCTCCTTCGAATGAGTAACGTCATTGCAAACGTCTATTAGTTCTTAGTTTATGAGTAGGATGCTGTCCAAAATATCATTGAAAAAGAAACTACTTTCTGGAAACGACAGCAGTTTTAATAGTCGGTTGACTTAGTCTTAAAGCATCCAACGGTTCCAACCTTCACTAAATTCCATCCGCCATCTTTGAAAATTGAAAACAACACCCTCACGTCTCCTACATAGAGTTTCAATGGGTAACGTCATTGCAATTTGCAAACGTCTATTTATATATTAGTCCAAAATGTCATTGTAAACGTCTCAACATCTTTGAAAACAACACCCTCTTACGTTTGCAAATGGTCAAGGAATTTATTGGGCGTACGTTTGCATTTTTGCAATAGAAATTTTTTATATATACCTGGTTAATATTAGTCGTTTTAAATTTTTATTGATGTCATGATAGAACTTGGTCAGAATATGGGTCAGTTAAACTTAAAGAGCGCATGCGATTTCCACCTCTTCTATGCGGCTTTTAGTGAATATGTACTACTATGATCACGTCCAGATATGATAGCAACATTTGGTCTCTCCAACTTACCATTTTTGCTTAAAAAAAAAAAAAAACCCTCACGTATCCTTCTCATTTATTCCTCTAAGACCATAATAAATAAATAAAAATCAGATTAATTTTAGTATACGAGTCACATGTGGGTTAGAGCACCAGTAGCAAATACCCAACTATTTTTTCTAAATTTAAGGAATAAAATTACTTTTTGCTTTTCTATATAAATATACTATACAATAACCTCTCTTAATATCTTCATGAGTAGTGATATATAGAACACTCAACGTGAGTGAATAGTGCTCACTGATAAACAGTAGTACAAATATTACTATTTTTTAAAAAAAAATTAATATTATTTATTAAAACTTTGTACTACCGTTCACTCATGCGAGTGTTCTATATATCATTGCCGTGCCTCTATTTTTATATATTATTAAAATATTATTTGTTTTTCTCATTTCTGTTTCTCACTCTCTCTCTCCATGTCGTCGTGGTCCTGAAGGCATATTTGTTCCTCCCCATGGGCGTAAGTGGAAAGAGGAGAGAGAATTCGTATTTTTATTTTGTTATGAGTATAATAAATCATTGGGTAGTTATAGTGTGGTCACCTCCATTTAAACCTCTTGTGAAAAAAAAAAAAAAAGAGTACAAATTTAGTTACTAATAAAGTATTTAATTCTTAAATTTAAGGAAACTAATGTCGATGGAACAATTTGTAATTTAATTCAATTATAGTGATTTATTATTTATTATTTATTCAATTTTTTTTATTCACCCATTAGTTTTCTTGTATTTTTAAAAAATTGTTTGTTTTTTTTTATAATTATTTTATTATTTTATTTGTTAAAAGAATAGGTGTATTATAAGAATATAAAAAAATAAGTGACATTTTTAATACATTTTGATAATTTTATGAGATTATTTTAGTATCTTTTAAACATTTAAAAATTATATTGTAAACGAGAGACTTTTTTATATTTTTCTCATTCATATATATATATATATATATATATAAAGACTATAGAGAGCCTCCGCTAGTACTCTTGAAATCGGTCATTCACTTTGGGTCTTAGAGGAAACAGACGGAAAGGAGACGTAAGAGGGTGTTGTTTTCAAAGATGTTGAGACGTTTACAATGACATTTTGGACTAATATATAAATAGACGTTTGCAAATTGCAATGACGTTACCCATTTGAAGGAGCTGGCGGCCTCTGGTTTAAGTGCATATTAATTTGTCTCGTAACTGGTAAATGATATGGTCAAGGTCAAGGGGATAAAAGGATAAGGTCCGCCAAAATTGAGATGAGGTTGATAAGATGGGTGATCATTATATATATGTATATATATATATATATATATATATATATATATATATCTTTCTACGACTTCATAACAAATTGAGCTTTAGAAAAATCCTTTCTAAGAGAGTTAGTGGCTTTGTGTAAGTTAAATTCATAATGATCCCAATTCTCACTTGTTTAAAATTTATGTTATCAAGCAAGTCGATACACAATGTTCGATGGGGCCAATTAAATCAGGGTCTGGGTCAATTCCACAAATTGAGTCCAATTGTATATATATAATATAGGATGAAAACTTAGTTTAGTAATTAAGCCCACTCATACCTCTCACATAATTATAGGCCCTCAAAGATTTTAATCCCTTATTTGTCTTCCCAAAAACTAAATCCTCTTATTTATTAATCATGGTTGGGTTATCTTGTAGCTTATAGCTTCCAAAAAGTCTCTATACAAGAAACTTCCAATAGACGTTTGAATGACGTTTTTTTTTTTTTTTTTTGACATGTCTGCGCAAGAGGGGAGAGGGTGATTCGAACTAGTGACATTCACTTCATTAGACGTGGTCCTAGCCAATTGAACTACCTATTGAGGATAATAACGTTGCTTAATTACACTATCTTTATCAGCAAGTAAATAATAGATCGGATTGTTCAATGAACACAATACCTATCAAAGCAAGATAAATCCTCCTTCAATCGCTTCTCTCATTTTAGTGAGAGAAGCTCCTCCTTCTCTCTAAGTAGAGAATATACCACCTCCTTGTGAGGTTATCCACCACCGCCGGTGTGGTTTTCCGGGGAGGAAGGATCCTCTTCCTCCTCCCCCTTCCCTTTTTTTCTTCTCCGGCTTCGGTCTTGTTCTTTTTGTTGTCGTTTTGTTGTTACCCGGTGTCTACACTGGGGTGTCTCTCCATCCTCCGCCGCCATCCGTGCCTCTGCCCTAGGTTGCTCGCCTCCTTCCACTTTTGGCCGTTCGCCGCTCGCCGTCCTCCACGAAGCAGCCCGGATCCACTTTGGTTCTTAGATGGGTTTTGGTAAATCTCCGATCTACTTACCTCAGGCTAACCCGGGTCTACACGCACCACTCCACCATCTTCACCGGCCTCTCAGCTCTCCACCAACACCTCGCGAGCCGCCGCCTGCACTGCACGCGCCTTAGCGTGAGCTCCACGCGCCTAAGTGTGGACCTCACGCGCCGGAGTGTGCTCCTCACGCCTTGGGCAGTAGCTCCCTCCTGCAACCTCCTCCCCTGGACTGCCCACCCGTCTGGTCGTTCCTCCACCTTCATCACCGCCACGACTGGTTGTTGGGCTTTTTGCTGTGTTCCCGCTTGTCTTTATTTTTCTGTGTTTTCATGTTCATCTCTGTTGTTTTTTGTTGTTCTGTTGTATTTTGTTGTTTTTATTTTGTTGTTGTTTTGTCTGGGTTTTGTGGGTTTTAGTCTCCATTTGGTTTTAGGGCTTATCTTTGTAGTGGAGACTAGTGCTTCCGGAGACAGTACTCCCTTTTCTTTGGTCCCAGATTCGGATCTGATCAGTGCCTTCCCTTTATTGACTTCCTTCGGGTGGTTGATGTTGTTCCTTACTGGGAGTGCAGATGGGTTTGGACCTCATGGGGTTCTTACACCTGTAATTAGGGTTTATAATGTGATTTATGACTCTTCCTGCATTTCTTTTGCCTTTCAAACCGTTATATACAGTCCCTTGGAGAGGACCGGACTATTTATTTGACCCATTTCCTACTTTGTTCTGGTTACCTGCACTGTTTATTTCTGTGTTTGGATCTATTGTAGGGGAGCCTACCCCTTTTCGGTATTTTGAACACTTGTAACCCTTCCCCAATTTGCTTAAAAAAAAAAAAAAAGTGTCCATAAGAAAAATTAAAAATTAAAGAAGTGGGGCTCAGGATACTTGCTTGTCAAGTAAATGACGAAGACAAAAGGGAATAAAGGAGCAGCCTCCGTTTGCTTGCTTGTCAAGTAAATGATGAAGTCTAAAGGGCATAAAGGATATTCAATGCCTTCTGATGTTTGAATGTACTTTAAACACACGACAGTTTAATATACCAGATTGTCAGAAATTCTTCCAGCTAAATTTGAACAAAAACTTTTGTCTTATTTGAAGGAGCAGCCTCTGTTTACTTGCATGCCAAGCAAATGATGAAGTCAAAAGGGGGATAAAGGATATTCCATGCTTTCTGATGTTGGAATTGTAGCCAAAATTGGCATGAGTAACTAGATTGATCAAATGGGTCCACACACCGCCCTCTACAGTGGTGCTGCATCTCTGCTTCATCCCCTTTCGTCTCCAGCGCACTTTCATTAGTCTATGTTTTTGTCTAATTTGTTTTGGGTTTTGTATTTTAAATTTTTGTTCCTCTTTTATGTATTTTTAAAAGTTTTTTTCGCCATTTGTAATTATTTGATTTGTATGGTTTGAGGAGGATTCTAGAACCTTTATGGTTTTGTTTTTCTCCTTGGATCATTTGGTTATGCCATCGTTGATACACCCAATCTTACTGCCTTTATTTTGTAGCTAATTTTCTTGGTCTTCGCACCAAGAGCATAGGCTCGCGTTATTCATTTGATTTTTGTCTTTTTTATTTTTCGTTTACTTGCCTTATTTTGATAGTTTTTTAAGCTTTTTATTTAGATTGTCAGACCCTTAATTTATAATTTGCTGTTACTTATCTCTAAAAAATAAAAAATAAATAAAAGGGTCACTATATAAGAAGATACAATGAAAGTACACACGTAGCAGAAAGAGAGAGGGAAATGGATTCAAAGATGGTTTCATGCCATTCACTCAAACTGTTGTTTTCGAAGATGGAGGATGGAATTAGTGAAGGCTGGATGCTTTAAGTCAACCGATTACTAAAACTACTCATAAAGTAAGTACATACTAATAGAAGTTTACAATGACGTTACTTATTTTTTAATTTCTGTGTTTTATTTTTTTTAATTTTAAAATAATAAATAAATAAAAGTCAGATTTTAGTATACAAAAGTCACATGTGGGACTACCCCATCTTCTCTTCTAGTTGTTTTCAAAGATGCAGACACGTTGACAATGACATTTTGGACTGATAGACGTTTGCAATGACGTTACCCATTTGAAGGAGCTGGCAGCCCCCGGTTTAAAGTGCATATTATGGATAAGGTCCGAATTGTAGCCAAAATTGAGATAAATAGATGGATTGAGATACCATGGAACATATATATTCACAGAGCACCAGAGCACAGAGAGAGAGAGAGAGGGAAATGGATTCGAAGGCTCATGCAGTTTGTATGCCAAACCCCGGTCAAAGCCACTTAAAGGCCATGCTCAAATTTGCAAAGCTTCTACACGCCAAAGGTTTTCACATAACCTTTGTTAACACTGAGTTCAACCATCAACTCTTTCTGAAATCTGGAGGTCCCAACATCTTAGATGGGTTGCCTGACTTCCAATTCAAAACTATTTCAGACAGCCTTCCTCATTCGGATCCCAACACTACCCATGACGTCGATGCTATGTGCGAATCCATTGTGGGAAACTTCTTGGCTCCATTTTCAGACATCATCCTCAAACTCAACAGTACTGCAACTTCTTCAAGCAATCCTCCAGTGACTTGTATTATCTCAGATGGTTTCATGCCATTCACTCAAACTGTTGCTCAAAAGCTTGGAATCCCTATTGTCATGTTCTTCACGATCTCTGCTTCTACTTTAATGGGTGGTATGCAGTTTCCTCGTCTCAGGGACAAAGGCTTCACACCCCTTAAAGGTATAACACAGAAAAGAAACACCTTATTGAAATCATGGATTATCTCTAATATTATTATTAATTACAAGTTTCCAAACTAAAAAAATTATTTCTTTCTGCAGATGAGAGTTATGTAACAAATGGGTTCTTAGACACAATTATAGATTGGATTCCAGGTATGAAGGATATCCGATTGAGAGATCTCCCAAATACTTTTATTACTACAAATCCAAATGATCCTGCCTTCAAACTGACTGTTGAAGCACTAGAGATAGCTCCTAAAGCTTCAGCAATTGTTGTTCACACTTTTGACGCGTTAGAGCAAGAAGTTTTGGATGCTCTCTCCCCCATGTTTCCTTGTATGTATGCCATTGGCCCTCAGCAACTACTGCTTAATCACTTACCCAATGACCCTCTGAAATCAATTGGGTATAGTTTGCAGAAAGAAGATACTGAGTGCCTTAATTGGCTTAACTCCAAGGCACCCAACTCAGTGATTTATGTGAGCTTTGGAAGCGGCGTTGTCATGACACCACAGCAGTTGGTCGAGATTGGTTGGGGACTTGCAAATAGCAAGTTCATGTTTTTGTGGATAATTACGCCTGATTTAGTTGGTGGTGAATCAGCGATTTTACCACTTGAGTTCGTGGAAGAAACTAAAGGAAGAGGCCTAATAACTAGTTGGTGCCCTCAAGAGGAAGTACTTAGCCACTCCTCCATTGGAGGGTTCTTAACTCACTGTGGTTGGAATTCAATTATTGAAAGCGTTTGTGCAGGAGTGCCAATGATTTGTTGTCCATTCATTGGGGATCAACAAACAAACTGTAAGTATGCTTGCAATGAATGGGGCCTTGGCATGGAGATTGATAATGGTGCCAGGGGCATTGGCATGGAGATTGATAATGGTGCCAAGAGAGGGAAAGTTGAGAAGGTTGTGAGGGAGTTTATGGAGGAAAACAAGAATAAGAAAATGAAGAAAAAGGTCATGGAGTGGAAAAAATTGGCAGAAGAGGCAACTGGTCCACATGGATCTTCATCCATCAACTTAGACAAGTTGGTGAATGATGTGCTTTTATCAAAAGGATAGGTGTTTTAGAATATAGTGATAATAATGAAAAAAGTATCATTATTTAAAAATTTGGATATACTCTGCATCTGTTTTAAGCCATGCTATCATGAAAGAGCTAGCATAAATTGGTATTTGTACATGCGACTTGTCTCCTAACATATATTGATATGAGAAATGCTATTTTTCTTTATCCTGTCCAATTTCATTCAAATATTTTTTTTTCCTTTTCAAATCTACCATTAAATCCGTAGGATCACGTCCAATGGTATATTTGAAAAAGAGTTGGACAAAAAGATGGACTAGAATTGAAAGAATAATAGGTCTCTATTAACATACCAGGCATCCAACTGATCAACCTTGAGAAGAGAAAGCTGGCTTAGGCTAGGTAGTTGGGCTTAAATTGCTGGCCTTGAGGTTGCCGTAACTTAATTGTTGGCCAACAAGACTTTGATCAACATAGAATTTATCTTTGTTTTCTGTCTTTTCATTTATGTTCGCTTTGTCCTACGTCACAACCATTCAGCATGGACAAAACTAGAAATTTAACTTGTATCATTTTTATTTTTTTTTCAAGGACCTAAATAATAAGAAAAAGAATGCCTAAACTATTTTTTTATAAAAAATTTAAAGATTTAAAACTTTTTTGAACATTTTTTTAAGGGCGGAGGGGGCCATGGATCCCACAACCCCTTTTAGATTCCAAGTACATAAACTTCGCTCCACTATTAAGCATTCGAGGTTTCTACCGATGCCTTTGCAAGTTTTTGATCTCATTCTCTCTCTTTTGCGGATGTTTGTGGTCTAAGATTGGTTGTGCGATCAACTACATCATCATATACGACGGCTAATGCTATTGATTCAGGGTTGACAATTCAAGTTAATGTGTTGAGTTCAGATCGTCCCGCCATAGCCATGAGTGTAGCCCAAGTTTTTTTCGAAAATATTTTCAAGCTCCACGGCATGCCTAAGTCTATTGTGTGTGATAGGGACCCGGCGTTCACCAATCATTTTTGGAAGGAATTATTCAAATTACGTGGCACCAGTTTCAATTTTAGCTTAGCTTATCATCCTCGAACAAGACAGCCAAACCGAGGTTGTGTATTTACGCTGTTTTACGAGCTCTCAACCCAAGGAATGGGGCAAGTGGTTGGTTTGGGTTGAGTTCAGTTATAATACGAGTTGGCATTCTACCCTCAAAACAACCCCCTTTGCAATAGTTTATGGGAGAGACCCACCCACCTTGCTGACTTACCTACTTGGAACGGCAAAGGTGGAAGTGGTGGAAAGGGAGCTACTAACAAGAGATCAGGTGTTAAAGGAACTGTGGGAGAACATGAGATTGGCGCAAGAAAGAATGAAGAAGGTGTATGATGGTAAACATAGGGAAGAAGAGTTTGAGGAGGGGGAATGGGTGTTTCTTAAACTACACCCATATAAACAGGTGTCTATCCACCTACGTAAGAGTGCAAAGCTAGCAACAAGATTTTTTGAACCCTTTAAAATCATCAAAAAGATAAGCCCAATAGCTTATAAGCTGGAGTTGCCACTAGGAGCTCGCATTCACCCTGTTTTCCATGTCAGTTTGCTCAAACGTCATTTAGGGGGTGAACAAGTTGCTTTGCCTCAACTGCCGGATGTTTTGGAGGATGATCGCATCAGTCCAAAGCCGAGAGCTATGTTGGAGAAGCATGTGCAAAACAAGAAGCCCGAGATTTTAATTCATTGGTAGGGACCATCACCGGCGGAAGCAACATGAGAGGAGCAGGAATTCATTCAAGAACAATTTCCAGATTTTTCCCTTGAGGACAAAGGAAATGTTAGGGGAGGGGAATGATGTAGTCCCCAAGTTACGTATGCCTCAAGTTGTGTTCAATAAGGAGAATATCTCAACAATAATTTTTATTATTCAATTCCCCAAACGTGTGACTCTCGTTTAGGCTAATAAGAAGAGTATTTTCTTTTATTTTGTTTTTCAGTAAGGAATTTATATTTCCATAACAGTATTTGCGATTCTTCCCTTGTTATATGAATACTAGAATTAAGACCTAGTCTAAAGTTTCTTGTGTATAATGTTCTCCTATTTAAAGGAAACTTAAGGAATAAAGAGGTAGGTTGAACATACTTATTGTGCTTTTGGAGGTCGTCTGCCCCAAGTCACCCCTACGTCTTTCCGCCACTAATAGGATGTTTGAAAAATATAATTTTTACGTAAAAAAACACTTTTTAGCAAAAATTTTATTTTAAAATTTTTGTCAAAAATGTGTTTTTATTATATTTTAAAATTTTTTTCAAATGATTTTTTTTTTTTTTTTTCAGATGAACTTTTTGACATATATATAGTTTTTGTGTATTTTTTTTAATTATAAAATCATTTTTTTAAAAAAAATTCAGATTTTTAGTATACGGACATGTGGTTTAAGCTTCTTTTAAAACGGAAGGGTCATTCGCGTTGGGTCTCTGAGGAAACAGATGGGAAGGAGACGTGAGGGGGTGTTATTTTCAAAGATGCAGACGTTTACAACGACGTCTTGGACTAACATATATCCACAGCAGTCTCTTCAAAATTTTATTTTTAAAATAATTAAAAGTATACTTTTGATTATTTTAACAGCCCACCTTTTTATAACATATTTTTCAGCCTCTCTACTTTAACAATTCTCTATCACTATTTTATTAAAATATTATTTTTCACTTTCCTTCTCTACTTTATTTTTCATTAAAATAAAGTAAAGAAGTTGAAAAGAGGAGAGAGAAGTTGAAAAGGAAAAAAGAGGAGAGATAAAATATAATTGTTTAAAGAGTAGAGAGTGAATAGTAATTGTTAAGTTTGAAGAAACACTGTTCATATTGTTAAGTTTTTTGTTAAAATAAAGAGGCTGAAAATGGGTGTTTTTTGCTCTTTTTGTTAAATGAGCTCTTCAAACTAACAAAAGAGTGTGTTTGAAGAGCCTACAGTGGGTGCACTCACAGCAGGTTTTTCAAATTTATTTTTTTTTAGTTTGAATAGTCAATTTAATAAAAAAAAGGCTAAAAATTTCACTTTTTAACCTCTTTATTTTAACAAAAAAGTTAACATTATGAATAGTAAAATTTCAAACTTAACAATTACTATTCCCTTTTCATTTATTAAACAACTATTTTTTTCTCTCTCCTCTTTTTTCCTTTTCATTTCTCTTAACACTCAAAAGTTAGATAAATAATAAACAAATATTTGAAAAATAATATTTTAATAAAATAGTGAAAGTGAATTGTTAAAGTAGATAGACTGAAAAGTATAATTTAAAAAAGTAGGTTGTTAAAATAATCAAAAGTATACTTTTTATTATTTTGAAGAGTAAAATTTAAAGAGACTGCTGTGAGAGCACTCACTTTAGGCTCTTTAAACCCATTTTTTTGTTAGTTTGAAGAGTCAATTTAACAAAAAGGGTTAAAAACCCCACTTTTCAGACTCTTCATTTTAACAAAAAAGTTAACATTGTGAACAGTATTATTTCAAACTTAACAATTACTATTCCCTCTCTATTCTTTAAATAATTATATTTTATCTCTCTTCTTTTTTCCTTTTCAACTTCTCTCTCCTCTTTTCAACTTCTTTACTTTATTTTAATGAAAAATAAAGTAGAGAAAGAAAGTGAAAAATAATATTTTAATAAAATAGTGATAAAGAATTGTTAAAGTAGAGAAGCTGAAAAGTATGTTATAAAAAATTTGACTACTAAAATAATCAAAACTATACTTTTAATTATTTAAAAAAAAAAAATTTGAAAAGACGACTGTGGATGCTTTGAATGCTCTAATAAATGCTCTAATAAACGTTTGCAATGACGTTACCCATTTGGAGGAGCCGGCAGCCTCTGGTTTAAGTGCATATTAATTTGTCTCGTAACTGGTAAATGATATGGTCAACGTCAAGGGGTTAAAGGATAAGGTCCGAATTTTATATATATAAATTGATAGATTGATAAAATGGGTGATCATTATATGTATATATATACACAGAGTGGAACAGATATATTCACAGGGCACTAGAGCAGAGATAGAGAGAAGGAAATGGATTCAAATATAGCAGAAGCTGAAAAGGCTCATGCAGTTTGTATTCCATTCCCAATGCAAAGCCACATAAAGGCCATGCTCAAATTTGCAAAGCTTCTCCAAGCCAAAGGTTTTCACATAACCTTTGTAAATACGGAGTTCAATCATCAACGTTTTCTAAAATCTAGAGATCTCAACGCCTTAGATGGGTTGCCTGACTTCCAATTCAAAACTATTCCAGACAGCCTTCCTCCGTCGGATCCCAACGCTACCCAAGACCGTGATGCTCTTTGCGAATCCGTTATGCAAAACTTCTCGGTTCCATTTTCAGACATCCTCCTCGAACTCAGAAGTACTGCAATTTCTTCAAACAATCCTCCAGCCACTTGCATCATCTCAGATGGTGCCATGCCATTCACTCAAATTGTTGCTCAAAAGCTTGGAATCCCTATTGTAATGCTCTTCACAATCGCTGCTTGCAGTTTAGCGAGTTTTACGCACTTTCCTCGTCTTAGTGAAAAAGGCTCCACACTCCTTAAAGGTATAACATCCTTCTGAAATCTTGGATTATCTTTAATATTATTATTGATTATAAGTTTCCAAACTAAAAAAAAATAAAAAAATAAAATTATTATTATTTTTTTGCAGATGAGAGTTATTTGAGAGATCTCCCAAATTCTTCTATGACTACAGATCCAAATAATCCTACCTTCAAATTGACCGTTGAAGTAGTAGAGAGAGCTCCTAAAGCTTCAGGAATCGTTATTCACACATTTGACGCGTTAGAGCAGGAATCTTTGGATGCTCTCTCCCCCATGTTTCCTTGTGTATACGCCATTGGCCCTCAGCAACTACTACTTAATCACTTACCCGAAGATCCTCTGAAATCAGTTGGGTATAGCTTGTGGAAAGAAGAGACTGAGTGCCTTAATTGGCTTAACTCTAAGGCACCCAACTCAGTGATTTATGTCAACTTTGGAAGCGTCACTGTCTTGACACCACATCAGTTGGCTGAGATTGGTTGGGGACTTGCAAATAGCAAGTTCATGTTTCTGTGGATAATTAGGCCTGATTTAGTTGTTGGTGAATCGGCAATTTTGCCACCTGAGTTCGTGGAAGAAACTAAAGGAAGAGGATTAATAACAAGTTGGTGCCTTCAAGAAGAAGTACTTAACCACTCTTCCATTGGAGGGTTCTTAACTCATTGCGGGTGGAATTCGATTATTGAAAGCGTTTATTCAGGAGTGCCCATGATTTGTTGTCCATTTCATGGGGATCAGCTAACAAACTCTAAGTATGCATGTAATGAATGGGGCATTGGCATTGAGGTTGATAATGGTGCCAAGAGAGGTGAAGTGGAGAAAATTGTGAGAGAGTTGATGGAGGGAAACAAAGGTAAGGAAATGAAGAAAAAGGCCATGGAGTGGAAAAAATTGGCCGAAGAGGCCACTGGTCCACATGGGTCTTCATCCATCAACTTAGACAAGTTGGTGAATGATGTTCTTTTATCAAAAGGATAAATGTTTTTGAAGAAAGTGATAATAATAATAAAAAAAAGTATCATCATTTCAAAAAATTGGGTATACTGATCTGCATCCCTTTGATTATTGCCCAAGGGTTTGACTTGCTATGGTGCTAATGGGAGAAAATCCAGCTAAATTTAATATAAACATAGCCGACATCATTTACCAAATCTAACAATTCCATAAAAAAAAATAAAAAAAAAAAGTATTGAATGCGCTTCTATATCTTGCCTATTCTTTTTAATTCATGCTTTTTTTTTTTTTTATAAAAATTTTTCCTCACTCAATCGGCTGAAAGTTTAGAGAGACAAATTAAAGTTTTTTTTTTTTTTAAAAAAAAAAAGGTTTAGAAGGAAGATTTGAGGATAGAATTTAGTGAAGATCGGATGCATATGCTTGAATAGATCCATTATTTTATTGTTGTCGCTTCTAAAAAGTAGAGATAATTAACAGAAACAAATAGACGTACGTTTGCAATGACGTTGCTTACAGTTGGCACATCTTAGCCAGAAAATATCAAAGCAAGAGAAAAGGAATTTCTCCTTCGTATCAGAAAATACAAAACTAAAAAAATATCAAGTGGGGGGGGGGGCGGCGGCTCGTTATTTGAAGGAAAAAGTTTTTCATTTGAGAAATATCTTTCAATTTGGTTTATTATATAAACTGACATGGGTATAAAATGCCTACAATATATTCTTAAAAACATCATGTGACTTTATTAAAAACGCATAAGAGAATTATATGCATTTTAAACGCAATTTAATATTAAAAAATTTGCTTCTCATTGCTTTCAAGGAAAACTTAATTTGTCGTTAGTTGAAGGGGGCAGCCTCTGGTTTATATGCAAGTGTGGTAAACAATGTGGTATAACGCCAAGGAGATAACAGATATTCATGCAATGGGGATAATATTGATAAAATGGGTCATTATATGAGATACAATGCAACAGCATATCAATATATATATATATATATATATAGCAGGAAGATAGAAGGAAATGGATTCCAAGCTGGTAAAAGCTGATAAGGCTCATGCAGTTTGTTTTCCATGCCCAGTTCAAAGCCATATAAAGGCCATGCTCAAATTTGCAAAGCTTCTCCACGGCAAAGGTTTTCACATAACCTTTGTCAACACTGAGTTCAACCATCAACGTTTTCTGAAATCTGGAGGCCCCAACTCCTTGGATGATTTGTCTGACTTCCAATTCAAAACCATTCCAGACAGCCTTCCTCCTTCGGATTCCAATGCTACCCAAGACATTGGTGCTCTTTGCGAATCTATTATGAAAAACTTCTTGGCTCCATTTTCAGACATCCTCCTCAAACTCAACACTGCAATTGCTTCAAACAATCCTCCAGTGACTTGCATTATTGCAGATGGCTTCATGCCATTAACCCACATAGCCGCTCGAGAGCTTGGAATCCCAATTGTAATGCTCTTCACCGTCTCTGCTTGCAGCTTAATGGGTTTTGAAAAAACTATAAACACTCCTAATCCCACTAGATCTGATTTAATATCTAGTGTTCAAGCAATATAAATATGAATTAACACAATCAACAATAAACACACGGAATTTGATTACGAAGAGGAAACCATTTAGAGAACTCTCTAAAATGTAAAACCTCTCCGGGGCAGCCAAACCCAGGAAATCAACTAAATCAGTAAAAAGATAAAGGATTACAAGATGTTCATACTCACAAAACCTTTGCTATGACACGATCTTGTATAAGACAAGCGACCCACTCGTCTTCTACCGCAGTAGCCCTTTCCAGAGACAGCTGGAACAATCCTTCTACGTGATCTCCTTTCACCGGAACTCCGATTGGCTTCACTTCAACAAAACTTCCATCAAAGAAACAAAACTCTACTCTAAGAGATTAAACCCACAATCTATGGAGATCAATACTCTTAGCTCACAAAGAAGCGAATTCAAGATACAGAATTCGTAACCTAAATAGATACGTCGAGATCTATATATAATACCCAAAGACACTTAGACCTATTTGAACTCAAATACAAAGGCATTTAAACCTAGAACGCAACTGACCGTCCGGACGGTAACTTGGCACGTCCAGACGGGATCCTTAAATAACACGTGGAAGATGCACTTTAACACGGGCCGTCCGGACGGTAGTATTGACCGTCCGGATGGCTCTAGGGCAACATCGCTATCTCCAGACTTTTGGCGCGGCGCGTTGGAAGGCGTCCGGACGGGCTGCGAACGGGATGCGAACGGGCTTCGAACGGGGCACTCGAGATTTAGTACTGGAAGTCTGGAACTGCATCACGTCCGGACGGTCCACTTGGCCGTCCGGACGGGCTGCGAACGCCCAGCGAACGGGGCTCTCGGGATTTAGTGCCTGAGTTCTTGAACTGCATCCCGTCCAAACGGTTCATGTGTCTGTCCGGACGGTCCTTGTTCCCATACTCATGAAGCTGCTGCACAATCCTCCTAGAGATGCGAGAACATAAATAAATGCAATTTACAATGTTTTGATCACCGAAAAATAGCCAACTACTCATAAAATAACTAACAGGTTTTATGCTATTTCCTTGTTTGAGGGATAAAGGCATCACACCCCTTAAAGGTATAATACCAACACCCAACTAAAGAGTTCTTGGATTCTCTCTATTATGATTGATTACAAGTTTCCAAACGAAAAACATCATTTCTTTTTGTAGATGAGAATTTTCTGACAAATGGGTTCGACTGGATTCCAGGTATGAGAGAGATCCGATTAAGAGATCTCCCAACTTCTATTCGCACTACAGATCCAAATGACTCTTTCTTCAAAATGGCCGCTGACGCAGTAGAGAGAGCTCCTAAAGCTTCAGGAATCGTTGTTCACACATTTGATGCATTAGAGCAGGAAGTTTTGGATGCTCTCTCCCCCATGTTTCCTTGTGTATATGCCATTGGCCCTCAACAACTACTACTCAATCACTCACCCAATGACCCTCTAAAATCAATTGTGTATAGTTTATGGAAAGAAGAAACCGAGTGCCTCGATTGGCTAAGCTCTAAGGCACCATTTATGTAAACTTTGGCAGCATTATTGTCATGACACCACAGCAGCTAGCTGAGTTTGGTTGGGGACTTGCAAATAGCAAGCTCATTTTTTTATGGATAATTAGGCCTGATTTAGTTGTTGGTGATTCTTTGATTTTGTTGCCTGAGTTCATAGAAGAAACTAAAGGAAGAGGACTGATATCTAGTTGGTGCCCTCAAGAGGAAGTGTTGAACCACTCCTCCACTGGAGGGTTCTTAACTCACTGTGGGTGGAATTCAATTATTGAAAGTGTTTGTGCTGGAGTGCCCATACTTTGTTGGCCTTTCTTTGGGGATCAGCAAACAAACTGCAAGTATGCTTGCAATGAATGGGGCATTGGCATGGAGATTTGTAATGGTGCCAAGAGAGGGGAAGTGGAAAAGATTGTGAGGGAGTTCATGGAGGAAAACAAGAATAAGAAAATGAAGAAAAAGGTCATGGAGTGGAAAAAATTGGCAGAAGAGGCAACTGGTGCACATGGGTCTTCATCTATCAACTTAGACAAGTTGGTGAATGAGGTGCTTTTATTAAATTGATAGATGGTTCAAAAGAAAGTGATAATAATGAAAAGAAGTACCATCATTGAAAATTTTGGGTATACTCTGCATCTGTTTGATTGATGTCTATGGGAGAAAATCCAGCCAAATTTAACATGAACATAAATGACATCATTTACCAACTCGACTAATTCCATATTAAAAAGCCATTAAGACACTTGAAAGCGCCTCTACATCTTCCCTAATAATCTTTGTAAGTATTCTAATAATGTTTACTTCATTTAAATTATATTATCTTTTTTGAAAACCTTGTTGGGACTATTCTAAAAGAAAAATCATTTTGAGCTTGGAAGGGAACTAACTACTAAAATTTTAAAAGAAATGTTTTTAATTTTTTCATCTTTTTCTCATCTATTATCCATCTTATATCACATATTCCTGGTAAATTTGCGAATGAGATGAGTAAGAGATAAATGTGTAACAGCTCTGAAATTTTAATATTTAACATATGGGAAAGCATATCATTCTTCCAATCTTCTTTCTTTTTTTGTAAGCACTCTTTGATATTTGTACAAAGATTTTCTCCTCAAACTCACTTTATTAAACTAACATGTGTAGTACCATTAAAAAGATATAAAAAGTATAGCATGTAAAAATCACATGCATTTTGAATACATGTCAGTTTAGTAGTTTAAGTTTTAAAAATTCCTCCAATTCAGAGGAAAAAGGCTCCGTCTGTTGAAAATTTTATTTCTTTTCTTTTTCTCTTTCTCTTTTTTTTTTTTTTTTTGACATATCCACACAAGAGGGGGGAGGGGGGATTCGAACTAGTGACCTCCGCTTCATGAGACGTAGTCCTAGCCGATTAAGGTACCTCTTGGGGACTTTTGTTTTCTCTTCTTAAAACAAAAACTTTGACAAACACTCAAACATATAACATTTCTAAAAGCACAAAAATCATTTTCAATTTTATGTTAGAACACTTTTTCAAACAAATTAACAAATAGAGCATCCTTAATTCCTTTAATGAATAAACAATCAGGATACAAGCTTTCAAAACGTCAAATGGCCCTTCTAATCAAAAGATCAACTGATTAAATTCGTATAATTATTAATAATAGAATTTCAAAGAAAAGAAAATTATTAAGAGAAATGTTTCAAAAATCATTTTCAATTTTATGTTAGAACACTTTTTCAAACAAATTAACAAATAGAGCATCCTTAATTCCTTTAATTAATAAACAATCAGGATACAAGCTTTCAAAACGTCAAATGGCCCTTCTAATAAAAAAATCAACTGATTAAATTCGTATAATTATTAACAATAGAATTTCAAAGAAAAGAAAATTATTAAATGTTTGGTTTTCATCTTTTGCTCATCTTCAAGAGATGAGCAAATCCATCATTAAATGTGTGAAATCCACACAGAATCAATGGTGAATTTGTACAAAAGATGGTCAAGAGATGAGTAATAAATAGATGTGTAACGCCTCTCAATTATTAATGTCAAATTCAAGCTCTTGTCAATTTTGGTCCATGCAACTCAAAGGATATGGAGCAATGCTTAAGACATTTGCCTAGGTGTATGACTGAGGAGATGAATATAGAACTCCTTCGGGATTTCAATATGGAGGAGGTCCAAGATGCACTCCGACAAATGGCGCCTTTAAAAGCACCAGGCCCGGATGGGCTTAATGCTTGTTTCTACCAAAAAAATTGGACGATTTTGGGCGATGAGGTGTGTAAAATTGTTCTGGCTATATTAAATTATGAAATTATGCCTATGGGTCTGAATTTAACTCACATTGCTCTTATTCCAAAAAAGAAAAATCCCACGAGTGTTATGGAGTTTCGACCCATTAGTTTGTGCAATGTAATGTATAAACTTATATCCAAATTGCTTGCAAATAGACTCAAAAGAATACTTACCCTCATCATTTCCCCATCGCAAAGTGCTTTTATTTCGGGGTGTTTAATAAAAAAATAATGTTTTGGCCGCTTATGAAGTGCTTCACACTATGCACACGGGAATGAGAGGAAAAAATGGGTTTATGGCAGTTAAGTTGGATATAAGCAAAGCTTATGACCGGGTGGAGTGGCGATTTTTGGAGGCAGTCATGGAGCGTATGGGTTTTGGGCAAAGGTGAATCTGTATAATTATGATGTGCGTGTCTTCTGTTCAATATGCGGTTCTTGTTAATGGAGAACCATGTGGAAAAATTATACCGTCACGGGGTCTTAGGCAAGGGGACCCTA
Source organism: Carpinus fangiana (assembly GCA_006937295.1). Lineage (NCBI taxonomy): Eukaryota > Viridiplantae > Streptophyta > Magnoliopsida > Fagales > Betulaceae > Carpinus > Carpinus fangiana. The sequence goes on along the minus strand of CM017326.1, from coordinate 1,343,416 downwards.
TTTCCCCCTATCTTTTTCTACTGTGTGCGGAAGCCTTAAGCGTAATGATATCTCGTGCTAATCTTGATGGTGTACTACAAGGGGTACCCACTTCTACAAGGGGTCCCCGTATAAGTCACATTTTTTTCGCAGATAATAGTCTCTTATTTTGCAAGACCACTATTGCTCAATGGGTCCAATTGTCACACTTATTGCGATTATATGAGGAGGCTTTGGGGCTGCAGATGAATTGCAATAAAACTGCAATTTTCTTTAGCCGTAATTCTTCAATTACGGACAAAGAAAATATTATGGCTTTGGCGGGACTCCCGACTTCACAAAGCTATGAGACTTATTTGGGATTGCCGGCATTGGTGGGGAGGTCTAGAGTGGTGGCTTTCAAGCATATCATTGATCAGGTATGGAAGAGGCTCAAAGATTGGAAACTTAAGTTCTTGTCTCAAGCGGGGAAGGAGATATTACTTAAGGCCGTCGTTCAAGCCATTCCGACATATTGCATGGGTGTGTTCCTTCTACCTAAATCTCTTTGCACAAAAATAAACTCTCTTATGCAAAAATTTTGGTAGGGTCAACAAGGGAATGAAAGGAAAATTCATTGGATGAGATGGAGCAAAATGGGGATCCCAAAGTCTCGGGGTGGCATGGGATTTTGTGATTTGGCTTGCTTTAATAAGGCTTTGCTTGCGAAACAAATATGGAGGATGTGGAAAGACCCTAGTAGCCTTGTTGCAAGAATTATGAAGGCAAAATATCACCCTGATTGTTCCATTATTGAAGATTGTTCCATTATTGAAGCGGCAAGAGGAAGAAACCCATCCTTTGCTTGGAGGAGCATACAAAGCTCTAGTGATTTAATCCGGGAAGGCTTGATATGGAGAATAGGCAATGGCGAAAAAATCAGGATTTGGCAAGACAAATGGCTCCCTATGCCATTGACTTTTAAGGTTTACTCCAGGCCAGCCTTACTTCACCCCACGGCCACAGTCAAAGAGCTTATTGACAGCACCTCAAAGGATTGGAATAGAGAGCTAATTGGCAATCTTTTCTCGGTGGAGGAGGTTCGAAGCATCCAATCTATACCCATTAGCAGAATTGACTAGGCTGATATCCAGATCTAGAGGGGTACACCAAAAGGTAATTTCACGGAGAGAAGTGCATATTATATGCAAAAAGAAAGGGAGAATGACTCTATGGCCGAAAGCTCTTCACGGGGGGATCATCAGGATATGTGGAAAGCAGTGTGGAAACTACGAAATATGGGCACGAAAAAAAATTACTTTTGACGGGCTTGCCATGATATCTTGCCCACTCGGGAGAACCTTCGACGCCGAAAAATATCAGTGGAGTCATTTTGTCCTGTTTGCGGCTTGGAAGAAGAAACATCCATCCACATTCTCGGGCACTGTCCCTCTGCCAGAGACGTGTGGAGCACAGGGCCTCCTATTTTCCATAAGTGTGCGATTAATGCCCTTAATTTTTTGCAGCTAGCAGATGAGATGTTCCAAAGATGCACTACTGATGATTTTGTGCAATTTATTGGAATTGCAAGGAGAATCTGGCTACGCCGAAATGAGGTGATTCATGAAGGCTCTTTTCTCCATCCTAATGAAGTGGTAAAATGAACGCAACTATCCATAGAAGAACTCCAGAATATTCAGGGGCTGGGGTTTACGGCTGTTGTCCCCAACACTCATTCCCAGAGACATCGGTGGGAGGCTCCTTCACCTGGCTGGTTCACTATCAGCTGGGATGCAGCGCTAGACAGGAAAAATGGAACAATTGGTCTAGGGGCAGTGGTTCGAGACCATCTGGGAGTAGTGCATGCAGCACATGGAGTAACCAGAGAGGGTTTCTTTGAACCGACAGCTGCTGAAGCGGTTGCTGCTATGTTTGCAATTCAACTGGGGCGTGAGTTAAATTTACGATCAATAAAGTTGGAAGGAGATGCGAAGATAGTGGTGGAGGCAGTGTTGTCAAAGGAGATCGATGGAAGCCGCTGGGGTCATCTGATCAGAGATATCAAAACGGTGCTGCATGAATTCCAACAATGGCGAATGGTGTATGTTAGACGAGAAGTTAACAGGGCAACCCATGAGCTGGCACGGCTTGCTGTGAGGAATGTTATGAATAAAGTGTGGACCCGTGAGGTTCCTGATTGTATTAGAGACAACATTGTCTCAGACCAATTAGCTTTGATTTAATGAGATGGCAATATCTTTCTTTTTTTTTAAAAAAAAAAAAAAAAACTCAAAGTAACACCAACAAAGACACTGCAATAATTTAAAATCCTACAATGGAATTCAAGTTGGGTAATAATTGTCTATTAATTGCATGCCAAATTTAGCTAAATCATCTCTCTTATAAATATCCACAAGAGATCATTCTTTTAACCCAAGCTTTTGGCTCAAGGGTTCATAGAGAATAATGGAGAAGCTTGTACAATTTGCAATTATGGTGATGATTGTGTTCCTTTTGATCATGTTCACAGCCGTTCCAACTACTGAGGCATACAAACTTGAGATGCTTCATTGCCCTTGTGCCAAGATTCCTTTGTGCTACCTGAAAGGTGTAAACAATTGAAGTTTGGCTTGTTTCTTTGTTATTAATATTATGTTTGAAGGCCTGTTACCTCTGTGTAGCCCCCCATTGGAACAAAATAAAAATAAGTGTTCATTTTGTCTATTTTTTTAGAGGGTTTTGATTTAATTAGGGTATGTTTGGTTTTGTAGTTCTGAAACGTTGGAGTTAAAAAATGGAAAATCCTAGGGGTTCTCCCCATAATGTTCTCCTAGGGTTCTCCCAGACTTACGTAAAACATGATTTAAGAAAAAAAATAAAATTGTAATGGCCTCCACCACCGATTTTTTTAGGCATTAGAACCAAAATTGAGGTATTAACAACAATTTGATGCATTAGCACCAAAATTGAGGCATTAGCACTAAATTTAGGATGATCAAATCCATTTTGGGTGACACCATCTCTAAAGGGTTAACCTTCCACCCTTAGGTTTTAGTTTTGAATCAAAAAACAAGTTTTAAAGCATTAGAACCTAAATATTAATTCATAAAAATTAATCTGTTGGTGAAAAAATGGTACTATAATTTTATTTTTTCTTAAATCATGTTCTACGTAAGTTTGGGAGAACGTCAGGAGAACACTACGGGGAGTACTCCTAACAAACCCCTTAAAAAATAGTGCTTTCAAAACCAACGATTTGAAAACAAGGGATTTGAAGAATTCCACTGTTTAAATAAAAAACAAAAAACGCTAGAGTGTTATAATTTAGAATAATGCTATATATGCTTTATCAATCGCAATCATCTTCGCTACCTTTACCATACTGACAAATTTTCTTTATGCTTGATAACTCATCCGTCATTGGTCTATAGTTTGCTTTCAGAAAATGAACCATAAGAAAACAAAAGACCGACCGAAAACCAATTTCGTTATTCTTAAAGATTCGTGAAAACAAAACCTAAAAAAATGAATAAAACTTCACCCCATAGATCAGTACTAAAAGCAGATCTATAGCTAGTACGAATACATTCTTGTTTAAAAACAATGAAAATATAATAACAAAACCTAACACACCTTCATGCGTTTCATGTGCCACCGCCAGCTAGCCATGCACCGCTAAATAGTACCCCAAAGACCATTGACACACACGAAGCGAGAAAAAATAGGGGTNTAAGAAAACAAAAGACCGACCGAAAACCAATTTCGTTATTCTTAAAGATTCGTGAAAACAAAACCTAAAAAAATGAATAAAACTTCACCCCATAGATCAGTACTAAAAGCAGATCTATAGCTAGTACGAATACATTCTTGTTTAAAAACAATGAAAATATAATAACAAAACCTAACACACCTTCATGCGTTTCATGTGCCACCGCCAGCTAGCCATGCACCGCTAAATAGTACCCCAAAGACCATTGACACACACACCTTGGTCAATCTACAGTGGAAGCGAGAAAAAATAGGGGTAAGAGGGAAGGAGAAAGGGGATGGGGAGGAGGGAGTTGGGTTTTGTTATTAATTCCATAACTCCCTCCGCCCACTCTATTTACCAACTCTATTAATTCCATATTAAAAGCCATTAAGACTCTTGAAAGCCATTAATTCCATATATAATTGTTGGCCATAGTATTTGCCTTTGTCATATAAATTTTATTAAGTGGGTTTTTTTATTGATTTTAAATTGGTAAATGCTAGGTGTTTTGTTGTATTCTCTTGGTCATATTATTTTCTAAGAGAGTGTTAGGGGTTCTTCTTTTCTTAGGTGAATAATGCTTTTTTTTAAAAAAAAAAAAAAAGGAACCGGCCCTTATTTCTCTCATACGATTTTTAGAAAATAATATTCACTTAGGACCTTATTTTCTATTTTCTAAAAACCTAGTGAGAGAAATAAGTGGCCATTTCTTTTTTGCTTTTTTAGAAAATAATAACCACTTTAAGACCAACAAAACACCTAGCCCCCTTTAAGTTATAGTGGTAAAAGGTTTTTCTTACTAACCAAACTAGGAAAAAAAAAATGTTTTCAATACTATTTTTAGAGTCTCTACCAAACAATGAAAAGAGGAAAGAGAATGTCCCTAAGAGGTAGTTCAATCGGCTGGGATCACGCTTAATGAAGCAGTGGTTACTAGTTCGAATCCCCCTCCCCCTTCTTGTGTGGACATGTCAAAAAAAAAAAAAAAAGAGGAAAGAGAATGGGGATTTGGGCCATGAGACAGTTGAGAGTGAATCACAGATGGACTTTTTATCTTTCCATGAAGAGCTGCCCCAGCTTAAGGGGTCTAGCGTTAGGATGTGAAAATGCAAGGCTCGTGCAAGGATGGGAACTGGTGGCACCCCATTTGTGCGGAAGTCCTCCTCTGGGAAGCTTAAGGTGAAGAATATGGAATTGACAAACAATGCAGAAAGGGAGAATAAAAGGGGTAAACAGGAGGGAATAGAAGTGCAAGAATTTCTTATGGGAACGGCGGTGGCTGAGTTACAGCCCCACCGAAACCAATGAGTTTAATAAGTTGGAACTGTCAGGGGCTTGGAAACCCCCAGATAATTCATGACCTTTGTCAAATGACGAAGGAAAAGATACCAAACATTTTGTTTCTTATGGAGACAAAATGCATGAAAAATAAAATAGAGTTAGTGAGAGTTAAATTGGGTTTTGAAGGTTTGTTTGCAGTGGACCCAATTGGAAGAAGTGGTGGTTTAGCTCTTTTGTGGAAGGAAGTTGACATACTGGAAATTCAAAATTTCTTTAGGCGGCATATTAACGCTATAGTGAAGCACTTGGAGACTGGGGAAGGATGGAAGCTAACTGGTTTTTATGGGCATCCGGATTGGACAAAAAGGTGCGAATCTAGGGAGTTTCTTTGCCATTTAAAAATTTTCTCCCCATTGCCGTGGTTATGTGTCGGCGACTCCAACGAGATTACAGAACAATCAGAAAAATCGGGGGAAGCTCATAGAAAGGAAGCCCAAATGACCCATTTTCGGGAGGCATTGAAGGATTGCAGCCTAAGTGACCTTGGTTTCATTGGGTCTAAATTCACGTTGATGAATTGTAGACAAGATGGTAGTTTCACTAATGAAAGGTTCGACAGGAATGTGGCTAATTCGGGATGGTGCCAAATAGGGGTAAAAATAGTGGTTGCGGTTAGCAGTTAGTGGCTAAAACCGCTAATCGCCTCCGCTAACCGCTAGCGATTAACCGAATGCGGTTAACTGCTTTTCTACTAACCGCTTTTTATTGGATTTTATTTTTGGCCGGTTTGGGGCTCACTTTAAACCCTTGTTTTGCTTTCCTCTTTCATGGCCATTTTAGCATTAAAAATTGTTGGTTTAAAGTGAGCATTATGTTTGACCATTATACCAAAATCTTGTTTGTCACCTTCTACAACATATAACATACGAATAAAATTACAAAAATTATTGTTTTGGGTTAGGAAGAAATGAATATATATAAGTGCAAAACTACGTCGTTTTGCACTTCTATATTATATAAATAATAAAAATATAAAACCCAAATAAAAGTCAAAGATGGGGGGAATTGAAATTGATATTCTTGAGTAAAAGAGGCGCACAATAACCACTAGGCTACAATAACTTATTGTTATTTATTATATGAAATATATATTATATTTTTTAAAAAAAGCAGTTAGCGGTTATACAATTTTTCAAAATCCACTAACCTAGGTGGTTAGCGGTTTTTACTAACCGCTTTCAAAGCGGTTAGCGGTTAGTGCGGATAGCGGTTAGCAATTAACGGATGCAGTTAGGCGGTTTTAAATTTCACCCCTAATGCCAAATGTATAAGAATGTGGAAGTGCGAACACTTGCTGCACACGATTCAGATCATAAACCGATGCATGTCACTTACTTAAATAGTGAAGGGGGGCACCAATTCACTAAGAGGGGGAAAAAGTTTGAGGCGAGGTGGCTACAAGATGCTAAGGCTAACGAAATTATTACCAGGACGTGGGTGGCAGTTGCGGCAAGTAGAAATCCCATGCAGATGTTGCAACAGAAAATGGAGAATTGCAAGACAGCTTTAAGTAGTTGGAGTTGGCAGAAACATGAGAGCATAGAAAGAGCTACAAAAGAAAAAACCAAGCAACTGTAAGTGCTATAGATGAATGAAGAAGCTTCTAATGTGGCAGATATTAAAAAACTCCAGGAGGAAATCAATATTCAGTTGGAACAAGATGACATCAAGTGGAAGCAAAGGGCCAAGCAAAATTGGTACCAAAACGGTGATAGAAATACGTCTTTCTTCCATGCATGGGCTAGCCACCGTAGGAGAATAAATCAAATTAATAAAGTCACAAATGATGCTAGCAACGAATGGAACAAACCTGAAGAAGTTAGCTAGTCTTTCGTTGATTTCTACCAGAGTCTCTTTACGGCTGGAAATGTGAATGGAGTGGAGGAATGCCTCACGGGTTTGGAGACCAGAGTGATAGCAGAGATGAATAGCAACCTGCTTAAAGTGTTCACCGTGGAGGAAGTTGACATAGCATTAAAACAGATGCACCCTCTAAAATCACCAAGCCCAGATGGTATTTTCGCTTGCTTCTATCAACACTTGTGGGGAACCATTAGGATGGAGGTATGCTTGGCAGTCTTAGATTTCTTGAATTATGGAATTTTCGAAAATTCTATTAATGATACTTTTGTTACTTTAATTCCAAAAATCAAGAATCCCACTAGAATCACAAAATATAGGCCCATCAGCTTGTGTAATGTGAGTTATAAGTTGATTGCCAAAGTCCTAGCTAACAGGTTGAAGAAGGTTTTGTCCTCTATCATTTCTCCTATGCAGAGCGCTTTTATACCCGGAAGGCTCATCACATACAATATTTTGGTGGCATTTGAAGCTCTGCAGACCATGGATGCTCAAATGAAGGGAAAGAATGGGTATATGGCCTTAAAATTAGATATAAGTAAAGCGTATGACCGAGTTGAATGGGGTTTCCTAGAGGCAATCATGATCAAGATAGGTTTTGCTAGGAGCTAGGTGGAGAAGGTGATGACTTGTGTTCGTACAATCTCATACTCTATTCTTATAAATGGTCAGCCGTATAGGAAAATAACACCCACAAGAAGGATTAGGCAAGGAAACCCACTATCCCCCTATTTATTCATTTTATGTACTGAGGGGCTTAGCACTTTGCTGCTGAGGGCAGAGCAAAAGGGGAGAGTAACTGGATTACCTATAGCTAAGAGGGGCACTAAAATCAATCACTTGTTCTTTGCAGACAACAATTTATTGTTTTGCAAGGCAAGTGTGGTGGAATGGGCTTGCATACAAGAAATCTTAGTGAGGTATGAGAGAGCTTCAGGTCAAAAACTGAACAGGGAAAAGACCTTAATTTTCTTCAGTAAAAATACGAAGGAGGAAGCAAAGGAATTCATTTTGGCGGCTGCTGGGGTTAAATCCACAACCAGGTATGATAAGTACTTAGGGTTGCCATCACTCATAGGTAAGGCAAAAGTGTGTTCGTTGTCATCACTCAAGGGGAGGATATGGGACCGTATGAATGGATGGAAGGAAAAATTTCTCTCTCAGGCAGGCAAGGAGGTGCTTTCTTAAGACGGTGATTCAACATATTCCAACATACACGATGAGCGTTTTTCAATTACCAAAAACGCTGTGTAAAGACATTAATGCAATGATGGCCAAATTTTGGTGGGGCATAAGGGGAATGACAAATGGATTACGAAGATGAGTTGGGGCAAAATGGGAAGAGCCAAGGAGAGAGGTGGGTTAGGATACCGAGATCTTGAGATGTTTAATCTTGCTCTCTTAGCCAAACAAGGTTGGCAGTTATTGAAAAGACCAGACACTTTGGCATCTTTAGGGAGAAATAGTACCATAATGGCTCTTTCTTGGATTCCAATCTAGGATGGAAGCCGTCCTACGCATGGCGGAGTATTTAGGCAGCAAAATCCCTACTACATGAGGGACTTGTGTGGCGAGTGGGAAATGGGGCTTCAATTCAAATATGGGAGGATTGGTGGCTCCCAACTCGCAGGTCCTATAAAGTCCAATCGCCAGTTAATACTTTGGCTTAGGATGCAAAGGTGGAGGAGTTGATTAACCAAGACACTAATTGGTGGAATCTTGAGTTAGTGCACAATGTTTTCACTGAAGAGGAAGCAAAGGTTATCTGTAGCATTACTGTATGTTCCCGACAAAGAAACGACCAGCTTGTTTGGGCAGCTGGTACGAGGCACTGAGATTTTACTGTGCGTAGCGCTTATCACACGTTGAAAGAAAAAGGGATCGGTGAGGAAGGCAATAGCTCAAATTCCCAGCAGCTACAAGCAATCTGAAAAGGCATGTTGTGCATGCACTTGTGAGGTTTGTATCCCACATTGAGAAAGTATAAAGAATAAAAGTGGTTAATATACCTAAGTGGACCCAAGCCCATTAGCTTAGGCTTTTGGGCTAGAAGTGGTGTCCTATTAAGTATATTAATTTACTCTTGTTTGACTCCCCTTGGTGTTTCTATCTCCAACAAGGCATATGGAAAATAAAAGGGGCTAGGGTGGTGAAAACTTTCATTTGGCAAGCCTGCAACAACATTCTACCCACAAAGGAACTGTTAACACAAACGCTATATTACTCCAGACCCGATGTGTCCGATGTGTGGTTTATCTATTGAAACGACTGGGCACGCTTTATAGACGTGTCCAGCCGCTAAAGATGTATGGTTAGAGTGCACCCCGAAGATCCACAAGGGCACCAGTGAAGAAATTGATTTTTTTCTTTATTATGGCCTAGCAGATGGAGCGGCTGGATGAGGATCAATTGCAACTTGTGGCCACGGTGGCTAGACAAATTTGGCTAAGGAGAAATGCAATTGTATTAGGAGGAGATATGGTGGACCCAACAACCCTCTACCAGCATGCAAAGGAGCAAATGGAATCATGGGCAAATGCAAACCAGCGCAAAAATAACAGAATTATGCACGGTGGGTCAAACCACCAAAGGGATCTGTGAAAATAAATTGGGATGCTTCCATCGATAAGGGGCAGAGCAGGATGGGGGTTAGAGTTATTGCTCAGGATCATGAAGGGGAAGTTTTGGAGATGTATTGCACCAGTAAGAACTATTGTACCGGCTCTACCATGGCGGAAGCTTATGCAGCTTGGATGGCAGTGGGTTTGGCTATTTGGTTGGATGTTCGAAACTGCATATTTGAAGGGGATTCGCAAAAGGTAGGGGTGCGCTTTTCAACATGTTCGCAGAGAGGCAAATGGTGTTGCTCACCACCTTGCTAAAATGGCTTATCTGCATGGGGAGGGTAAAGAATGGAGGGAAGATTTTCCTGGGAGGGTGAGAGAAATTGTAATGTCTGATGTTTGATTTTCCAATTTATGAAAACCAGTTCAAAAAAAAAAAAATTAATGGTTTTTTAAAAAATTATTCTATCTCTCATAAACCAATTTACGTCAAAACAAACATGGCCTAATATAAAACCTAGAACTAGGAATTTTTAACATGACTCATGATTTTAACACGAAATTAACAAGTTGGAGTTAAGGAATCTTGCAAGTTTAACTAAATAGGTTATGTTAGGGTTTTCTTATATTGTAACACCCAGTCTCATATTGAGAAGATGATGAATAACCCACATAAAGTGGATGGTTTATAAAAATAGTCATGAATGTTAAGTATCATATTGTCTAATTATTAGGTGAAATTGGACTTTATAAGAAATTAGCAGATCAAATTTTAAAATTTGACCCATTAAATAAATTAATCGGGTTATGATTTAGTTATCTAGACTTGTATTTATACCATTGGAAACCTTTAATCTGAATAAAAACCCCTTTGATTTGTAGATGGGACTTTCCTGGCTCATCCAGAAGGACCAGAACCCATCCGTGGGCCATTAACCTCCAAATGGATAGGCTTCGTAGGGGACAACAATCATTTAAGCCCATGTTTCATAAGGGGCTAGGCCCGGCCCAAATCACGACCGACTTGAGTACAAAAGGAGCTTTCGTGAGGGACTCCTGCTTCCCATCGAGATTGATTTCCATCTATTTCTGAGCGCCTGAGCGGAATTCTTGGTAAAAAGGTACTCCCTATTTCCTCCCTAATCTTTATTCGGTTTTTGATTTCTATAAATTTTCTAATCTTCAATTCTGGGGCTTCAGAAGTCGGAATTTATCTGATTTTGGTTTTTGCTCGGCACTACTCAGACCCTAATTTGGTAAATTTCTTGTAGATTTTGGTATTTTTTTGAACTAGTTCTTAGGGATTTTATTCAATTTTTTTCCTGTTTTCTTTTCGCATAAATTTTTAGTTGGTATTTCTCATTTTGGTGATTTTAAAAATCAACCCCCAAACCTAAAATCGATTTATAGTTTGACTACCGATCAGCCCTGATGGGGCTCGATGAGTTTCAGTAGCCAACCATGGTTCCGTCGGTTTCTAGGAAAAAAGGGTCACCAATAGCCGTCGGTAACAACTGAACACCGACCCGTGGGGGTTATGATTTTTGTTAAAATTTTAGGGTTCTTTCTTTTTCGTTTTCTTTTTTGGTTTTGAAATTTTGTACTGATGTGATCGAAGGTCTTGTTTTTGTTGTAGTTTACGATTGATGCGGCTGGGTTGTCTGATTTGTAAGTTTAAATTTTGGGCTAAAAGGTCTAGGGTTAGTATCAATTAGGATTACTGTTGTTTTTCGGTTTGATTAGTGTTGATTTATAATTAACTTATGATAATTTCTGCTTGATGCATGTGGGTTTTGGGATTTCTGGGGTTTTAAATTTTGTTATAATATTCTTGTTCTCAGATTTTCAGGTTTCTTATAAATAAATAAAAAAAATTGTATCGAGCAACTTTGGTGATCAAATTTCTGATTTTCTGTAGCCAAGTTTGAACTGTATTATTCAGTGGTTGTCTTTTTTGGTGGAATTATAGTTTCTTTTTGAACGTTGAATTAATTTGGAATTTTTCATAGACCAATATATTTGTTTCAAATTTGGTGTAATCGAAAGAAAGTTGGACTCAATGTCTTCATCACATTTTTTTACTTTTATTTTCCATCTCCCCCTCCACCTTCAGAAGTGATTTTATTGGGTGGGCTCTGTTTTTTCAACTGTAAGTTCAAATTATTCATAAGCCTATATGATACTGTGCTTGCAAATTATTGACTCTCTGAGCCTTTTTTTTTTCTTTGTTCTTTGTTCTTTTTCATATGGTTCTTTTAGCTGAAGTTACTACTGAGTTTGTTTATCTGGGTTTATGCTAATATCTGAACTTTTCTTTTTTAATATGGTAAATATGCATTAATCATGACCCTATGTTATCTGGTATGTTGAGTTCGGATATTAATTTTGCTCTGGGTGCAGCAACAGAATAAGCAGCCATGCCGAAGAACAAGGGAAAGGGAGGAAAGAATAGGAAGAGGGGAAAGAATGAAGCAGATGATGAAAAGCGTGAACTTGTGTTTAAGGAAGATGGGCAGGAGTATGCCCAAGTGCTTCGCATGCTGGGCAATGGCCGGTGTGAAGCAATGTGCATTGATGGCACCAAGCGTCTTTGCCATATCCGAGGGAAGATGCACAAGAAGGTCTGGATTGCAGCCGGTGATATTATCCTTGTTGGACTTCGTGACTACCAGGATGACAAGGCTGATGTGATCCTCAAGTACATGCCAGATGAGGCCAGGCTTCTGAAGGCATATGGTGAGCTTCCCGAGAGCACACGTCTCAATGAAGGAATCCTTGATGATGAAGAGGATGGTGGTGCTGATGACTATATTGAGTTTGAGGATGAAGATATTGATAAGATATAGGTTTTGGAATCAATTCTGTATGGATTTTATCCTTGGCTTTTATAAGAGTTGTGTTTAATGTCACTATTTTATGTCAAAACTCGCAAGTGCAGTTTGCGAGTTCAGATTTTCAGGTGGTGAATTGGTTGGTTGGTGTGCCATCCTGTTGTTACTAATGAATGGCTATTATGTTTGTTGTGTTGGTGCTCTCAGTTGAGTTCATTTGCTCTAGCCTCTAGTACTGCTCTATAAAGGCGGGGTTAGATGGACTGATATTCAGTTCATTCTTCCTTCTGGTGGTTTTGGTAAGATGCAGGATCCTCTGTTTCTTCACTAGAATTAACTCTAGCTAATGCAAAAATTATTGGCTTGCTTCTTGTTGATTCAATTTGATGCTTCAGTTTATTAGATAAGATTATTATTTTAAAGTCGTGACATTTACAAAGGGAATTCAAACTATTAGAATCCGCGTGATAGAATACATCCTAGATGGTAATAACAAACACATGATCTTGATAGAGTTTAGAGACCATTTTGTGCACGCCTGTGCTTGGGAAATTGGGAGACTGTTCAAGATGGATAGTTCTTGCATTTGATTTCCCTTTTGCTGCCTGGTTGATTTTGCTTGTTCTTTAAATCGTTTTCTGTCTCCTTTGAACCAATCTTCTGGTTGACCTGTAGCAATGAACTGTAAGAAGAAAGAAGAAATATGGATCGTCTCATGTTCAACAAATCAGCCACTTGCAACTATAGTTTGATTATTGTTCTATCTAATACTAGAGGGAGTTAACTCAATACAAAATTAGCTAGTTAAGGCTGATGGGGTCTAATCTGTTTAATTAAATGAGTCGGGTTCTGATTGGCTTATATCATGTTTCTAACCCAATACGACATGGGAATACTACCGCACCTCGTTGGCAGACATATATTCTGTTATTAATTACTATAGCTCAAGAGAGAAGGTTCTACCTTGGCATTTAATTACTATAGCTCAAGAGAGAAGGTTCTACCTTGGCACTCTCTTTTGTGCATTGGTAGCTCGGCACGGTTTTCCGCCTAGACACGCTTCTGGTAGCCTTAAGCCTGCTTTTGGTAGGCTTCAATCCGTCTTCCTTTTTTGGCTCAGTTGCACTAAAGCTGTCAAATTGGACGGACACCTCATTTGATCCACAACTTTCTTTTTCTTCTCCTACTGCATCGAAAAATCCTTTCCTGGACATGAAATTTTGACTGCTGTCAATTGGCTCAAGTTTCATCTGTATCTGGTTCTCGACCGAGGAGCTTTCTGGAAGGCGGGTTGCCATCCACCGTTCTAGCCAGCTCCAACCCATGTTGGGCTCTACTTCATTGGCTTTGCTTTGTTTTCTCTTTGAACAGATTCGCAGCTGTAAACAGATAGGGTGAAGTGCATATATATCAGCAGTAGCACTACAATTGCATCAGAAAAATGTTTGAGAGGAGCTGAAGAGGCCTATAAAGCACAACAGCAAGTCCACTTCAAAAAGACTACTCTATACCTGTTGTGAGAAAGCATAAGCTAGTGCTCTCTCACGCCTGGTTGTTGCTTCCAGTCTGTTCTGAATCCTCTTTCTTGATATGTTGCTACTCACTGTGCTATCATCCCAGTCTTCCTGTAAATTTCATGTGGTAAAACATATAAATAGTGTATATGCTGAGAGCTAGGTTCTAATCTTACCAAGCAAAAACAGTAGAAATGTGGAACTGAGAACCAGCTGTCTGAAGTTTTTGACTGCTTCTTGCTGTAAACCCTAATTTGTAAGTCACCAATTGTTCTCAAAGTTTAGTCATTTCAATGCTCATGCATTCTTCCTATTACAGTTTAAATCCTGTCAGGATCTGTTCTGCAAGAACACTTCCAATTTTGAAATCAAAAGCTTAAACCGATAGAAATTAGTGAATTTAATCATTAATTAATATTTGAACACTCTTTCTGATTATGATTGAACAGCAATAGTCATGCAGATGATACGATCTCAGAGTCATTTTTGGTAATATTATATATTATTGATTTAAGTTAATTTTTAAGCTATTTTGGTTGCTTTCTAAAGATCTCTGATTGAAGTTGTACTACTTATTGTAAAACCATCTAGTTCTAAGAACCAAACCAGAAGTTAGCAATTGCTTTTTGTTCTACCTTTAGCCTCAGCACTTGAGTTCTGGCTTTCTGTAGCATTTGGTGATGAAGAGCCACTCTTTCTTCTTGAACTGAGAAAACTTCTGCAGAATTTCCTGTTTGAACTTCAACTGATGTGCCCACAGATTCCCTACTTGAACTTTCTGTTCCTACAACAAGCACCTCGTTACCCTTCTTCAGTTTTCTTCCTTCAATTTCATGCCTGGCCTGAAAAAATTCGAACAATCCAATCACTATTAAGGAATTTTGGATTTTAAATTTCCTCTGCATGTAAAATTTATTTTTCCATCATCTGTTTTGTTCATATCAAGATAAAATGCAAGAAAATATATAAATTGACCAGAAAGCCCCTAAATGCTGACTGGATGATGATTGCAGCATTTTCTTCACTCAGTATATCTTCCTTGGTTTCTTCATTTTGGATGACTACTTTGGCTGTCAAGTCCTCTAGCATGGGCTGTGTAACAGTGGCTTCAGAGCTTTTAACTGAGGCTGAATCCTCCTCTGCAAGAACTGAGTTGAATTCATCGCCACAGAGGTATGCTCTAACAGAGCCCCATCTTTTCCTTTCCCCCACATTGCTTCTTACCTAATAGAATGTACAGAAAAGCAAATAGGTAAACCAGACTGAGCGATGAAGAAGAAAAATAAAACTTGAGCAGCAAGAATAAGAAGAAGAAAAAAATCCATTTCTTTAACTAGAATTCAAACCATGAAAGCTTCAAGAAAACTGTAAAACTAGACTACTAGAGACTAACGTTGCTCTCCTGAGTCCCAACAGACCGGTTTCTAGAGAAGACACTCCTCACCAACTCTCCAGTGATGCCCATCTCAACTGAGCAATTCAAGAAGAATTCTCAAATAGATATATAGAAAACCATCAAAAACTGCTGGAGGTTCCCTAAATTATATATGATGCCAAAGAAAAGTAGGAAAGTGCTAGTGACAGTCTCATTCAGTTGCTGATCACTAGGCTTCAGTTGATAATACTTGATAAAGATAAAGAAACAGCAAACACATGTTAATTAGAGGGAAAAAAACATGTTAGCTAGAATTAAATAAGAAGATCTACAGGGTTTGCAGAGCTTTAGAGCTGGAATTAGACCTTTAATTTACAAATATAATAATGCCAGCTGAAAAGTAAAGGTTAGAATAGAAAGCACTAATTTGAGAGTACATGTTTTCATTGCTTTTGCCTACACTTTTTGCACATGGCTTGCAGCAGATTGGCCTCATAAAGTTTGCTTGCTATTGGGTTTATGTCTATTCCTTTCTGCTTACTGCATCTGCCCTTAAGTGGATCCTTCTGAGTTTCTACAGTTTAGTTTGTCGTACCTAAAAAAACATGTCAATAACTTTTAAGGACTGTTTAGGAAGCTAAAAATCTGGTCAGGGACTGTTTAATTAGCATGATATTTTGTCGAAATGGTTTAAGCACAGTATCCCGATCCCCTAGAATTCTCCGGAACGAGAGAGGCAATGTGGGGCCTTGAGTGTTGAACAGGTCGAGATGCGGAATTCACCTTTTTGGGCACTCTAGGCCCTGCCCCTCCAAAGACGGATTTAGGGAGAATCGGTAGTGGCTTGGTCTCCACCAAATTACAATATATATATATTAAGGTAAAAAAAAAAATAATTTAAGGTAGTTTTTGCCAATTGATCCCTCCCCAAAAAAATTTTAGCCCTTAGTCCCTCCCAAATTCAAAGCTGGCTCCATTCCTGACCCTCTCTCTCATTTCCTACCCAAATTCTCTGAAGTGGAATAGAGAATTCCAGAATCTTGTCCTTGGCCTCTGATAAACTTACAAGGTGGCAAATATATCCTTACATTAATGATCAAATATCTAATCAGCTACCATTTGTTATTGTCCTGAAGTGGTCACGTTAAGGGCTTTTTGCAAAGCTCATGGCATGCTGCTACGCTGCACTCTAGGACCACTGAACTGTCAATGCCAGGAAACCGGTTTCTGCTTGATAAGGCCTAATGAAGGAAGGGTGGAGTCCAGAAATTGATGATGTTAAGGGTACAAGAAACTGATAAAGCCATCATAGGTTGGTACCGGCCATTGATGCATCGTGCATGTGAAGTCCATTATCTGCTCAAATGGGTGGTCCTGATCAGTCAATTTCATCATTCTTATTCGACTGAAAAAGCTTCCTGGTACCAATTTATTCAATTTTATTATATATATATATATATATATATATGTGCATGCCCTGTACCTAAACTCGTTTGGTTTTTCTTTGGGGTGACATTGCACGATAAAAATAAAGGGCGGCATGTGCTATACACTGAAGAAGGTTCTATGGATTACGGATAGAATGACGGTTAGTGTAATGACTTAGGAAAAAAAATAAAAAGGGGAAGTTATATCTACATTATGATTTTAAGAACTAGTCAAATTGTAATTAGAGTCTATTAGAATCGCTTATGAAGCCTAATATGATCACCTAGTGAGGAACCTATGAGCTCTTGAGGTGTTATTAAATCCTCGACATTATTGTTAGGGTCACATCATGATACCACTTGTAATGGTACAGGAAAAGTACTAGCTATATTTGTATTATTACTTTCAAAAGAGCTAGTCAAATTGCAATTAAAACTCATAATAATCACTTATAAAACACAATCTCATCTACTAAAGAATTAATGTGGGACTCAGTATTCATGAGCTCTGTTGTGAGTGTTGTGTCTCGTACAAATAAAATTTAAAGAAAGTGAGTAATTAATATAACTAAGTAGACCCAAGTCCATTACCTTAAACTTTTGAGTTAGAGTGACGTCCAAATATGTATATAAATGTACTCTTGATATAGTCCCTAGGTGATTCTCCTCCTAATAATTGATATCAGAGCTATAGTTCAACTTCCGCTTGAATGATTGTCTTGGTTTTCGACGCGTTTGGTTTAGCTATAGTAAAAAGTGCTCTTGGAGAAAAGTTGCATTCAATGGTTCACAATTTGTACAACTCTTGTACACAACATTTTTAGATTTGTAAAATGACTCACATGTGAAGAGGAGTAAAGTTAATGTGGAAGAGACTCGTAATTTGTTATGAATGCATATGTGAGTGTCGTGTCCCACTTTAAGAAAAAATAAAGAAAATGAGTAGTTAATATACTTAAACAGACCCAAATTTATTAGCTTAAAACAAACTCGTAATTTACTCCCTCTATGTAGATTAATTATTCCCGTCATCATTCCAGAAGTGGTCCATCAGATGTGGTGCTTCAATGGGAGCCATTTCACGTGGAAATAATTGTCTCACACCAAACATATTGTCTATATGCTTATAGTTATCCAAGCCATACTTGATAATTATTATTATTATTATTATTTCATCTAAAATATTAAAGCTTGAAAAAAACTAACAAGCCCAAAACAGGCCCAAAATCATTTATTATATGCCATAAAAAAAGGTCCAATGAAGGCCCGAAATGCCCATATCTAAAAGGTAGTTACGTAGTATGGTTTGGGTTTTGAATAATAGTTAGCCGATAATTATTTTAAAACTGCTAATCACCTAAGACAATGCTTACGAAAATCTGATAACTTTCTAATACGGTGCAATTACGCTGGTTAGTAATTTTAAGCAATAAACGTTAATCGTAACTACTTGTATACCCATAATAATTAGGTCAAAATCCATTAGTTGAAGCTTTTGAATTGAGTTTTGCATGGTCTCATTGAAAGAAGTCTCTAAGAAATTAATCTACCTAAAACAAAAAGCAATCACAGAAGCTTATTTCTTTCTCTTTATTTCAAAATTTGAAATCAAGACCCTCTAGAATTCTTAAATTATTTTATCACGTAAATTTCTTTAAAATTTTAATCATTATATTATATTAAATAATTATAATTTTATCACACCCATTTATTATTCTATATATTATAATAAAATGCTAAGAAATTATAGAAGATGGGACCTCTAAATTTGATCCAAAAAGCCCCAAACCTTTTTTTTTTAATAAGTAAAAAGCCCCAAACCTGACTCCGATATCCTGATAACTACCCGACCGCATATTTCTCCTCGTATATATAACTACACGAACCCTTGTACTCGAATAGCATTTGGGTCGGGTTCGAATCTCGCAGAACCAAGATAATCAGTACTACCAGTAAGCAATTTCTCTCCAACTCTTAAACGCTTAAACCTCTTCAACGGCTTCGAGCCCTGAATGGTTCAGTACAAGAACTTGTTCTGTTTAATTTTTTTTTCTCTAAATTAAATTTTAGGGTTTTTGTTTGGATGCCAAGAAAGTTGAGGAAAGTTCTAGAGAAGAACATTTTCTTGCGGATTTTACTGTTGTCTGCTTCGGTATCATTGGTTCATGAGACAGAATTTGTCAGAAAGTTTGTTTCTTTAGAATTGCAAGGTTTGAAATTGCAACTTGCACATAAGAGAGATATACACACAAATAGACAGAGTTGTATATGGTGCTTGTATTAATTAAGCTCCAAGTTGTTGTTTATTTATAGTCTTCAGTTGAAGAAACGCTGAAATAACTGGTGGGTTTTGCTTACATGCCTGTGTTTTGTGACAGTTCAGGTGCGTATGAGATAACATCGAGGATTAAGAAAATGAGCATTGTGCCCAAGGAGACCATTGAGGTCATTGCTCAAAGCATTGGGATTAACAATTTGTCTCCAGATGTCGCGCTTGCTCTTGCTCCCGATGTGGAATATCGAATGCGTGAGATCATGCAGGTAGATTTTCAGGTTTTCATGCAATATATTTGAATATTTGATATGGGTTTGTTTTGCCACTGCTGTTTTAATACCTGTAAGTGTCTTTTGCTGTTCAAGTAAGGCTGGTAGCTTACATGCTTTTGGTTGGTAGGTGGGCATTGTTTTAGATATAGCAATTAGCATGTATTTTCTTGTAGAGTAAGAAAGAATCAAGTAATGTTCGGTTTTTCAGTTCTGATGAAGGCATTTTCCATCACGAAGCGTGTTGTATTTATTATTGATATCTAGTGCAATTGAGCCGGTCTATGAAAATGACCATGGATTGTTTTGCCTGGCCTTAAATGTTTGTGTTTGGTGAATATATAAGAATCCTCAGGTGTTGTCTTTGACATTCTAATCAGAATGTAGCAACCATGTGGAATATTGTGAATATTTGATAGAAGTGAAATCGGAAAAGAGATGCATATTATCGCCAAATTGAGGCTGGCTGTAAATGTCAAGATCGGGGCCTAGGTTGCTCTTGTTTTTCCTATTTTACCTATGCTCTGGGGAAGTTTCTTGTAGTTTGAGGAGATAATAGAGCTATTGAAGGAAGTAGAGATAACTAAAGAACCTAATAAAATTTCTTGTCACAAAATTGCAGGAGGCCATCAAGTGCATGCTTCACTCTAAGAGAACGACATTGACAGCAGATGATGTTGATGGTGCACTCAACTTGAGAAATGTTGAGGTAAGTTTTGCAAATGAATGATTTTAGAGCTCTTTAGCTCATATCAATATGTTGCATTCTTTTGACATTTTAAAGAGAAAAGCATAAGTTAAATGACTAAGTTTACGAGCAGATAAAAGCACAAGATCTATCATTACTCTAGCTAGTGCTTGTGATGCGGAATGAATGATTGGTGCATATGATAGAACTGGTTATGTGGCAACATTGTAATTGTCTTTTCCATTGTTTGTAAAACATATTTTGTTCAATCTTGGTTATCTTCTTGCATCAGCCAATTTACGGCTTTGCCTCGGGGTGTCCCCTGCGATTCAAAAGAGCTATTGGACATAGGGACTTGTTTTACATTGATGACAAGGATGTTGATCTTAAAGATGTAAGGAATTACCTTTAATTTCATTACCGTTTTAACTTAATTGGGTGCAACACCTTATAATTTTTAGTAATTTTGTTTGACTCGTAGGTGATTGACGCTCCTTTACCAAAAGCACCTCTTGATACTGCAGTTCTTTGCCACTGGCTAGCTATTGAGGGTGTGCAACCTGCTATTCCGGAAAATGCTTCTGTAGAAGGTTCGTATACAGATAGTTGCAGCTTGCTAGCACAACATTGTCAGACTTGTAATTTGACTTGTTAGATATATCATCCAGTTGCCTTTGGTACATTATAGGTGGAATGCAAACTACCTGTTTGCTTTATAGCACCTTTCTATGTTTAACTTGTGCAGAAGTCTGACATTCTCTTTAACCTTTTATGGCACAAGAGATATTTTCAGGAATGGCATAATGTGATGTGGTTTATGATTGATCTTATTTGCATATTCAAATTATAGAATCAGTCAGTTCTTGATAAGAGCTTTTTCTTGATTTTTTTTTTTTTTTTTGTGCTTTGTCTGCAGTAATTGCTGCTCCTTCTGATGTTAAAAAGCATGAACAAAAGGATGATGCACTTCCTGTTGAGATTAAATTACCAGTGAAGCATGTATTGTCTAGGGAGCTTCAGGTATATCATATGTTATATTCATTTTCAATTTATTTTTAATATTTTATCCTGTTGTCTAGTTATGTGGCCTCTATTGTTGTCTTTGCAGCTTTACTTTGATAAAATCACTGACCTAACGATGAGTAGGTCTGATTCGGTCCTTTTTAAACAAGCATTGGCGAGTCTGGCTACAGACTCGGGACTTCATCCATTAGTTCCATACTTCACATACTTTATAGCTGATGAGGTAAAAAGTTTTGATTATATTATTGACTTCACTAACAGTGAAATATATAGCAATTTGTTGGTAATTCCATCTGTTATTTGTCCAATAATTTTAGGTATCTCATTGTTTAAGTGATTATTCTCTTCTCTTGGCTTTGATGCGTGTTGTGCGGAGTCTCCTTCAAAATCCTCATGTTCACATAGAACCTTATGTAAGTTTTCCTCTAGTTTATTGGATGTATTTGCCAATTATGTATATTGAGATTAAATTATGTCTAAATTGATTATTTGATATCTACCTTTTAAGGTTATTAGGTAGACCATTAGGGGGAGTCAAAACAGCATTCCACGTCACACATTTTGATGCGGATGTAGTATCTATTGACCTGGCATTTGGTGGTTATTGAAAAGGAGACCACCTAGACCCTGCCATTCATTTAATTTTGAATGGCTGCTAACCATTAGATTCCTGAGTCTCCTGATTATTTTGAAAAGGTTTGATTTGATAATCTTTGTTGCGGATAAGGATTTGGATCTTGAGATTATTAATGATTATTGTTTTATATCTAAAAGTGGAGCAATGGCAGATCTGAAAGGAATTTTGTGAACATTCTGAAGAAACTTCAAGAATGAAATTGGATTGCAGAATCTTGTTAGAGGGGAGAAGCATTTTAATCATAACAGCGCATTTCTATTGGATTTCACAGCCAATTTGTTAGATATTCCCAACTACTTGGGTTGGCTACATAATTTCTTCTTTGTCATTCAGCTCTGTCTAGAGTCTAAATTTACGATCTCCTTTGGATACTTGGCAATTATGTCTGTTATCATTGCCTCTACCCTCATCTTTTTGACCTTCTTCTCATTGTTTTGGATCCTTGCTCAATAATAAAACCACATTTTATGTGATTCCGCCTCTTTCATCCTTGGACGGTTGGGTGTATAATATTTTTCAATCTTCTAACTTTTCGAATTTTTGGATTTTTGTTATTTTTTTAGCATGCGAGGGGCTCTTTGTATACATTTTGTGTACTAAGGTTGCGCCCCTCTACATTTATCAATGAAATAAATTTTTTATCAAAAAAATAAAAAAAATCCCACATTCTGCCCATTTGTCGGCTTTCATTGTGCATGGCTGAGTAGTTGTGGATTACGTTTCCTCGTAATTGTTCAATAATACCACAGAGGTCCCCCCATTCAGACTTCGAAATTCATTTATGAACTCAAGCAAATGTTGAATCGATTACCAATATGAAAACATGAATTTACCTTGTAGTTTGTGCGAAGGGTCTTATTTTGGTTTATCTGATATGGCATGATTTGTGATGATTATAGTACAGATGTGCCTTTCATTTGTATAAAGAATCATTTATTTGTGATTCTGAAAAGTCATCGATTTTTTTTTTCTTTTTTTTTTTTTTTGTAGCTACACCAATTGATGCCTTCTGTGGTTACATGCCTTGTTGCAAAAAGGTTGGGAAATAGGTTTGCAGACAATCACTGGGAACTTAGAGACTTCACAGCAAACCTGGTTGCTTCAATATGCAAAAGGTGAGATTTTCCATTTTGTTATATGCTATGCTTGCAAATGAAATGATTAAGAATTGGCTCGTCTTTCACTTGACAGGCCTCCCCTTTTTGTATCCCTTCTAAGTTTTTTTTTTTTTTTTTTTTTTTCCTTTTTTATATGTCTGGTATTTCGTAGGAACAACCGATACACAGATAGAGTAGACAATCTTTTTTCCCCTTCTGTTAAAACTAATAAAAGAGACTTTCGAATGACAATGTAAATACTAGAATGTCTCTTAATTTAGTAATGACTAATGACTGCTTCGCAATTTGGAATAGAGTAAATTTTTAATAATAGAGTAATAAGTAAAATGTTCTATGTAAGGCATAAAAGTAGTTCCATTTAGGAACTTGTAATCTTTGATAAAGAATATACTTAGTTGCACAAAAAATTGTTTTTGTGTCAATTCAAAGACCTAAAAAGGTTTTATAAGATTAAAAAGTGTCCGTTGAGCGCCACGTGGCCATGTCATAATAGCTCCAAACACTTGCTCTGGCTACCTGTCCCATGATGATATTGTAGCAATGAACATTTGATCAAAATACAACTATGTTATGCATAGTGTCATGTTAATGTGGATTTCCATTTTTGATAGAGTTGGTTGATGTGACTAGCCATTCGGCAGTGTTAAGTTCCAGCTTGTTTAACCATTGGGCTGACAATCTTAATCAGCCCCAGAGCAGATATAGTTTAGGAATCTGTTGCAAATTTATTAACCATTGTGACGCGATGAACACAATCTGTTTAAATGGTGGATAAAATCAAATTTTGCCACCTTCTAAATAGTGTTTTTCAAAGTAACTTGGTTATCATTTAACTTACGAATGAAGATTTCATTTTCCTGTTATTACATAGGCCCATTTACATCTAATCTTTTCAAATTCTGTTGCAGGTTTGGGCATGTTTATAACAATCTCCAGACACGTTTGACAAAAACTTTGCTCAATGCATTTTTGGATCCAAAACGGGCATTGACTCAACAGTATGGTGCAATTCAAGGGTTAGCAGCCTTAGGACCCAATGTGGTATTCTCATATCCCATGCTTCATGCAACTGAGGAGGAAAAAGAAAACTTTTTGTACTGCTAAATTCATGTTTGAAAGTAATCTCTATATCCACGGACTGTTGGACATCCTATAGCTGTTAGAGCCCATGCTAAGTGATTAAATTTTGGCTTAAGAGAAGTGGAGGAAGTGCAAAGAGTAAATAGAGATGTAGATGAGACATGGAATAAAAGAAAAGTATTAATTTTTGTGTTTTGTTTGAATAAGATACATCTCAAAAAGACGATTTAGTTTGCATGATGTTACATAGCCATTATTGCTCTTGTTTAGTTTCTCTCTGAATCTCTGTGGATCAGCAAAAGATTTTCTTTCATGATTTTGCCTTTAATTTCCATCACTCCCTCCACTGGTCTCTTCTCCACAGTGTCTTAAACTGTATTTTTTTTTTTTTGACATGTCCACACAAGGGTAGGGGGAGGGGGGATTCAAACTTTCTTAAACTGTATTTAGTGTTTCATCAGCTATCTGAAATTAAAGTAGTGATAAGGAAAGTCACTACACTACATAATTCCATTTGCTATGAGGCCTTGCAATCTATGTAAACTTTCTTGAAGAAAAATAAAAATGAAGACCTTAGGGAGTATCTGAACAGTGCCTCATTTAAGAGTTGTTTTAAACCTTCTTTCTCCAATCCATGTTATGTTTGAGTTTCGACATCCTACTTCTATTTATCTACAGGCATTTTGAGCTGTTTTTTATGCTTCTATACTTTGCAAGTAGGTTCGCATGCTAATACTGCCAAATCTTGAGCCATATATGCGACTTCTTGAACCTGAGATGCTTCTTGAGAAGCAAAAGAATGAGATGAAGAGACATGAGGCTTGGCGTGTATATGGAGCCCTACTGGTGAGCTGCTTTTCTAACCCAATGCTTGTATGATTATACTATTGTGGAAGGTTTAGGAATGGATTGACATTTAAGACCTTGCTTTTACCAGCATGCAACAGGTCAATGTATATATGATCGGCTCAAGATGTTCTCACCTCTGCCATCCCTGTCAGCACGTGCAGTATGGAGGACCAATGCAAGGGTTATTACCACCCCACCAAGTAAGAAATATGCTTTTTTTTTTTCTTTTTTTTTTTTGGCTTGAAACAATTCCATTCAAACATATGCTAATTATGAGTGTTTACATAGTTAAATGTATATGTAAGGTTTCAATGAACTGCAATTGGAGCAAGATAGTGTGAATGATGTTTAAGATTTCTTTGGTAGGATCTTATCAAAAAAAAAAAATACAGCTTATCAAAAAGATTTCTTTGGTAGGAATATTGTGCGAATGATGTTTAATATTTCTTGGAATACTAGGATTGTGTGCATATGTATGGTCACGGGCATATTTGATCAATGTTCATATTACTTGAGGCCAGACTCTAACTGCTTTTTAATCCTCGTTAAATCATGAAGATAAACGCAAGGGGAGCATGGAACACTTGGAAGAGCAACCGCCACACAAGAAAATGGCCACTGATGGTCCAATTATTGCAACGTCAACCAATTCCTTGCCATCTCACATGGAAGAGGAAGCTGTGGTTCCACCAGCTCCCTCGATTGATTCTAATGCAGGCCCATCATCATCATCCTCTAGACAACCGCCTAATGACATAAATTTGGATGGCAGAGGTAGGAAAGGCAAGGGTGATAGTCAAGCTCTGAATAGGTCAGCTGTCCTCTCTCAGATATGGAAAAATGACTTGGATTCTGGGCGTCTCCTGGTATTGCTGTTTGAGTTGTTTGGTGAAGGCATTTTATCCTTCATTCCTGCTCCCGAGATGTCTATGTTCTTATGACCATTTGTACAAAGATCTGCACTTCCATAGTTAACTCATATGTGTACAAATTACACTTGCGTATATAATTTTAAAGTTCTCAAGACCAAATCTTTTGGTAAATTTCTATGAAGCTTTTATGAACATTCAATAGTACTGTTGATCATGTGTTGATTGTCTGGAATTTGTGGATGTGTTGGGTCTATTCTATTGCACCATGATTAGCAATTAGTTGGAGCTAGTATGACCTCTTGAACTCTCTGAGATGCATGGTCCTAGCAAAAGAAGGGGGTGGACTATTCGAGACCTGTTTAAGCAAGGTAGGCCTAGTTTCTTATATTTACTGTCTGAATTGTTAGTAATTCAGATAACAAAATTTATAGGGATATCTTTCCTTAGAACTCTACCATCTTAGCCAACAAAACAAAGTTCTCGTTTCTTTCCATTAGTACTATGATCTTTATTTCCATTAGTACTATGATCAAATTTTAGGAAACAGGGGAACCAAAATCAAAGCAAAATTACTTCACTACAGTGTAAAACATTGGAGGATGCAATAGTTTCTAGGGAACTTAAACATGCACCCTTTTGGACTCACGTTCAACAGCTTTCTTGAGGAAGCTATCCTCTTCCAGGGCCATCTGAACCGGCAAGAACCCCATGCCATTAGCCATGGCAAGCATCATCCTCTTGGTTTCCTCCTTGAACTCCTCCAGATCAACTGCCCCATTGGAGTCATGATCGAACTGCATGAACAGGGAATCATAGAGACGAGCAAGCTCATCTGGGTCAGGCTTCACGTCTATCCCATAGTGGGTCTCAAAGACCCTCAGACTCTGCAGCTCCTTCAACAGCTCTGCATAGCAGAGAAGACCATCGTGGTCCGTGTCAAGGCGAACAAAACGGTCACGTATTGAGACATTGAATGCTTCTTCATCCTCCACGAAGTTGAAGATGGTGGCAGCATCCAATACTTCTACACTCATTTCTCTCTTAAGCTTGAAGATGGAGACTAGACTTTGATTTTGAAGTTTTTGATGAAAACCAAGGTGGTGTTCTCATATATATATATATGGTTATAAACATATGAACACATGCATGCTGTTTTAGCCTATAGTTTCTCTTTGCCATAGTTTTTTGAATTCTCGTGTTGTGCTTGGTATAACTTTGGTTCTGTCCTATTTTCTCATATGAAAGTTCGTGAAATATTTAATTTTATTTAAAAAGTGAATTATGGAAATAATGTTTGTTCTAAAAGAGTAAAATTAATTATTTAATTAATATTCTTAAGTTCTCTCAACAGTATTATATATGTGAAGCTGGTGGAATTGTGAAATCAATGGGCTTAGAATGTTTAGAAAGTCGAACAAATTAAGACGTTGACTACGTAAGGTCACCGACCAAAAAAAAAAACAAAGAGACTTTGTCATTGTGGAAGGTCAAAAAGCATCGGAGAAAAGAAGGTTGTTTTGGCCAAACAGAGAAGACCCTCCATGCTAGGATTCTCGTGGTAGGAAAAGAGAATTCTTGACTACAAAACCAGGGAGACCCACAGACTAATTTTATTGCTGCTTTCGGTCCAAAACGTAACAATTAATATTGCCGTTTGATATACACAGGGTGGCCCGCAATTGAAGCTTTCTATCTACGAAGCTCAAACTTTTTGAATCTTGTTTTAGGCAATTTCTGAAAAATATTTTCTGTATTTTTTGGTGTTTGGTATGATGAAAAACAATAGTCAAGAAAAAAATATTTTTGGTTTGACCAAAAAAAAAAAACCTCTTTAATTTTTGAAAAATTGTTTACGGTTTTAAAATAGTTTTTACTTTTGAAAACCGTAAACAATTTTTCGAGTTTGAGCATCTCATTCTTAAATTGACAGAACAAGCCAAAATGTTGGCGGGATCCCGCCAAGACCTGATTGAGACACTGCTGAGACCCGATCAACACCCCACCAGGACCCAGAAACACCGCGAGGCCTTACTAGGACTTGATTGGGACCCTACCATGACTCGATTGGGGGCCCCTATTAGGAGTCGGTCAGGACCTCGCCAGTATCCGATTGGGACATCGTCGAGACCCTATTGGGACACCATTGGGACTCACCTGGACTTGACAGCGCACTGTCGAGAGGACTCAACCAGACCCTACCAAGACCAAATCAAGACGTCGTCGGAACTTGACCAGAACATCCCTAAGACCCCGCATGCATGCATGCAAATTGCCATTTTCTTCTTGTAGTCATTGATCTTAGAGTTTTCCCCTTAGTCCTCACGTACAAGAGTGAATGGTCAGAAATAAGCCGCCATGGTCAACAACAATGCCTTTCTACCATCAATGGTGATTGTTCAATAGCCTTAAGGTTAATTCCCTTGTAGTTTGATAAACACTTGGGCATGAGTTTCATTTCCGTAACAAAATTCTCATGTCTAATTAGTATAAACTAGCTTAAGATTCTATTAATGCTCTAATGAGATTAAGTTGGGCTATAACTCATTTTGGTTTAAAGAAGCGCATGCGATCCTCTGCTTTGCAAACCGTTTAAGCCCCTCTTGTTGAAGTCCCAACAAGTAAATGCCATTGTAATCTTGTCCAAGTAGAGGAAGTCAATTTAATCGCCCCGTCTGGAGAGAGAGAGAGAGGAAAAAAAAAACTACAATGCCTTTGTGAACTGCGTCATGCATGATGCATTGACGCTCCTCTCTCTCTCTCTCTCTCTCAGGACTCATCCCTCACTCATTGATGGCCATTACGATTTTGGCGTATAATTTATCCAGGCTTTAAATTTCAGTCATTGGGTCGTCTGGCTTCTATGTATGGCAACTCTCCAGTGTAGGTGAGATCTGCATTGAAGTAAATAAGAGAAGAGATATTAATGATTGAACAAAATGAAAAGATATTTAAGATACTTTTAGTATATAGAGATCAATTGGTACGTATGACTTTAATTCAAATCGACAGACAAAAATTAATGCAAACTAGTCTAATTAATAAAATAATATGTGTTACGTTAACATGTAAGAAATACATGTTTTCTTAATAGTATTTATAAGAAAACATGTGCTTCTCACATGTTTTAAGAAGACATATCACTTTATTTGATTAGTTTATATGAATTAACTACAAACCAATTTGTAACTAATTTCTATCTATACAAGAAGTAGTTCCCCTCCAATTGCGGAACCTCTGGTTTTATCTCATTTTTAATAGGAGGCGCATGTCATGTGTACAATTACATTGGATCGCTCAACCAATCACCCAACCCTCTTCCTCCACGGCCATAGTCACCGCCACCGGCCCACTCTAATTAACCCTCCCAAAACATTCAAATAAAGGGCATGGAAGAGGAAGAGGGCCTGGTTAAACTCTCACCTTCAAATGCATAATTTTAACACATGGCATCCTCATATTAACACATGGCATCCTCATATTTTTACTGTTTCTGTTCATTTATTTATGTTAATGAATAACTTTAACCCTAATTTTGAATTGAAGCTCATTTATTTATTTATAGGTGAATTGAAGCTCATTTAGGTTGGTCTTGAACAAACTGACACTATAAAAAACCCACATCGAACGTCTGGCATAAGGTCGTTTTAACAAAACGACTCAACTAAACATCATTTTAATGGTAAAACGAGTTTGACTGTTCAACCACCCCTCCTCCATGAATTGGATGATTGAGAATTGAATTGGCAGGGTTGACTAGAAATTTGAGCAGACGAGCCATTTATGATACAACCTTCTGAATTTTTTTTCATTGACGTTGATATTGCTGTAACAAGCTATATATGCCAGTCTAGCCCTCCCAAGTCCCAACACCCAAAAAAAAAGTAATGTCTGTCCATAACTTGACTTCAGCGCTTGAATGAGGCAGTTGGGAAGTTGACGAGCATTCAAAATAGATCTTCAAATTTATTGGCTAAAATAGTTTAAAAAATCTTCTTTTTTTATTTTATTTTAATCATTTACTTTTTAAAAGCATCTTATACCCTCAAAATTTTATCTATTTTTACTATTCAATTTAAATATTATTTTTTTAAAATTTATTTATTCTTTCTCTAACATTCATATTTTTGAACATTTGTGTTATCAAAACCGTCAAGTTTTTTAAAATTTATCTATTCCTAAGAAGTCTGCTCGAGAAATTTTTTTGTGTTTTCCAGCGTTCTGTCTCACCAAAATAACTTTATAGTGAGGCAATTGTG
Source organism: Carpinus fangiana (assembly GCA_006937295.1). Classification (NCBI taxonomy): domain Eukaryota; kingdom Viridiplantae; phylum Streptophyta; class Magnoliopsida; order Fagales; family Betulaceae; genus Carpinus; species Carpinus fangiana. Next base: position 1,313,728 of record CM017326.1, on the reverse strand, counting down.
AATGCATCATTAGCCATTCGAAGCAAGCACACAACTTGCGCTTCTATAGCCCTTCAAGTATAACCCATTATTTCTACAACTTCCGTTATTTTAACAAATTGTGTTTTTTTTTTTTTTTGAGAAAAAGATAATCTTCATTCATAAATATCAAAACAATAACAGAGGACAAAACCTCCAATACATCTCATGAAAGAACAAAAACTCTCCAGATAACAGACTCAACATCCCACCCAATCAAAAAACAACCTCTCCCTGATGGTTTGGAATAGTTAGTAGCTAGCGCCACCTTACAGGCTACACCCGCTACTAACCCCACCAGGTTTTTCGAGATTGATATTCGACTGAGGTACATTATTATTTGCTGCTACAAATAGATCCCATGCTTCTCCAGCCTGTTGAAGCAGAATTTTCGGATGCATGAAAGGCCCATTGTGGACGACCTCATTTCTTCTAAACCAAATTCTCCGTGCAATACCAATAAACCGGCACAGTTCCTCTTCTTCACAGATTTGGAACATTTCGGCTGCTAGCTGCTTGAAAGTCTGGCCACGACAGGAACTCTTCTGAAATTTTTTTAAACTTCCACTCCATACATCCCTAGCCGAGGGGCAGTCCCACAAGATATGGAAACAAGTCTCCTCCCCTATTCCACAGATGGGACACAAATTATCACGAACTACCTTTCGCTTATGTAAACTTACCTTGGTGGGAAGGATTTCATGACATGCTCTCCACAAGAGATTCTTCTCAGAATTAGGAATTGGGAGCCTCCACATTGCACCCCACATCTGAAGGGGTTCATCTCTTCTAGAACACTCAGCCTGCTCCTGATTTTCCTTCATCTTTGCCATATGGTATGCACTTTTGACAGTGAACATGCCGTTCTTTGTGCCCTTCCAACACAATGTGTCTTCGCGATGTGGACTTATAGCAACTGACAAAATTGCCCTCACTTCATCCGGAAAAAACAAGGTCTCCAACAAATCTTTGTTCCATCCATTTATATTACTATCCATAAGCTCAATCACCTTGGCCTCGTGACTAAGGACCCGAGGAGGAGAGTGGATAGTAAAAGTAGTCGGAAGGGGGACCCATTTATCGCCCCAAATCTTCACCTTTTCCCCGTTTCCAAACCTCCAATACAAACCCTCCTTAAGAAGATCACTTGAGCTCAAAATACTCCTCCACGCATAAGAGGGGTTATGACCCAATTTTGCTTCTAGAATGGATCCATTTGCATAGTATTTTCCTTGCATAATCTGGGAGACTAAGCTATTCGGCGTTTGCCACAACCGCCAAGATTGTTTAGCAAGAAGGGCCTTATTAAAACATATAAGATCCCTAAAGCCCATTCCTCCGCAAGATTTAGAAATCCCCATTTTACTCCACTTCATCCAGTGAATACTCGAATTTCCCCACCAAAAACTTTGCATAAGAGTATTAATTCTGGAGCACAGAGTTTTAGGAAGCAGGAATACGCTCATACAGTATGTTGGGATGGCTTGTATAACCGCCTTGAGCAATATCTCCCGACCAGCCTGGGATAGAAATTTAAGTTTCCAGTCTTGGAGACGAGACCACACTCTGTCAACAATACTCTGGAATTCTTTAGTGCGAGATTTCCCCACCAATGCCGGTAACCCCAAATAAGTATCATACCTTTGCGAACTCGGTATGCCCGACACATCAAGAATTTGTCGTCTCGCCTCCTGCGGTGTGTTGCGACTAAAATATATAGCTGTCTTAGAGGAGTTCAGTCGCTGTCCTGAGGCCACTTCATAGGTATGAAGAAGAGTGGATAATCTGTTCCAGTGGTCCAAATCTCAGTTCCCACGATGTCCCAGTGTTTTTGGAAAAAGCCCGCATTGTGTTATTTTGATTGCTAGCCATTCACGCAGTAAATATGAAAAAGTCGTTACGAAACAAACTGATCACCTACTCCTAAACTGTAACGAGAATTATAGTAAGAAATGTAGTTTAATTGGTAAATTATTTTCCCATTACTACAAGGAGAGTAAAGAATAAAGAAATAGACGTGGATTTGATGAAGAGGATATTTGAGCATAGATAAGATAAGATTGAAAATATGAAAGAAACTCAACAACCAACCACAATCTTGTAGGGCCTTCCTGCAAATTAATGGTTTTGTGCCCTCTCATTAACATTGGCCTATAAATAAGTAAAAGAAAGACTGGTTTTATCATCACACTTCTGTTTGCTGAGAAATATGAGTTCCAAGGCTTTTCTCTTGCTAGGTCTTTTGTTGGCCATTGTTCTTCTCATCTCTTCGGAGGTGGCAGCGAGGGACCTCGCTCAAACTTCCTCTGACCACAAAAATGGTGCGTTAGGATTTGTATTTTGTTGCCTTAAGGCCTGTTTGAGATTACAATTTTTAAAAATGCAATTAGGTACTTAGTAAAATCGCAGTTTTACCTTTAAAATTGTGAGGTTTTGTTTGCTTTTTTCTACATTTTTAAATTGCAATTTTTTAATAACATACGTATAACTCTCAAACGATAAATTTTTTACAATTTGAAATTTTAAATGCCAAATATCAAACACACTCTTAGTAAGCCTTTGTTGATCAGTGCTACAAATGTCCACACAATTACAATGAATAAGTACATTTTTTTAGGACTTCTGAAACATGTTTTTCATTATGTGTACTAACATGATTCATCGCACGTGCAGTGGAGGCCACCAAAGAGGCCAATGTAGTAGATGATGCCAAATACGGTGGATATGGAGGAAACCCTNGGTCTCCGATGAGGTGGCCGGTGGGCAGTGGGTGAGGGAGACTTGGAGTTGAGAGGTCTGAGAGATCGAGGAGGGTGCGGCTCGAAATGTTCCTAGGAACTAGGGTTTTTTTTTAAGGTATATGATCAGCACGGGTATATTCGGGGCGGGTCGGGTACCCGCACAGGAAATTTTATTGAACCCAAGCCCGACCCGCACCGACCGGGTTTTGTAATTTTTAACCCGAACCCGCGAAAAAATGCCTAAAATCCTCCCGGATCGGCTCGGCTCGAGGCGGGGCGGCTCGGGTTGGTCGGATCGGGCGGGTTCTGCCCAGCCCTATATGGCGGCAGCCGAGGGCGCTGCTACTATGGATGTTGTAGGGAGGGTTACTATGGAAAGGGGTGTAGTAGATGCTGCTCATATGCTGGTGAAGCTGCTAATGCTAAAACCGAAGCCAAGCCTCAAAACTAAATTAAGCAACATAGCTATCTAAATTATGGTGCTCATTTCCGTTGTAATATTATAAATGAAGCTAATGAGATGTAGAAATAAAATCACGAGTGGATGTCTATGGCATCCTCCCTCATGATTCATGGTAATGCACATGTTTTGTCTCAATGAATAATTTTTAAGGTTTGTATCAGTTCAGAATGTTGCCTCTCACATGCATAACATATCTTCATTATTATTGTTTAGATCTTTCATTAGTTGACGGGGTAAGATTAAAATATAAAATTGAACAAAAATTTATTAAAAATATTAAAGAATATAACTAACAAAATATATAAACAATTCCACAAAATTTGTGGAATCCATCAACCACTAAGCAAGGAGTTTTGAGATTCAACTAGGTAATTAGAGTAGAGCTTTTCGGCAGACACAGGTCATCCCCGCATCTGCCAAAAATGCTTATTAAAAAAAAAAAAATACAATACTCTCTCTCTTCTCCTAATCACTCCCACATTCGTTTCCTCTTCTCCCATGACTTTGAGGCATTATGTGGATTTTTCACAATAGCAGGACATTATGTGTTTCTTCAACAATGGTATAATTATAGTATAAAACCGATATAGCGTTATGTGGGGTTGCATGCCTTGTGGCAAAAAGGTTGGGAAATAGGTTTGCAGACAACCACTGGGAACTTAGAGACTTCACAGCAAACCTGGTTGCTTCAATATGCAAAAGGTGAGATTTTCCATTTTGTTATATGCTATGCATGCAAATGAAATGATTAAGAATTGGCTCAAACTCTCATACTCGTCTTTCTCTTGACAGGCCTCCCCTTTTTGTATCCCTTCTAAGATTTTTTTTTTTTTTTCCTTTTCTATATGTCCGGTATTTCGTAGGAACAACCGATACATAGATAGAGTAGACAATCTTTTTTCCCCCCTTCTATTAAAACTAATAAAAGAGACTTTCGAATGACAATATAAATACGAGAATGTCTCTTAGTTTAGTAATGACTAATAACTGCTTCGCAATTTGGAATAAAGTAAATTTTTAATAATAGAGTAATAAGTAAAACGTTCTATGCAAGGCATAAAAGTAGTTCCATTTAGGAACTTGTAATCTTTGATAAGAATATACTGAGTTGCACAAAAAAATTGTTTTTGCATCAATTCAAAGACCTAAAAGGGTTTTATAAGATTAAAAATTGTCCGTTGAGTGCCACGTGGCCATGTCATAATAGATCCAAACACTTGCTCCGGCTACCTGTCCCATGATGATATTGTAGCAATGAACATTTGATTAAATACAACTATGTCATGCATAGTGTCATGTTAATGTGGATTTCCATTTTTGATAGAGTTGGTTGATGTGACTAGCCATTCGGCAGTGTTAAGTTCCAGGCTTGTTTAACCATTGGGCTGACAATCTTAATCAGCCCCAGAGCAGATATAGATCTTTTAGGAACCTGTTGCAAATTTATTAACCATTGTGACGCGATGAACAAAATCTGTTTAAATGGTGGATAAATTCAAATTTTGTCACCTTCTAAATAGTGTTTTTCAAAGTAACTTGGTTATCGCTCAACTTTACGAATGAAGATTTCATTTTCCTGTTATTACATAGGCCCATTTACATCTAATCTCCAGACACGTTTGACAAAAACTTTGATCAATGCATTTTTGGATCCAAAACGGGCATTGACTCAACAGTATGGTGCAATTCAAGGGTTAGCAGCCTTAGGACCCAATGTGGTATTCTCATCTCCCATGCTTCATGCAGCTGAGGGGGAAAAGAAAACTTTTTGTACTGTTAAATTCATGTTTGAAAGTAGTCTCTATATCCACGGACTGTTGGGCATCCTATAGCTGTTAAAGCCTAAGCGATTAAGTTTTTGCTTAAGAGAACTGGAGGAAGTGCAAAGAGTAAATAGAGATGTAGATGAGAGAATGGAATAAAAGAAAAGTATTAATTTTTGTGTTTTGTTCGAATAAGATACATCTCAAAAAGACGATTTAGTTTGCATGATATTTCATAGCCATTATTGCTCTTGTTTAGTTTCTCTCTGAATCTCTGTGGATCAGCAAAAGATTTTCTTTCATGATTTTGCCTTTAATTTCCATCACTCCCTCCACTGGTCTCTTCTCCACAGTGTCTTAAACTGTATTTAGTGTTTCATCAACTATCTGAAATTAAAGTAGTGATAAGGATATTCGCTACACTACTTAATTCCATTTGCTATGAGGCCTTGCAATCTATGTAAACTTTCTTGAAGAAAAATAAAAATGAAGACCTTAGGGAGTATCTGAACCGTGCCTCATTTAAGAGTTGTTTTAAATCTTCTTTCTCCAATCCATGTTATGTTTGAGTTTCGACATCCTACTTCTATTTATCTACAGGCATTTTGAGCTGTTTTTTATGCTTCTATACTTTGCAAGTAGGTTCGCATGCTAATACTGCCAAATCTTGAGCCATATATGCGACTTCTTGAACCTGAAATGCTTCTTGAGAAGCAAAAGAATGAGATGAAGAGGCATGAGGCTTGGCGTGTTTATGGAGCCCTGCTGGTGAGCTGCTTTTCTAACCCAATGCTTGTATGATTATACTATTGTAGAAGGTTTAGGAATGGATTGACATTTAAGACCTTGCTTTTACCAGCATGCAACAGGTCAATGTATATATGATCGGCTCAAGATGTTCTCACCTCTGCCATCCCTGTCAGCACGTGCAGTATGGAGGACCAATGCGAGGGTTATTACCACCCCACCAAGTAAGAAATATGCTTCTTCTTTTTCTTTTTCTTTTCTTTTTTCTTTTTTTTTTTCTTTTTTCTTTTTTTGGGCTTGAAACAATTCCATTCAAACATATGCTAATTATGATTGTTTACATAGTTAAATGTATATGTAAGGTTTCAATTAATGAACTGTAATTGGAGCAAGATGGTGTGAATGATGTTTAAGATTTCTTTGGTAGGATCTTATCAAAAATAATAATAATAATAATAAAGCTTATCAAAAAGATTTCTTTGGTAGGAATATTGTGCGAATGATGTTTAATATTTCTTGGAATACTAGGATTGGGTGCATATGTATGGTCACAGGCATATTTGATCAATGTTCATATTACTTGAGGCCAGACTCTAACTGCTTTTTAATCCTCGTTAAATCACAAAGATAAACGCAAGGGGAGCATGGAACACTTGGAAGAGCAGCCGCCGCACAAGAAAATAGCAACTGATGGTCCAATTCTTGCAGCGTCAACCAATTCCTTGCCATCTCACATGGAAGAGGAAGCTGTGGTTCCACCAGCTCCCTCAATTGATTCTAATGCAGGCCCATCATCATCATCCTCTAGACAACCGCCTAATGACATAAATTTGGATGGCAGAGGTAGGAAAGGCAAGGGTGATAGTCAAGCTATGAATAGGTCAGCTGTCCTCTCTCAGATATGGAAAAATGACTTGGATTCTGGGCGTCTCTTGGTATTGCTGTTTGAGCTGTTTGGTGAAGGCATTTTATCCTTCATTCCTGCTCCCGAGATGTCTATGTTCTTATGACCATTTGTACAAAGATCTGCACTTCCGTAGTTACTCATACGTGTACAAATTACACTTGCATATATAATTTTAAAGTCCTCAAGACCAAATCTTTTGGTAAATTTCTATGAAGCTTTTATCAACATTCAATAGTAGTGCTGATCATGTGTTGATTGTCTGGAATTTGTGAATTTGTGTACATGTTCCTAGCAAAAGAAGGTTCTGGTCTATTCGAGGCCTATTTAAGCAAAGTAGGCCTTGTTTATTACATTAACTGTCTGAATTGTTAGTCAGAGTTTGTTTGGGATTACATTTGAGAAATAAAGTTTTTAAGAGCCTGTTTGAGATTGCGTTTGAGAGATCTAAAAGTATTTTTAATACTCAAAAGGCCCGTTTGAAGAAAAAAATATTCGTGTGGTAAAAAAATTAAAAGCGTTTCTAAAGGTCTAAAATTAAATTACCAAAAAGCACTTTTGACAAAAGCTTAAAAATGAAGTTTTTGCCTAAAAGCTCTTTTTGACTTAAAAGTTCTATTTCTCAAATGCAATCTCAAACATGCTCTAAATGAAAAAAACCTTTTGAACAAATGTTTTATTTTTAAGCTTTTGCCTTTTTTCTTTTTTCTTTTTTAAGTTTTTTAAGTTTTTTAAACCCTTAAAAATGCTTTTTAATTTTTTTAACAAACGAGTATTTTTTTTTTCTTCAAACGAGTTTTTTTTAATGTTAAAAGCATTTTTAGACTCTTCAAATACAATCTCAAACATGCCCCAAAGAATATCTATCCATAGAACTCTACCATCTTAGGCAACAAAACAAAGTTCTCATTTATTTCCATTAGTACCATGATCTAATTTTAGGAAACAGGGAACCAAAACCGAAGCAAAATTACTTCACTATAGTGTAAAATATGGAGGATGCAATAGTTTCTAGGGAACTTAAACAAGCGCCCTTTTGGACTCACGTTCAACAGCTTTCTTGAGGAAGCTATCCTCTTCCAGGGCCATCTGAACCGGCAAGAACCCCATGTCATTAGCCATGGCAAGCATCATCCTCTTGGTTTCCTCCTTGAACTCCTCCAGATCAACTGCCCCATTGGAGTCATGATCGAACTGCATGAACAGGGAATCATAGAGACGAGCAAGCTCATCTGGGTCAGGCTTCACGTCTATCCCAAAGTGGGTCTCAAAGACCCTCAGACTCTGCAGCTCCTTCAACATCTCTGCATAGCAGAGAAGACCATCGTGGTCCGTGTCAAGGCGAGCAAAACGGTCACGTATTGAGACATTGAATGCTTCTTCATCCTCCACGAAGTTGAAGATGGTGGCAGCATCTAATACTTCTACACTCATTTTTCTCTTAAGCTTGAAGATGGAGACTAGGATTTTGATTTTGAAGTTTTTGATGACAAAGAATGCGGTGTTCTCATATATATATGTATGCTGTTTTCAACACTCCCACTTTTTGGCCTGCAGTTTCTCTTTGCCATAGTTTTTTGAATTCTCATGTTGTGCTTGGTATTATTGAAGGCTTATGTGAAGCTCTCAAATGCGAATCTGGTGGAATTGTGAAATCAATGGGCCGGCTTGAATGTTTAGAAAGAAAGTCTAACAAATTAAGACGGTGAGTCGGTGACTACGGAAGGTCACCCACCAAAAAAGGAGGCTTTGTAGAAGGTCAAAAAGCATCAGAGAAAAGAACGTTGTTTTGGCCAAACCGAGAAGACCCTCCTCCGTAGGAAAAGAGGAATCTTGACTTCAAAACCAAGGAGACCCACAGATTAATGTTATTTCCACTTTCGGTCCAAAAACCCAAGATTCATACAAGAGAGGAATTGAATGATCTTCAACGAAAGGGAAAAGGGATGGAATAGGATTCTCTTCGGTCTATTTTGGACAAAAGAATATTCAATTTATGGTCAAGATTTCTAAGAAAAAAATTTTATGGTCACAAATGAAACACGTCCTATTAGTTAAAAATAATAATAAAATATTATTTTATATTAAATAATTAAATAATTAAATAATTTAAAAAAAATAAAGGGGNGGGTGGCCGAAGCCACCCCCATGGCCCCTGGGGGTGGTCCGGCCACCCCCAAGGGCAAAACGATTTTTTTTAAAAAAAAAAAAATTGGCCATTGGGGGTGACCATCCCTAAGGGTCATGGGGTGGCCAACCACCCCACTAATATAAAATAATATTTTATTATTTTTAACTAATGGGACATGCGTCTCATTTGTGGCCGTAGAATTTCTAAGAAGAAATCATGACCATGAACGGGAGAGGATCCTATTTCATTGGGGGTAAGCTTTTTACTCATCCACTTATCAAAAAATCGTAATTATTCAAGAATTCTTTCTCCGAGGATAAGGATCTTGGAAAAGTTCCAAACCGTCAACTGACTTAGGCATCACAAATATCTCTCGCCGGCTCACCCCAACAGGCATCTAAGCCATTTTGTTTCAATGATTTCAATTTGTCTTCAACGTGGAATTAGCCGTGTAGATGTCGGCATCATCAATAACTTCTACTTCTAACATTATTCTACTTCCTAGTTTTTAACTTCAATTAGTACAAAATCAACTAGAAGCTAGTTTGGTTTACAAAAGATTATAAGTAACGAAATAATTACACTACCCAATGGGCTATATATTGGTCTAATAGTCATGATTCAAGCCCAACATTTTGTACAAAGTCAGAGGATAATAATTAACCATGATTTTAACCATCGAGGCCAGCTTATAAAAATATTTAATTTTACATTTAAATGAAAAAGACCATAATACCCTTATAAAAACAAGGACCGGCTCCTCTCCATTTCAATTCAGGTCCGAGTTCCAAGGCTTTTCTCTTGCTAGGTCTTTTGTTGGCCGTTGTTCTTCTCATCTCTTCGGAGGTGCGGCGAGGGACTTGGTTGAAACTTCTTCTGATCACAAAAATAGTGCGTTGGGATTTATATTTTGCTGTTTTAGAGTTTGTTTGAGTTTACGATTTTTAAAAATGCAATTAAGCGTTTAGCAAAATCGCAGCTTAGCCTTTAAAGTTGTGCATTTTGTTTGCTTTTTCTACTTTTTTAAATCGCTATTTGTTAACAACATACTCTCAAACGATAAATTTTCTACTATTTGATTTAAAATCATACTTCTAATCTTACAAGATCTCAAATGCCAAATACCAAACATACTCTTAGTAGCCTTTGTTCAGTGCTACAAATGTCCACAGAGTATTTGTTTTACATGAATGTAATTACACATGTTATTGAAACATGTTTACTAACATGATTTATCGCACGTGCAGTGGAGGCCACCAAAGAGGCCAATGGAGTAGATGATGCCAAATACAGCCGATATGGAGGAAACCACTGGGGTGGATATGGAGGAAACCACTGGTCATGGAGGCTACAATGGCGGAAACGGCCATGGAGGTTACAATGGCAGTCATGGAGGCTACAATGGCGGCCATGGTGGATATGGCGGTGGCCGAGGGCACTGCTACTATGGATGTTGTAGGGAGGGTTACTATGGAAAGGGGTGTAGTAGATGCTGCTCTTATGCTGGTGAAGGTGCTGATGCTAAAACCGAAGCCAAGCCTCAAAACTAAATTAATTAAGCAACATAATTATCCAAATTAATTATGGTGCTCATTTCCGTTGTAATATTATAAATGAAGCTAAATGAGATGTAGAAATAAAATCACGAGTGGATGTCTATGGCATCCTCCCTCATGATTCATGGTAATGCACATGTTTTGTCTCGATGAATAATTTTTAAGGTTTGTATCAGTTCAGAATGTTGCATGTCACACGACATATCTTCATTACCGTTGTTAAGATCCTTCATTGCCTTTAAATAATGATGAAGTGACGGAGCGTGGATATTAATTAGTTGACGGGGTAAAATTAAAAAATAAAATTGAACAAAAATTTATTAAAGAATATAACTAACAAAATAAATAAACAATTCAACATATAGTGTTATCCTGAGCCTACGTATATATTGTTTTTTAAAAAACAAAAATACCGAGACAAAATTTTCAACGGCCAACTAAGCTCCAGCCGGTCGCACATGATTCATCTCAGTCCAAATGTGAAATGTTTGTCAATTGGAGCTATTAATGAGAAATTGAAAATGCAAGAAAAACTTTCAATTGTATTTTTTCCTAATTCGGTGGTTGTTGCACGTATATATGCTTATGAGTAACATATAGTCATATACTTGGTCCCTAGACATGACGGACATGTATTTTAACTTCATTAAAAACATTCACTAAAATATCATATAGAATGATAGGATAAGAGCATCTCCAACAATAAGAGATATTCTACCTATTTAAAAAGTACAATTCTTTATTTTAGCTATCCATTTTTTAATGTCAACTCCAATAGATTATCTATTCCATTAACTACTTGCTTTAAAATATTATTTCTCATTCTTTTTTTATTATATTATTGCCAACACTTAATTAAAGGAAAAAACAATCACATATATAGAAATCATTAATAAAAACAAAAATAAACACATATGAGGAACATTTATCTCATATGCAGGTACTAATTTTTTAAAATTAATAACAAAAATAAATATATGCAATATAATTAATAATTCTTAAGATTGGCCATACAATTCCCACATGTGTTCCACCAGGTTGGATTGCAGCTGAGAATAAATTTGACGGTTTCTAATGCTCAAATGCCTTTGAATAAACTCAACAAATTCAGGGCTATGCTCGTGAGAAACTTGTTCGGGAAGGCAAAGAGAAGAAATAAATGCAGAGGAAGAAAAAAAGGGTTTAAGGGAAAATGAGGAGATCGAATACCCAAAAAAAAAATGAAATAACATTATATTATATTGAAAATAATATTAAATTAAATAATATTATATCCAATCTAGTGCACTACAGTGAATAGCTATTTGTAGTTATTCACTGTAGCAGTTAAGGTATAATAGCTAATATGAAATTATTCTGTTTGAGCAAAAAAAAAATTACAAAAATAGCTAAATAAAACTAATATTTCCCTTTTAACTACACTGCTAAAGATGCTCTAAGTGATGCACTCTAATACAACAAGAACAACAAAATTATTAAAAGTAGGTATATATAAAAGATCTCACCAAAGCATTGGATTTACAACATCTTAATGCCACACTAATTCAAAATACACCAAAACAATAACGAAAAAGGGAAGAACATTACACAGAAAAATAAGATTAAAAATAGAAAAACACCAATATAATAATAGTATTATACATACATTGCTTTGGAAGGTATCTTGTCCAAACTATTTTATTTTATTTCTCCATCTCCTCCTACTCGATAGCCTTATTCTGAATGTCTTCATTAACCAATCATGTTTCCTTGCGATCACTATGTTTCCAATTATTACTCCAGCAACAAATCCAAATCCATATCCAATCACAACTATTTTCCAACCAAATTCAAATGGTGATCTAGAATCTTGATTTGCTTCAAAGATTGAAGGTGGAGAAGGTGGCTCATCAGAATTCAAACATTTCTTTGTCAATGGTCTCCCACACAATTCTGGATTACCCTCAAATGAATTGCTACCAAATGTATCAAATTGTTTCCCTTCTGGTATAGGTCCTGTGAGATCATTATGAGAAACATTGAAAACTTCTAAGAAAGTAAGTTGTGTTAGTTGTTGCGGAATATTCCCTGACAATTTGTTATGAGAAAGATCCAATGCTTCCAACTCCGTAAGGTTTTCTAAAGACGATGGGATGTGACCGGTGAAACAATTATTAGAAAGATTGAGCAATTGAGCTCCCTTCAAATTTCTAATAGATTCTGGAATCTCACCGACAAATCCATTACTTGAGAAATCAATGGCTATGAATATTTCTTGGACCTTCTCGTAGAGAACATACCTGCCTTTGTTTGTCATCGTCATAGAGTAAGTATATGCCTCTGCTTGATCGTTATACCCATAACCTTCCTCTATTTCAAAGTCTGCGTTTTCATGAATATATGTTAATGAATGCACCTTCTCAAATTTCCTGGCCTCCCAATTTTCAAGAAGTTCAAATGGCAGGTTTCCAATAAAATTATTGTAGGAGATGTCAAGGATTCGCATGTTGGGGAACTTAAAATAAGTTTGAGGTATCCCCATTGGACCATTGAATTTGTTTGACCGTAAAATGAGGACCTCTAAATTTGGAAGATGTCCCAGCCAAAATGGAAATCTCTCAATGAATTGGTTATCACTAAGATCAAGGACCTTTAGCAGCGAACACTTGGCCAACAATCTTGGTAATTGCCCTTGGAATTTGTTTTGACTTAAATTTATTACCCTCAAACTTCCTCTTATCCAACTTTCTGGAATGCTTCCTTGAAATTTGTTCCTTCGCAGATCAAGTATCGATAGATCAACAGCAAAGTTGTCCAAGCATCGAGGAAGTGAACCAGTTAAGCTGTTACTAGCCAAATTAAGGAATTGAAGAGAACTCAGATTGCAAAACAATTTTGGTACATTTCCGGTCAATAAGTTGTTTGAAATATAAAAAAACCGAGTTCTGCTTGATGGAATAGGAAGTGATCCTTGGAGCAAATTGGACTTGAGGTCAATAAATTCTAGAGAAGTCCCTGAAAGAATAATTGGATGTTGACCAAAGCTTGTGAGAAAGTTGTAGGAAAGATCAAGAACTCCTAGAGTTGATGTGCTTGTGTTCCACATCCATTCTGGGACTTGGCCATGAATCTTGTTGTGGGACAAATTCAAATACTCCAGTACATGTTGGTTTCTTAGGAAATTCGGAAACTCGCTCGAGTTGCACGAAGAAAATCCTAAAACTCGAAAATTGTGAAGAGTTGAATTGGCATTGGTTTCTTTAGCAAGTAACGACAATTGATTGCCAGAAATATCCAATGTAGTTAAATATTCGAGCTTAACAAACTCATTAAAATCCACAATGTTGTTAAGAAAGTTGTGAGAAAGATCAAGAAATTCAAGTTTCTTGAGGTTGGAAAATGAGTTTGAAATTTGACCATGAAACTTGTTTGCTGCAAGTTTCAAGACAAATAACTGTGTGAGGTTCATGGGCCCAAAAATAACTCTACCAGTTAAGTTATTGTTGCTCAGGTCAAGAGAGTTCAATCGAGTCTCATTCATAAGCCCAAAATCCATTTCACCACTCAAAAGATTATGGTGTAGATCAACCCTACTCAGTTGTGGCAAGTTTAAAAGGCTAAAAGGGACTGGACCATTCAATTGATTGCTGGAAATGACTAGATAAGAGAGTTGAACAAGGTTTCCAAGTGAAGGTAAAACGTTACCCACGAAAGAATTATATGAAAGGTCAAGATAAGTGAGTATAGTGAGGTTACCAAGTGAATGTGGGATGTTACCTACGAAAGAGTTATATGCAAGGTCAAGAGAGGTGAGTTTAGTGAGGTTACCAAGTGAAGATGGTATGGACCCTGAGAAATTGCAATTCCGCATATCCAACTCAGTCAGAAAGCCAAGGTTTCCCATAGATGCAGGTAGCTCACCTGAGAAACTTGTGCCTTTAAGGATCAATGTCTCAAGCGGACTACTCCATGTAAAGTCAGGCAAATAGCCAGTGATGCCTTCATTGCCACCTACGGAAAGAAGCTGTAAATTTGATAGTTTAAAGATGTCCATTGGAAATTCTCCGTGCAAACCACAAAAACGAAGAGAGAGGAACGTTAAAGAAGACAATTTTGCCAAAATATTTGGCACCGTAGAGCTAATGTTCACCCCTCTCAACCTAAGCTTTTGTAGGCGGGTCAAATTTCCAACTAGGGTTCCGAGGTTGGGCTTTTTGAGTTCCAAATGGGGATATGTAGGAAAGTAGTCAAAATAGTCTTGAGACAAATCGAGGGATGACAAGTGGGACAATTGTGAAATTTCAAACGGGATTTGACCAGAAAAGTGAGACCAAGAGAGATTGAGATCCGTTAGTCTTGAAAGATCACCTACTTGGGACGGGATTTGAGAGTAGTTAAAATGATTGAAGGCAAGGTTAAGCCTTTGGAGATGAACAAGGCGAAAAAGGGTACTAGTGAAGTTAATAGAACCAAATAGGCAGCTACTGCCGAGGTCCAGGCCAATTACATGGCCTGTGCTCTCATCACACACCACCCCGTCCCATGAGCAGCAATCACTTTTGTCTCCTTCTAATGTCCAAGACACAACCTTCTGACAATTAGGAGTTGGATAATAAGGTGAAAAATCAACTGAAGTTTCAGATGCAGATTTGTCGATGATAAAGCTTTCCTTGAATTGCAACAAGGCAGAGCTCTCATCATGATGGCACAAGGGTTGCATAGAATGAGTGAGCATAATAAGATGCAACTGTGAAAGTATGAAAATGAAGAGAGAAAGCCATGATAAACCCATATTTATGTCTTGTTTGGATATGCTTGCAATTGAAGCTAGGAGAGAGCTTCCATTTATAGGCAGGCTGGAAACACTACTATATGTTGCATGTTGTAATCAGTCTCATTATAAGATGTTGTCACCGCTTGTCCGATATTTTGAGGTTTGTTACTCATGAATCATGATGATCAGATATATGGTTCCTCCAATCAAAACCAACGTACGATTAGAGGGATCTGAGATAAGTCATATGTATCCATGTGGTACCGTGTTTCACACTCAAGCTATCGCTCTCTACACTCTTGACGTACTATATGGTCCGTGAAGACTTTAATCAGCTTAATTAGCATTAATTTCCAACTCCGATTAATTTCTTCTCTTCGTAAACTACACGGATTAAATGACTCATATTCCTAATCCTACCTATTTCTTCCTATTCAAGACTTCAAGTCAATAAAGTTGTTTTAGATTGAGAAAACTTTTGCTCGATAGACTTGCACCCATGACGTGATATCTACTTCCGAGCCATTTTAAATATTATAATTGATTGCAAAAATAAATCTCACGTATCTCACACAATTTTTAAGTTTTTTCTTAAGATTTGTTTGGTTTGCGTTTGAGGAGTCTAAAATTACATTTAACATTTAAAAAGTTCGTTTAAAAAAAATAACTAATTTGGTAAAAACAAAATTAAAAGCGTTTTTAAGAGTCAAAAAACTAAAAAATAATAATAATAATAAAAATGGTCAAAATGCACTTTTAGCAAGAGCTTAAAAATATTTATTGACTTTAAATAAATATTTTAAAGTCAATAAATATTTTATAATTATTGAACACACTTTTTTGGCACTCTTTAATTACAAGGCAAACCCATTCAAATAATAATAATAATAATAATAAGATAAGATAATACCTATAGCTCATTGATTGGTGTAAATATGAAATTTTATACTAAGTGTTTTTCTAGTCCTATGTGAATATTATTTAAAAACAAAAAACAAAAAAGAAATATCTATATTGTTGATACATTTTCTAGTTCAGGGATTTGCTACCCAATGATTTTCTTGATGATTAATTTGTGAAGAATTCTCATGTATGACAATAAGGTTCCTACAAAACAAAGACAAGGTCAGAGGGTTTTCAATTGAGGCCAAAGACTCTCTGATATTTAAGTTAGTATTTTTATTTGTGAATAATAAATATAATAACTATTTTCCTCTGGTTATCCTTAAACTAGTGTGTATTGAGTTAGTTAAGCCAGAATTGAGGAGAGATGGTCATCAAATTAAGAGAGAGATTTACAAGAGAGGGAGAGAGAGAGAGAAAGTCATGCATGTAAAAGGGAGGGAGAGAAAGTCATGAGTGTGAGAGAGAGGGATTGAGATCCCCTCATATTTTCTAAAATATGAAATTCTCATATTCTAAAATCTTAGCTATCCACGGTCTAAATAAATATAAAAGTTTATGTGTTACTAAGGTAATTAATTTTAGTTTTTAATATGTCAAATCTTTTTCTTTATTTTTTTTTTTTGACATGTCCACACAAGAGGGGGAGGAGANCAAACCCTATTTTACAAAACAATCAACATTCAATTTGCTATGGATTACCCAAAGAAAAATCTCAACCTATGACTCTACCCACAATCTTCTACAAAACAATAACAAAAATACCCATTGTGTTAAAACACAGAAAATGCGTGGAGAGAGAGAGAGCCTTCGCCGGTGGCCGGAGATTTTTTGCGCCGTAGTGAGAAAGAGACAGGTGCGAGGGAGGGAGAGCAAGGCCCATTGTTCTTCGTCGTTGTCCGGAACCCTTGCGTCGGAGTGAGAGTGGGTACGCGGTGGAGGTCGACGGTGGCCAGAGTGAGAGAGAGGGTGAGCGAGGGAGGGAGAGTGGGAGAGGGAAGGGTTTCTTGTGGTTTTTGATTTTGAGAGGGAGAGGGAGAGAGAGAGCGAGCTTCTAAGAGTGGCCAGAGGGAGGAAGGGAGAGTGAGTGAGAGAGGGTGGGGAAGAGCCAACAGAGGAGAGAGAGAAGACTTGTTTTGAAATTGGAGAAATTTTTTTTTGAAATTAGAGTGAGAAAAAAGACGAAAGAAAAAAAATTGGTGCACATGGCCTGAGACAACGTGGCATCAGCCACATAAGATCCACGTCAGTCGGGAAACCACTTTCGGGAAAAAGTCTCGGGAGCTCTAGCCTTTCTCCTTTTAGATTGAGAAAACTTTTTTTTTTTTTTTTTGAAGAAAAGAAAGTCATTCTTATTCATAATCAAATCTGCAGGAAAACAAAACAGTTTCCTTGCACCACAGCTCCAGAACAAAAGATCAACAAGCAACCCACCTTCCCCTCTCTCCCTAGTGGAATACAGGCAGCAACAAGAGCCGACCACAAAGGCTACCCAAGTTGCTACCCCCCCTAGGTTTTTTGAGAGTGGAGAAAAAATGGGCTGTCACACAATAAAAAACATAACAATCAAACATCTAGAGCAGCTTGCTCTAGTATAACAATTTCCTGAATACACTCAGGCATCTCCTCTGACCAAACACGGTCTATAGCAGTCCTCACAGCCCACTTAGCTAGGAAATGGGCCGCACTGTTCTTGTCTCTTCTCACATATTCCATTTTCCATTGTGATACATCATGAAGGAGAATTAATATGTCTTCCACCAGAGGCCCCATTCCACTACAGTTAGTTGTTCCTCTCATCACCGCTTCAACCACCCCTTTTGCGTCTCCTTCAAAATGGATCCTTGGAAAACCCACTTCCTTGCATAACTTGACCGCCATGATTGTTGCACGAGCTTCAGTTGCTGCCGGGGATAGAAAACCCCGTTGGAAATAACTCTGAGCTGCCCTTACATTTCCATGTTAATCCCGTATAACTACCTCATATCCCATCCTACCTGATTTTGAATCCAAAGTTGCATCCCAGTTGGCCTTCAACCAGCCTGGGTCAGGGGCCGTCCAAACCACAGTACCCGGAGCTGTAGTCTCAGAGCTAGGAACATTAACATGTGCTTGGGCCTGCTGGAATTCTTCTATAGCTTGTTTAACCAGCTGAATAATCACAATGGGCTGGGTAAAAAACCCCCCATGCATGACCTCGTTTCGTCTCATCCAAATACGACGGGCAATTCCAACAAATAGAACACAGTTCTCCTACCCACACTTGCTGAAAATTCCTTCCACAACTTGTAAAAAATCAGGGCCAGGGTAAGAGCTTTTTTGGAGCACTCCACAAGCCATACTCCAGACATCCTTCGCTGAGGGGCAGTCCCAAAGGATGTGAAATCCCGTTTCTGCAGCAGCCCCACAAAAAAGACATGAGGGATCCGTGATTACCTTCCGCCAGTACAGATTCACACGAGTTGGGAGGAGATCATGGCATGCCCTCCACAGGAAGTTTTTCTCCACGTTAGGAACGGGTAAAGCCCAAATGTTTTGCCATATGCCCAATTTTCCAGCCACAGAAGTGCTCACTGCCAGGGACGTTGCTAAAAGTTCTTGCTGAATATAGTAGGCACTCTTAACTGAAAAAAGGCCATTTGCAGTACCCCTCCAGATAAGTATGTCCCTTTGATTGGTGTTACTTAGAGGAATAGATTGAATCATTTGAACCTCCTCCTTGTCAAATAAATTTTCCAATACCACAAGATCCCACCACATAGTATCTTTGTCAATAAGATTGTCAACGGTAGCTTCCTCATCTAATACCCGTGGTTTTGACTGAATTCGGAAGGTGATGGGTTTTGGAATCCAACGATCTTTCCAAATCCGAATATGTGACCCATTGCCCACACGCCACATCAAACCCTCCTTCAAAATATCACATGATCCTATGATACTTCTCCATGCAAAAGAAGGACGGGGTCCCACTCTTGCATCAAGAATAGAGCCGCCCGAAAAATATTTCGCTTCCATAATTTTGGCTACCAAACTCTCCGGTTGTGCCCAAAGGCGCCAACATTGCTTAGCAAGGAGAGCTTTATTGAAAAGTGTAAAATCCCGAAATCCCAAACCCCCTTCCTTCTTAGAAAAACCCATCATCCGCCAACTCATCCAATAGATGCCGGACTCTTTTTTATAATGACTCCACCAAAATTTTTGTATTTGTGAGTTGATCTCCAAACATAAAGTTTTCGGAAGAAGAAAAACACTCATGCAATAGGTGGGAATCGCTTGGATTACCGCCTTCAATAATATTTCCTTTCCCGCTTGGGAGAAGAATTTTACCTTCCAATCATGTATCCTTTTTCACACCCGTTCAATAATATTTTTAAAAGCTACTGTCCGGGATTTCCCCACTAGAGCCGGAAGGCCCAAGTAAGTGTCATACCTTTGTGTTGCCGGTATCCTTGAAACTTCCAATATCTCCTCTTTCTCGATGGTAGTTGTGTTCTTACTAAAGAAAATCGCCGTCTTATTATTATTTAGCCGCTGTCCCGAAGCCACCTCATAAGTCTTCAAAATAGTTGTCAAACTATTCCATTGTTCAAGTGTAGCCCGGCAAAAAAGAAGGCTATCATCCGCGAAGAAGAGATGGCTAATTCGAGGTCCCCTCTTAGATGTCGGAACCCCCGTAACCAACCCCTCATCTGTAGCTTCCTTCAATAAAGAGTTAAGGCCCTCTGCACAAATTAGGAACAAATACGGAGAGATATGATCGCCTTGACGTAGACCCCTACTCGGACAAATAGAGCCACAAGGCTTGCCATTCACCAAAATTGAATATCTAACCGTGGTGACACACATCAACATAAGATTAATCCACCTCGAGGCAAACCCCAATCGCTTCATAACCTCTTCAAGGTACCGCCATTCCACCCAGTCGTACGCCTTGCTCATATCCAATTTGATGGCCATAAATCCCTTCTTCCCTTTTAACCGCGTTTGCATTGTATGGAGCGTCTCATACGCCGCAAGCACATTATCTGTAATTAACCGTCCAGGTACAAAGGCACTTTGCTCCGGTGAAATAATCAATGGCAAAATTCTCTTCAACCGATTCGCCAACACTTTCGAAATCAATTTGTATAGGACATTGCAAAGACTGATAGGTCGGAACTCAATGACACACATGGGGCACTTCACCTTCGGTATGAGAGCTATATTAGTCATATTTAAATCCGCAGGCATAACGCCGGAATTTAAAATGCCTAAACTCGCCCGACAAATATCTTCACCTATCGAACTCCAATTTTTTTGAAAAAATATAGCTGAAAAACCATCGGGTCCTGGTGCTTTTAAAGGACCCATTTGACAAAGGGCAGAAAAAATTTCTTCTTTTGTAAATGGTTGCAGCAACTCTATATTCATCGAGTCGGTGACCCTTCTTTCAATCGGTCTTAGACAGCTCTCAATATCACCTGCATTAGAAGATGAAAATAACCTCGTAAAAAAATTAATAAACGCCACTTGTACCTCCTCCGGTGAGTCCCATAAATGTCCTCCTGTGTCGGTGATGTGTGTGATTTTATTCGCCTTTCTTCGGGTATTAGCACAGGCATGGAAATAGCTAGTATTACGATCACCCCCGCGAAGCCAATCAACTTTTGCACGCTGCTGCCATTGGACCGCCTCCTGATCAAGCATGTTTTGAAGCCTTTGTTTTACAGCCATAGTCTCGGCTCCTACCCCATCTCCAGTTCGGCCAGCTAACTCTTGAAGCTTACTTTGTAGTTGTGGGATAGAATTCTGGCCCAATCCTTGCTTACCACGTTGCCATCAAATTAAGCCCATTTTGCACCTTTTTAAATTTTTGTCAATTTGCTCCCATGTAGCCATATCTGACAAAGAGGGAATCCATGCTTGCTTCATCACATTATTAAATTCCTCGTCAATGGCCCATTTAGCTTCATATCTGAAGGCTCTCATCCCTTGCTCTCCATTCCCCCTCGCCGATAAGCTTAAAATTAGAATTGCGTGATCTGAACAAGTAACCACATCAACTAAAATTTCAGCCTCCGGATACAGCCCACTCCATTCTCCATTCGCCAATCCCCGATCTAGCCGTTCTTTGACAAAATCATGGCCATCTTGGCAATTACTCCACGTGAATTTTGGACCCCAAAAGCCCAAATCATAAAGTTCACATGCTTCTACAGCTTGTCTAAAGCCCTGCATTTGGGATTCCTGTCTTCCTCGACCACCCCACTTCTCGGATGGAGTTAATATTTCATTAAAATCTCCTAGCCAAACCCAAGGCAGCGGAGAGAAATTTGCCAAGTGTTTTAAAAGTGCCCACGCTTCATGTCGTTTGGATGGGTCAGGATGCCTATAAAACCCCGTAAATTTCCATGGCTCCCTCGACATCCCAATTTTAACCACACCATTGATATGGCGTTGGCTATAATTTTGGATATCCAAAGTAACCTCCTCCTCCCAGAACAAAGCCATTCCTCCACTTCTACCGATACAGTCCACTACAAACATGTTTGGGAAGCCCAATTTAATTCGGATGCGTTCCATTCTATCTCCACGTAACTTAGTTTCTATTAAGAAAACCATAGCGGGTCTCTTTTGCTTCACCACAGGGCAAAGCTCCCGAACTATCCGAAGGTTCCCAAGCCCTCGGCAGTTCCAACTAATTATTATCATTGCGGTCGGTGGGGCTGTGCACCAGCCTCCGCCATCCCCGATCCGTTTAATTTCTCAGCAATAACACCAACCTTTTGCCCCTTACAAGCATAGCCTACAGTGGTTGCTTCCCCACTCAGAGCCCTTTTTCGTCCTATGATCATCTGTGAGTTTTGTAAGTCTGCCCCGTGTTTTTGTTCCCCGCATTCCACTCTCTTCCACGTGACCATAGAGGAAGTAATATCATTTCTTCCCTCAGCACTTTTACTGTTTCGTTGTAGCGATTTTTCCACATCTGAAAAAAGAGGCCCTCGATACCCCTGCATGCCCAACGGGCTTGACTCACTCCCATCCAGGCCCAGGCTTAGTTTCTTGTTTGACACATTTGAACCTCCTTCACGCCCACGCATAAGAGATTTTTGCAAAACATCCTCCAGCTGTTGCCCATTTAATTCCTTTTTATTCTTTCCTTTACTGTTCTCATGCAATTCACTCCTTTGAGAGAAAATATCTTCTTTTTCAAAACTTACCTTTTCTTCTCGTTCCTGTGCATGGACAGCTTCCTTCAATCCGCCAGAAAATCTTCCATTTCCTCCAATAACGCCATTCTCATTAAAAGCCCCCGCTCCCCTTGCCATGTCAGCTTCCCTCCTATCTCTCACCTCCGGTTCCTTTTCCTCCCTCCGCCGATCAGCTCGTTTCCAATCACCACCGCCCCTGCCAGTTACGTCCGGAATTTCTGAAGCTGCATATCCCCTTTTCTTCAAATGACCATAATTCTTCTCTGATTTTTTGGTAGGAGAAGGCGCCCTCAGCCAGGAACCTTATTGAGCGACGGATTCTTGGTGTCGGAACTCACTTTTTTTCGGGCAACCTGCTTTTCTGTGTTTAATCACTCCACAGTGAAAACAAAAACGTGGAAGGTGTTTGTACTGGAATCTAATCCAAATAGGGTCACCTTGGATGTTTATTTTCCGGCCACGGGGCAATGGTTTTGTGAAATCCAACCGGATGTTAACCCTTAGGAATTCACCCCATCCTATTCCTTCCCCATCTGTATCCACTGCTACCACCTCTCCTATTGACATCCCTATCTTGCGTCCGATATCCCGTCCCATGCACGCCAATGGCAAATTTATCATTCGGATCCAGAACTCCGCTCTGTCAAAAGTGAATTTTTCAGGCGGGGTGAGCCCATCAAAATCCTCAATTAAGAGCAAACTTCCTTCAAAAACCCATGTACGCTTCTTCAAAACTCGCTCTTTATCTCTATGATCTTCAAAGTCAATAAGGAAAAGATTCTCCCCCAGAACCGTGAATGAGAGACCGCCAAACGGATTCCACCATCCCATCAGCGCAGAACGGATCGTTTCCTTGCTCACCATGTGATCCACAATGAGTTTTCCTAGGACACAAGCACAACCCCGTAGCGCAATACCTTCAAAATCGTCCCTTTGTATCTTCAGTTCATCGTCTTCAACTTCCGTTAAAGAAAGTTCTTCCCACAATTTCGACAACTCCTCAGCCATAGCTTTGTCGGAGTCCACTCAACAACAAAATCCTTTCACAGACTCAGAGATCTGGAAACACTGATACTTCTCATCTAGTGCTAGACGTAGAGAGAAAAAATTAAATTATAAGAGAAGTTATTGCTGGTGCTTTAAAGTTATTGCTGGTGATTGAGAAAACTTTTGCTAGATAGACTTGCACCCATGACGTGATATCTACTTCCGAGCCATTTTAAATATTATAATTGATTGCAAAAATAAATCTCACCTATCTCACACAATTTTTAAGTTTTTTCTTAAGATTTGTTTGGTTTGCGTTTGAGGAGTCTAAAACTACATTTAACATTTAAAAAGTTTGTTTAAAAAAAAGTATTAATTTGGTAAAAACAAAATTAAAAGCGCTTTTAAAAGTCAAAAAACTAAAAAATAATAATAAAAATAAAAATGGTCAAAATGCACTTTTAGTAAGAGCTTAAAAATATTTATTGACTTTAAATAAATATTTTAAAGTCAATAAATATTTTATAATTATTGAACACACTTTTTTGGCACTCTTTAATTACAAGGCAAACCCATTCAAAGAAAAAAAGAAAAAAATAATAATAATAAGATAAGATAATACCTATAGCTCATTGATTGGTGTAAATATGAAATTTTATACAAAGTGTTTTTCTAGTCCTATGTGAATATTATTTAAAAACAAAAAAGAAAAAATAAATATCTATATTGTTGATACGTTTTCTAGTTCAGGGATTTGCTACCCAGTGATTTTCTTGATGATTAATTTGTGAAGAATTCTCATGTATGACAATAAGGATCCTACAAAACAAAGACAAGGTTAGCGGGTTTTCAATTGAGGCCAAAGACTCTCTGATATTTAAGTTAGTATTTTTATTTGTGAATAATAAATATAATAACTATTTTCCTCTGGTTATCCTTAAACTAGTGTGTATTGAGTTAGTTATGCCAGAATTGAGGAGAGATGGTCATCAAAGAGAGAGATTTACGAGAGAGGGAGAGAGAGAGAAAGTCATGCGTGTAAAAGGGAGGGAGAGAAAGTCATGAGTGTGAGAGGGAGGGATTGAGATCCCCTCATATTTTCTAAAATATGAAATTCTCATATTCTAAAATCTTAGCTATCCACGGTCTAAATAAATATAAAAGTTTGTGTGTTACTAAGGTAATTAATTTTAGTTTTTAATATGTCAAATCTTTTTCTTTCTTTTTTTTTGACATGTCCACACAAGAGGGGGAGGGGAGATTCAAACTAATGACCTCTGCTTTGTTAGGTATAGTCCTAACCGATTGACCTACCTCTTGAAAACTTAATATGTCAAAACTAATTGCCTCAGTAACATAAATTTATACATTTATTTAAATCGTTAGATAAAATAGATTGCTCAAATTTTAAAGTATGAGATTCTCATATTTTATAAAATATGAGAAATCCGAATCCGAGAGGGAGGAAGGGAAGGCTAAGAGAGAGAAACTTTGAAAGAAAAAAAAAAAAAAAGACTTTCTCTTTATTTCTCTTATTTAAAAGTGCATGTGTCATTAGGTGAGTGGATGATGCCATATTTATAAATAAGTGTGAAATAAAATGGGCCCATTATGAGATATTTTCTCCCCCAACATATATCATCATTTATTGTACTCTTTTTCTTTCTTTTTTGGCCATTTTGGTGGTTTATGGGATAATTTATTCTCTTAGTAAAAGATTAAATGACAAATTTTCCTGCCCACTTCTTCCTATTCAAGACTTCAAGTCAGTAGTCTCCAAGAAGTAGGTCAATCGGCTGGGATCACCCTCATGAAGCGGAGGTCACTAACTCGAATCTTCCTTCCACCCTCTTGTGTGAACATGTTAAAAAAAAAAAAAAACAAAAAACAAAAGAGTCTTCAAAGTCAATAAGGTTGTTTTAGATTGAGAAAACTTTTGCTAGATAGACTTGCGCGCACCCATGACGTGATATCTACTTCCAAGTCAATTTAAATATTATAATTATTAGCAAAAATAAAAACTCAATATAGGAAAAATAAATCTCATGTATCTCACACAATTTGTAAGTTTTTTCTTAAGATTTGTTTGATGTTTGAGGAGTCTAAAATTACATTTATCACTTAAAAAGTTCGTTTAAAAAAAATAGTACTAATTTGGTAAAAACAAAATTAAAAGCATTTTTAAGAATCTTAAAAGTCAAAAAAAAAAAAAAAAAAAAAAGCCAAAATACATTTTTAACAAAAGCTTAAAAATATTTTTTAACTTAAAAGTTTTATTTTTCAATCATACTCTTAATAAGCTTCGCATATTAAGTTACTATTTTATAATTATTGAACACACTTTTTTGGCACTCTTTACAAGGCAAAACCATTAAAAATAATAATAATAATAATAATAAAAGATAACACCTATAGCTCATTGATTGGTGTAAATATGAAATTTTGTAGTAAGTGTTTTTTTAGTCATAGGTGAATATTATTTAAAAACAAAAAAAACAAAAGAATTATTTATATTGTTGATACGTTTTCTAGTCTAGGGATTTGCTACCGAGTGATTTTCTTGATGATTAATCTATAAAGAATTTCCATGTATGACAATAAGGTTCCTACAAAACAAAGACAAGGTCAAAGGATCTTTAGTTGAGGCTAAAGACTCTCCGATATTTAAGTTAGTATTTTTATTTGTGAATAATAAATATAATAACTATTTTGCTCTAGTTATCCTTAAGCTAGTGTGTGTTGAGTTAGTTATGCCAGAATTGAGGAGAGATGGTCATCAAAGAGAGAGAGAGGGAGAGAGAGAAAGTCATGTGTGTGAGAGGGAGGGATTGAGATTCCCTCATATTTTTTAAAATATGAAATTCTCATATTCTAAAATCTGAGTTATTCACGGTCTAAATAAATGCAAAAGTTTGTGTGTTATCGAGGTAATTAATTTTAGTTTTTAATAAATCAAATCCAATTGCCTCGGTAACACAAATTTATGCATTTATTTAAATTGTTAGATAAAATAAATGTCTCAAATTTTAAAATATGAGAATCTCATATTTTATAAAATATAAGAGATCCAAATCCGAGAGGGAGGAAGAGAAGGCTGAGAGAGAGAAACTTTGGGAAAACAAACGAACAAAAAAANGAAGACGAAGACGACAAGAACGATGAGCAAGAAGAGAACGAGACAATTGGATTGGAGGAGAAGGCTCAAGACTTGGACAGAGTGGTGGACTTCCAATTCCTTATCAGGGGACTAGAGCTCGGTTGCCGTGACACTGCAACGCTGTGTGCGTGAATGAGGTCGACATTTTTTTTTTTCTAATCAGGAGAGTCGAGTTTTTCTTTTGATAGAGTAGGGAAAATGATTTACGGTATTTAAAAGAGGAAACCATTTTCCAAAAAATGTAAAGGTTTTTTGGTCAAATGGAAATCATTTTCGGTTTGGCCATTATTTTACGTCGAAGTAAACGCCATAAAATGCAGAAATCATTTTCTGGAAATCATTTTACGTCGAAGTAAACGGAGCCTTAGTTATGCCAGAATTGATGAGAGATGGTCATCAAAGAGAGAGATTTACGAGAGAGGGAGAGAGAGAAAGTCATGTGTGTGAGAGGGAGGGATTGAGATTCCCTCATATTTTTTAAAATATGAAATTCTCATATTCTAAAATCTGAATTATTCACAGTCTAAATAAATGCAAAAGTTTGTGTGTTATCGAGGTAATTAATTTTAGATTTTAATAAGTCAAATCCAATTGCCTCGATAACACAAATTTATGCATTTATTTAAATTGTTAGATAAAATAAATGTCTCAAATTTTAAAATATGAGAATCTCATATTTTATAAAATATAAGAGATCCAAATCCGAGAGGGAGGAAGAGAAGGCTGAGAGAGAGAAACTTTGGGAAAACAAACGAACAAAAAAAACCTCCTTCTCTTTGTTTCTCTCATTTAAAAGTGCATGTGTCATTAGGCGAGCGAATAATGCCATATTTGTAAATAAGTGTAAAATAAAATGGAGCCCATTACGAGATATTTTCTCCCCAACATATATCATCATTTATTGTACTCTTTTTTTTTTTTTTTCTTTTTTGCCATTTTGGTGGTTTATGAGATAAAATTAGTATCCTTTTGCTCATAACCTGTAAAAAGACCCAAGTTAAATAAGGCCCATTCTCTGAAAAGCCTAATAACTCAAAAACAAAGAGACGTCGTCGTCTCTCTAGCTAGAACAAATTCTCTTCATCAGATTTCTCTTCCGGAGACAATATCAGTGAAAGTATCGAAAGCAGCTCCCCGGCCCGTTGGCTTTGATAGTTCTCTTCTCTATCTTTCAGATACCAATAGGCCATAGCTAGCCCAATCTAACCCTGCAAATTTTGATATCATCAAGACATCAACCAAACAACAAACAAAAGCAACATGCATCATGAGCATTCATGATTTGAAAATATATATGGTATACAGTGCATGCAAAAAGCTCCAAATAAATTTACTCGCCAGAAGCCACTACCTCAACCTAATACACTTGTCTTCTTCTTTTTTGTCAAATTAATTAGAAAGTTGAAAATGCATCCATACTCTGACAAAATCTTCGACGGCTAGCTACCTAATTAATGGCTACTTAATTCCCACTACCTCATCTCAATTCAAATGTTCATGAGGCAAAATTCATATAATAGATAAGGGTGGACATCTCTTCTATCTGGCCGCGCCGCTTGCTAATTAATTTCCTTCCTCTATTTAAAAATATCTTCTCAAATACAAATTTCTTGAGATCTATAACGTATGAATATCTATCTAGCTATGACGTCTTTAATTGCGTCCTTCTGCATGAATATCCACGTGTTCGAAACAACGTAGCCACGTTGTCTCAATACCCTGCTGGCTGCTGACACCGTTTAGATCATGAGTACGTGCATGTAAAGGAGTGAGAGTGATCGACATGAGTAGTTAGTCGTTGGCGACATAATTTTGGCCCAACAAGTCGATAAGCTGAATTGGCCTTTCATTAATTACCCCCACCTTTGACGCCTCAATTTTGCTTCAAAACTCAATCGACTATAGATAACTCCTTATAAAGCGGAGATTGCTAGTTCGAATCTCCTCTCTCCACTCTCTTATGTGTGAACATGTAAAAAAAAAAAAAATGGTTCTATTACATGCAATACATAAAGTAATTAAGATGAGAGGGCAAGTGATCGAGTCACACATTGAGAAAGCAAGTGGACATGCATCGACACACTTATTAATTAGGCACCTGTTCGAGCACCGTACCCGACCAAGTAAAATGCTTATTTGTTCTTTCACATGAACTACATACATATATGTGTTATACACCTACAACTAATTGCACTCGATTCTAGTCTCCATTGCATATCATAATGCTAGTACGTACGCCAAAGAACTAGATCTCAACTTGACAATTGCCAGTTGCCCCCACTTCATGATCACCCCTAACTGGGGGTACACATGTCTTTGGCCATCTACGTGTCTATCAAAGCTCTAGATCCCTTTAAAAACCAAAAAATACAAACGTAATAAACGACACCACAGTTATGTGTAGTGTTCTCTTACACTCTTAATTTACAGTAGTTTATCTTTTAGTATACCCCTCCAGCACTATATAAACACCATGCATGGAGAGACTTGGTATTCACATCCTTCTCAAATCTTTCTTATGAGATTTATGAGAAACCTTTCACCGACAAAAATGAATTCCAGAATTTTTATTTTCTTAGGTCTTCTCTTTGCTGTCGTTCTTCTCGTTTCTTCAGCTGTAGTGGAAGCAGAGACATCCAACGATGAGAAGAAACGTACGTTACCAATAACCCGACCCCCATAGTACTACTGTTTAATATTTTCTCCTCTTTTTTTCTTTTTTTCTTTTTTTTAATGACAATTTGCTCTTAATGACAATTTAGTTATTTCATATGTTTTTTTCTGTCTAGCTTAAACGGTTAATTTGGACAGAAGAAGAAAATTCACACAAACTAAAAATATGTCCGAGATGAGTTAAAAAGTTTGAGGCATATACATGCGATCCGGCGCGTCTAGGGGAAGAAATTGTAGTGTTTTTCTTTAATTTTGACCATAATAAGGTTGCAAATGGATTTATGGTTTACATGCATGTTTATTCACATTAAGGTTGGAGATCCATGGTACGTGGGGTGAAGACGGTTAATTATTTTTCAACTAATTGTGTACATGTAATCTAAATTACAACCTCCTCATTCTACCTTTACAATTGACATGTACACTGCAGCAGAAAAACCGAGCCAAGTAGATGACATAAAGGATGCCCTACATGGTGGTCGTAAGGCTAGAGCAGGTGGTGGTGGTGAAGAAGACAGTACTGTTGAAGTAAATTATCATGGTGGCGGTGGTCATCATGGTGGTGGTCATCATGGAGGTGGTGGAGGAGAAGGTGGTCATCATGGAGGTGGAGGTGGAGGTGGTGGTGAAGAAGACAGTACTGTTGAAGTAAATTATCATGGTGGCGGTGGTCATCATGGAGGCGGTCATCATGGAGGTGGTGGAGGAGGAGGTGGAGGTGGAGGTGGTGGTGGTGGTGAAGAAGACAGTACTGTTGAAGTAAATTATCATGGTGGCGGTGGTCATCATGGTGGTGGTCATCATGGAGGTGGTGGAGGAGGAGGTGGTCATCATGGAGGTGGTGGTGAAGAAGACAGTAATGTTGAAGTAAATTATCATGGTGGCGGTGGTCATCATGGTGGTGGACATCATGGTGGTGGTCATCATGGAGGTGGTGGAGGAGGAGGTGGTGAAGAAGACAGCACTGTTGGAGTAAATTATGATGGTGGCGGTGGTCATCATGGTGGTGGTGGTGGTGGTGGTGGTGGTGGTTATGGCGGTGGGTGCAGGCATAAAAGATGTTGTGGTGGTTACGGCCATTATGGAGGTTGCCAAAGGTGGTGCTGCTATGCAAGTGAGCCTCAAGAGAAGGCAACCGATCAAGTCCAGCCCTAGAAGAAGTAAAGCTAATAAAATATGTAATATAATGAATAAATTGCAGGCATGCATGGCTGGGGTTCTATATTCCAAAATGTGCATGCCTTAGCTAGCTATGGAGAATCGGAGATCACCTAAAGCTGAACCGGCCTCTTGGGACACAAGTCCTTGTCGATCTGTATATCATGCCATGGCTATATACATAATAACTTTTGTGCCTTAATTAAACAACTTCCCCATATACATATCCCCTATGAACCAGCAGGGACGAAACAATCGGTATGATCATCATATTGAAATAAAGGAATTTGTGGAAGTTTCCTATCAGACAGATCAACGTACGGCACCAAGTATGGTGTGTCATACAAAAGTAAGAGCACCCATAGCAGCTTTACCAAATCAATTTTTTTGTTAAATTGATGATGAGGTAATTTAACCAAAATGATTTAAATGGCTACTTTTCAACCTCACTAGTTTAACAAAAAAATTTGGTAATGTAAATAATACTCATCAAACTTAAAATTTACTATTCACTCACATATTCATTAAATAACTCATTTCTCTATCTTCTGTTTTGCATTTCATTTCTCTCTCTTCCTTTAATATTTAAAAAATGAATAAACAAATTTTTGAAAAAGAATATTTAAATGGAATAGTGAAAGTAGATTGTTAAAATAGTGAGGCTGCTGGGATGCTCTCAAAAATAAGTTTTTTTTTTTTTTTGACATGTCCACACACAAAGAAGAGGTTGATTCTAACTAATGACATCCGCTTCATTAGGTGTAATCCCAAACAATTGAGCTACCTCTTAAGGACAAAAGAAAAAAATTATTAAAATAACTAAAAATGTACTTTTGATTATTTTGATGAGTAAAATTTGGTGAAACCGTTAAGAATGCTTTAGAAAGAGTTGGGAGGGGTTTGTTAAACACCCTCACATTCCCCCAAGCAGCACTGTTCATGGCAAAATAGTAAATTGTCATGTGCTTTTGTACTTTATGCTACAGTATTTTGGGGCTTTGGGGAGTGTGATGGTTTTTGACAAACAATGCCAATTTGAAAACCTTAAAATAAGAAGTATAGTTAATCTTGAAATGAGAAATTGTGTCAGGTAGATGGTTTGTCCGGCCTCCACCTGGATAGAGACTGGGCCTAGTTAGCTTAGAGCATTCACAGTAGGCTCAACAAACTAGCATTTTGGCTACTTTGTTGAGCCAAACTGCCAAAAACCTGCTCCATCAGGCTCAACAAACTCCTCAACAAAATGGTGAGGAGCTACAGTGCTAAGCAAGTTTGCTGAGCACTGTAGCTCCTCAGCAAACTCAAATATTACTAAAAAATTCATCATTTCTCTCTCCTCTGCCCACCTCTTTCTTCTTCCTCTCTCTTCCCGCCTCCTTCTTCTGATTGTCATGCCCCTCGCCACATACAGTCGATTTTATGTCGAGGGAAAAAAAAAAAGGAAAGCATTGTAGGGATTTTCTGAAAAACAAAGCAAAGAAGAGCAAAAAAGCAAAGCATTGTGGGGAATCCACCTGAAAATCAAAACAAGGGCTCCAGATGGGTTTGGAATGGGTTGCGGCGGTGTTTGCGGCGGCGGCGGTGGAAACTATGTGGGGGCGGTGGTGGGTCTTTGGAGAAGGGTCGAGCAAGAAAGTCTTGAAGGATGACGTTGTTGTTGGAGGCGGTTTCTTGGTCTTGGAGGGAGGCAAGATTGATGTCCTTCCAGACCTCTTCCATGGCTTTGGTCGTTCTTGAGGTGCGGTCTCCGAGGCA
>CM017326.1:1211464-1275987 GCA_006937295.1 Carpinus fangiana | reverse complement strand
TATATATATGACTATTAGCGTCCACATGAAAGTGGACGCTAATAACCCTAATATTTTTTTTTAATTTTTTTATTTGACTATTAGCGTCCACTTCTTGTGGACGCTAATAGTGATAATTTATTTTATTTTTTAATATTTTTATATAGGAGTATTAGCGTCCACTATACTGGACGCTAATAGTCTTATTTTTTTTATTTTTTATGTTTCACTATTAGCGTCGACAAATGTCGACGCTAATAATAATTTTGTGGACGCTAATAATTTTACCGAGTATTAGGGTCGACTTATTAGCGTCCATTTAGAGTCGACGCTAATTTTGGTACAACTATTAGCGTCGACCCTAAAGTTGACGCTGATAGTCGACTATTAGCATCGACTCCAGGGTCGACGCTAATAAGTCGCCGCTGATTAGCTTAAATCTTGTAGTGGCATTTTCCTTATATATATTGAATCTCTATTATAGGTCAACCGTATTGGACCGATCCGGCACCTGTTTCGGATCCTTTTGAGCCCCTAGCACTCAATCAATCTAAATGATCCATGAATTACAAAATTGATGGGTCGGTTATTAATCAGTACTCGTTAGATCATTTTTTAATTAATTAATTTTATTTATTTATTTTATATATAGGTCTTCCTCTACTACCTCTCTGAAATGTAAATGTCTAAAAGTTTGCTGCATATCCACCTCATTAAATTTGCGGTCCACATCATTGGGAAATTAGCACAACCTGTTTTGGTGACAATTTATTCCTTCAATTCATCATCATATCCTCATCCGTATTATCATCATCATCATCATCATCATCATCATTATCATTATGATTGCTACCATATATTGCCATCAAAACTTCAATACAACTAATTTATGGACTCTTTATTTTTGGCAACCAAGTAGCTACATGCACTTTTTTTTCCTATTAACAACATTGCTGGTGAAGCCAATATCTCGTTGCATGTGAATTAATTTATGTCTCAATTCATTTTATTTTTTTGAAATAAAGTCTCCAATTATTACCTTTTGAATTGAGTTCTCTCTATTTTCTCTTGAAATCAAGAGGAATCAAATCTTTTTTGTTTATTCAGATTAGATTTTACCGCATCTAACAATGTGCATAGTGCAACATCATTTAAAAACTTTAAATGACGCGACAACGCAGACTACATATACATTGTTTGGATATGTAAAATCTAATATAGACCATGAAATTATTCATTTCCATTTCACTTGAAATGGCCCGAAAAAATGGTTTATATGGCCACCTCTTTTAATAACCGATTTGAGTGGTTCGGCCACTCCGGCCAACAGC
Organism: Carpinus fangiana; assembly: GCA_006937295.1. NCBI lineage: Eukaryota > Viridiplantae > Streptophyta > Magnoliopsida > Fagales > Betulaceae > Carpinus > Carpinus fangiana. Next base: position 1,274,677 of record CM017326.1, on the reverse strand, counting down.
TACCTCCTTTTTAGTTTTTTTTAACGAGAATCTTTCAGAATTTATTAATAAAAGATAGAGAGCATAACTGCCCTTACATCATAGAGCATAAAGCTATGATAAAATATAGTAAAATGTTATGAACTTACAAAGTCATAGATACGACAAGAAAATTCTTACAATAAAATTCAATATATGACATCAGATTCCGCTAACCCGTGTACAACTTCAATTATGAAACATATTTACTCTAAGCAAATTAAATCTAAGACATGGGTAACCCAAATTCCCAAAACTTATTTTCCGGCCGTGAGAGATAATCTCTCACACCAATCTAATCCTCCTCGGCCCAAAGGTAAGGATTCAACTCATCCTCAACCCAAAAGCCAGAACCAAAAAACAAACAATAAATCAATGCAAAAAATTAAAAACAACAAAATCTCACAAGAAGCAGCATTAGAGGAGCATGATATTGTAGACATCCCGGAAAGACATGACTTGGTGCGTGAGATCCAAGCGTCAGCGAGTGAGAAACATATTCTGGCACGCGAGACTTCAAAACCACCAAAACGAAGATCAGAATAGACTACAGAGAAGACACCGAGCACTACTATTAGGAGGAGGAAAATGGAGAGGGAAGGGGGAGGAGGGAAAAACAGTAAAGTCGTCGTTTCTTCCTATGTGTTTTTTCCTTAGGCGGCTAAGGAACCTTTTTAGTTTCTATTGTTACAATATAAATGGTTTTTTTTTTTTTTTTTGACATGTCCACACAAGATGGGGGATGAAAATTTGAACTAGTGACCTCTACTTTATTAAGCGTGATTCTAAACAATTGAGTTACCTTTTAGAGACATAAATGGTTCATTTTAATTAAAATGAAGGCCTAAATAAAAGGTATTAAAACCTTTGCAAAACCCTCGATCGATATTATTTTTTTTATATTTTATATCAACTTTGTCAATGATTAGGACCGTACATTGTGCTATAAATATGTTTTCTTAACTAATTAATCCATCACTTCCTCAAATTTGACTTATTCCCGCATGGGGNTTTTTTTTTTTTTTTTGACATGTCCACACAAGATGGGGGATGAAAATTTGAACTAGTGACCTCTACTTTATTAAGCGTGATTCTAAACAATTGAGTTACCTTTTAGAGACATAAATGATTCATTTTAATTAAAATGAAGGCCTAAATAAAAGGTATTAAAACCTTTGCAAAACCCTCCATCGATATTATTTTTTTTATATTTTATATCAACTTTGTCAATGATTAGGACCGTACATTGTGCTATAAATATGTTTTCTTAACTAATTAATCCATCACTTCCTCAAATTTGACTTATTCCCGCATGGGGACACTATATCTATTTTTTCAATTGTGCTAAACCACAAAATGGCGTGGCCTAATAAAGTCCGCACGAATTATTTTAACTTCTATCTTTTTAAGTTAGATTATCGAATTGATTGTTGTCATCGACTTTGGTCTAAGCTTGAAGAAAATTCTCAAAGTAGTTGGACACATATTATAGTGAGAGTTTTTCAATTTTATTAGTATTAATCATTTTGAATCTCACTAATGCTCTGACAGGGTTGGTCAAGCTATGACTCATTGTCGTATAAAACTCTCTTGTGAGGCTCTCAACAAGCAAGTGTTGTATATATTAAGACTTATACATTGTTCGAATTAGGATTACTAGTTGAGTTGGATTTGATTTTATAGTACGTAGAATAAAAATTTGATTGTAATTGCTTTACCTATTTACAAGAGTAATTAATAAAAGATCCCCATAGACAAAATTAATAAAACAAGATTTAGTCTTCCTTACTCCGCGTCGGTAATCTATAAAACTATGCGTCGATAGTTATAAAAATGTACTGGCAATGAACTTTTGCTTTTCCCAACACGCCATACGTAGGCTCCCGTATACACGAAAAAATGATTTATTTATATATTTTTTTTATTTTCTTATAAATTTAATAAATTAACCATTAGATTACCACCTGATACCATTTTGTTTTTCCTATTTTTCCATTTTTAATTTTTTTTTTCTTGAACAATTTGACATTAAGCATAATTAATCTAAAATTCACCTAAAAAAACCTACTCATAATTTGATTTGACTGTGCAGTTGCATATAATTAATTAAGGAGTGGAAATTTATATAAAAATTTATAAGATGCTCACTATTATAATCACACCACATGCACCAAGCAAGCACACTATACTGTTCATCAATAAACAACCTATATTATAGGGCCGCTGCAATCATTGATAGTACCGATCTACAGTCGTTTCACATTATATCATCAATTATTTCCAAAACTTTAATTCGAAACTGGACGACAGATCATACCTAAGTTTATGAAGAATCATAGAGAGGTATCACAATTTGTCCAATAATATTATATATATAATATATTTTGGAATATATCTAACATCCAAAAATTATAATTATTATATAAGTAATGTTATCTAATTATAATAAGTTTGATTTTATCTCCTAACTTTTTTCTTAGATCATTATTTGAACAAAGTTTTTCTCTAGACAAAGTAATTTCAATTCAATTAGTCTATTAAATTAACATATGTTCAACATACATGTGATTCTAACCCACCATCATTTTAAAAAATGCATATAAATATTTAATTTTGACACATATCAATTTAATATACTAATTTAAAAAAAAAAAAAATCTTGAGCCCAATTTAATTAGAGAAAAACTTTGTCCTAATTGTTTTATCTCAATCCAAACTTGGCCTTACACAATGTCAATCAACGTTTAAATTTCTGTGTTTTTAAACAAGGACTAATTGACAACAAATGAGATTAAACAAGAACTCATAGCATTTCCCTTTATAAAAAAAAAAAAAAAGAAAAAAAGAAAGAAGAAGATAAAAGTAAAGCTTTTTAGCATTATTTTTCTTCATAAATTAAGAGTGAAAATTAAAAAGAAATTAGAGATGCGTAGAGAATAGTGATTTAGGTCAAATCATTGGGCCCTAAAATCATTGACTGTTGTTGGGGAAGAAGACAAAGAGAACACCCCAACGTGTGATACAAAAAGCCCTCGTGTTCTTGGCCCACCGTTGAGAAAATTAAACCCTCTTTAAAAACAACATCAACGGGAAATGCTCGTCATCTTCTTGGGAACACCTTTCATCTTCCTTCTCTCTCTCTCTCTCTCTCTCTCTCTCTCTCTCTCTCTCACCCTTTTTATATTCTTCTCCTTTTCCATTGAATCCATCCAACACACTCTTCTAGCTTCTATTCTATCAGTTTGGTTTTTTCTTTCTTTCTTTCTTCTTTTTCTTCTGTTTTGATAGCAACGAGGAGCTAGTACTTATGAAGAAGAAGAAGAAGAAGAAGAAGAAGCATGATGATGATGATGGTGATGAAGAAACATGTCGTCCATGTTACAATATCTTCGGAGTTTCCTAAAGACTACTTTTTGGAACTCATTTGTTGGTCTCTCTCGCCAACAGATTTGCTTATTATGATGAGGAAGTTGTTTCCGGTGAAGAATTCATCGGCGGCGTACATGGGAAAGCCAGGCATTTTGTTCTTGTTCTTCTTAATTATTGTTTTCTTAATATGTTTCTTTTTGGGTTTTATATATAGAAATGTTGGGGGGGTGGGGGGGATATTGTGTAAACTGTTCTTAGAACTTTGATGGAGATTATAATGAAACAAGATTTGGCTGGTTTTTCCAGGTATATGTTATATAATATGGATCTTAATTAGCGTGTTTCTCATATAAGTACTCTTTCTATTCTTTCAACATCTTAAAAGCTCATGAATGTTTGCTGCAAAAACTGGTTTACTATAAACAGTCTCTAATTAATTGTCTGAGATCTAAGATCTTCACTACTATGATTGAACACTCACAAGGCTTAAGAATATTATTACCATTTTTTTTATATATTTAAATATGTCATGTTGGTAGTCATGATGGAAACTTAGAATTCATTTGGTTCTACGATTTTGGAATATAAAAGTGCGTTTAACAGTGCATTTTTTTTTTTTTAATTTGTGATTTGAAAACATAGAAAAATTGTGATGAGTTTATACAACCATCTCAATATATACGCGTGCCCTAAATATCTTTTTAGCAATTTTAAATTTGAACGTGTAATATTTAATTGAAACGGAGTGAATTGATTGATTAAGGGTTCGAACTCATCATTTTCTTTATTGCCTTTGATGCCATGTTAAACCACCACTTAATATATCCTAAAAGCTTAAGCTGATATGAAAAGATAAATTTAATCATTAAATTAGTACTTTAACAAAACTAAACCGAAAAAAAACAGCCTTAAATAAAGTTTTTATTCAAACTAAATTGAAAAACATATATATATTTTGTCAAACATTAGCAATTATGAAATTGTTTGTGCTCATGGTCAAGGATTAGATTAGATGGGTCAGGCTAATAATACCTAATTGTCCTAATTAATAGCCAAAAACATCCATTTCTTTTTGTCTTTTTTTTTTTAATTTATTTTAATTGTTGCTAAGGTTTCATGAAATGTTATAATTTGACCATACTTAGTCCAAATTTGTCCTACACTATTGTTTGGTAAAGTGGCAAATCAATCCGCAAATATAAACATAAATATTTTGTTGCATTTCATCAGCAACGTCACATTCATTGCTTAGATTAACCTTTACCCACTACCGTACTAGATTTAATTCATGCTCTAAATTGTATTTAATAATATATATATAATGCCACATCATTTAATATAAATCTGATTAAAATTTAATCTAAATCATAAAATAAATCATTTCCGTCTGACTATTATATATATATATATATATACCTTAATTTCCTCTCTTTATTTTTCTTTCTCCAGCTGATTTTTAATCTTCTCAGTTGATGATGGTAGGTGGCCGGGAGCCCGTGAATGTGAATCGAAATCACATATATATCATAAAGTTTTAATATATGTATATATATATTTGGTGAACTCGTTCTATCGAAGCCATAAAACGGTTCCTTTTAATTATAATTAATTCTTGCTAGGGGAGCTGTATCTATCCAAATTTTGGAACTGACATTAAAATTATTATGCTCTAATTGCAACAACATACATCTATCTTTATATGGCCATTAATTGGACCCTTGAATTATAGTTATAATTATATATATAAACAAAATAAAATCTCGACCATGACATGTCTCCTTGAAATGGCCAGAGAAGATCCTCCTCTAGAAAACACTAAGGTTTACGTTGTTCATGTTCATTAACTTATGATCTTTGATTAATATTGTTATAATAGCTTAATCTTTATTAATGGAGATTTTGTTCGGTTAAATCACCGTTTATTTCAAAAATTTAAATTGATACAAATAAATTAATGTGATTATTTAATTAATATTTTAACACTTCTCTTCACATACAGACTAAAATTTTTCCCTTAACAAAATGAAGTGCAAGTAATTAACATTAATTAACCCACTTAATTATAAAAATAAAAAAAAGAAAACAATATTAGTTAACCCTGGCATTGTTTTGGAAAGCTCTAGCATGGTTGAATCAAGTGTGAACATACATGTAAGCCGAGGACTCCGTCAAAATGTAGTAGCTAGCTAGCTAGCTAGGGTTGTTAAAATTTGATGGTGTGAAGATCATTTGACTCACAATCACAAAATTTGAGGATGCTTTGTGTTCTGCGTGTAATATACGGAGCTTGTTGGGCTTTATTTTTTAATTAGTAAAGAATTAAAGGCTAGGTAGATTAGGTTCGGGAATACACCGATTTGTTTTGTAAACCGTGTCGGAGGGAAGACCTTTCAAATTTATACGGCTTGCATTGCGCCCGAGGCTGACTGACTTGTTGACTTTCATTTTCATTTTTGCCTTACATTATTATTTTAATTNTTTTTTTAAAAAAAAAAAATCACACTTTTATCTCGTCTATGAAGTGAGATATTAATAAAATAATTTATCTTGTTTTTCTAAGCTCGCTACTTTCATAATATTAGTTTTTTCATATCAATGGATATGTGAGTTACATCTTATTGAATTTAAAATTGTGAATATTGAGAGAAAAAAGAGTTTATATTATGTTTGGATTGTTTGAACAATATAAAATTTTGAATAAGTTTAAAAATTTTGAGTTGAGCTAACTCGAAGCGCCTCGCTATGAGAATCTAGCTTCGCTAATGCTCGGCTAAGTCTTGAACCTTCGCATTGACTGTTCGCTTTCTCAGTAGCAAAAGTGCTTCTCTTTGCCCCTTAAGTAGACATTTCGTTGAGTGTTAGTCGTACCAAATCAACTAAAAAAAAAAAAAAAAGAAGAGAGAGAGAAGAATTGTCTTCCCAAACAACCCCTAAATACTATTGGTTCTAATATTAAGATTTTATCATCACATGGTTAGGTAAACATGGGATTTTTTTTTTTTTTGAAAAAAAAAATTTAATTCAGTCAATTACATTGATATATATATATTAGTTTATATAATATATTTTTCAGTTTTAGCACGTTGACTCAAAGATTTATGATATATTTATCCTAATTAAATTATTAAATTTACAATTTTTCATCTATCCAAACTTTGAAAACAAATAATAATTTATTAATTAACATCCACCCGTTTAAATCATGATCCACAAAATATAAAAATATTAATTGTTCCTCTTATCTTTGTTTATAAGTTTTGGCAGAGAAGGTTACGTAGATGAAGTAATGGGAACGTGATTGTGACTCCCAACTCCCAAGCATTTAAAAAAGAGACGTTACGTACGTACATGGTCCATGGAGAAAGTAGTAAAAGGATTCAAACGTACGTGAGCTTTGTAGGTAAACAAAGACTCAAAGAGTACAATATTGTACAATATTCATGACAACATACGAGAAGGAAATGTTTGATTGTTCCCACCTCTATTATTAATTTAATTGTACTAACCTTAATCTAGCGACTCTTTTAATTTAGAAATCACAAAAGTTAGTCGTATAAAGAGAATTAACTGGGTCACTTGTTCGTCTAATTTTTTTATTGTTTGTTTGTATTTTTATATGTTATTTTTGTTTTGGGTCTAATTGCTGGGAATTATGCCGAGATACAGGGCAGCATGATATCATACTGGAGGGGGACTCGAAGCTAGGGGTAAAAGCTCTTGCATATGAGAGGAACCAAGCCGTTGTCGGTATGGGCATGGGCAAGTAGTGGACGATGTGAAGACAGTGTTGCATACCCTTCATAGATGGAAAGTGAGCCATGTAAAACGAGACACAATTTTTTGCAACACATGGACTCGCTAAGGAGGCGACCATTAATGTTATTGATAAGATTTGGCTTGAAGAAATCCCTAGGACTATTTATGACATTGTCATTTTAAAGCAATTTGCTTTATCTATGATTCAATGAATGAAGATTAAAATAAAAATGTTGGGGAGCCTACTTTTTTTCAATTTTTAGTTATATTTTTTTAGAATACCCATTTTCTCTTCCTTCAAGATCAATAATGAGAATGATACTCACTTATAATCGTTTTTCTCAAATTCAATTAAAAAAAAGGTTAGAAATCACATTATTTTATTTATAATGTGAGAATGTTAATCAATTGTTAGATGGTAGTGGAGTGGGATAAAATAGGGTAATTTCTAGCAATAATCTTTAATTTTAGAAGGATTAATGCTATATACTACACTAATATCTTACAACTATTCTATTATATATACTAACCTAATAGGATGTAGTAGCTCTTGAATCGGCCCTTGTAAAAGAAAAAAAATTGAATAGTTATTAGATCCTGCCATATCAACATAGTGGGATACTTGTAGGATATAGTATGAGTAATTCTATTTAGTAAAGTATTATACGATTATCATACAATTAAAATAATGTGGTAGTGAAAATCAGCTCTTGGTTTTTTATTTTTTTACAAGTGATAATCTAAAAACTAATTTTGGCTAACACATCATTAAACTATATGGTAGTCGTATAACCATTTACTAAGAAAATGTTTAGGATTGTATTTGAGAAATAGAGTTTTTAACTCAAAAACCGCTTAGCAAATTAAAGCTTCATTTTTAAGTTTTTCAAAAGTGCGTTTTAGCTATTTTAGAGTAAAAAAGTCAAAGAACTACGTACTTTTGAAATTTTTACTAAAGATGTCAACTTTTGGTTTAACACAACTTTTTAGGTATTAAAAGTATTTTTTACAATTCATAACGCAATATCAAACCGACTCTAAATAGCATTACTCTTTTAAAAGAAATAAACATTAATAGATAATGCAGGAAATTACACTTTTATCATATCACTATCTTCGCACCTTCTTGATGTGACAATGCCAATAATTAATCATTAGATTCTTGTTAAAAAAGAAAAAGTCAAGAACTTATTGGTGTTTCTACATCAGCAAGATAAAATAATAATAAAATAAAATTGTGATTTCTAGCTTTAATACTCGACAAACAATTACAAGAATCATAGATTATTTTATAATATGTAGATATCTTTTGATCTAAGTAATTAAGTAGCCCTGCCTTCTACCTATTATTAATTATTTCTTTTTATCTAGTCTCTTTCTTGAAAAGTAGAGCACGTGAGTCCAACAATTCTTCCTATTATTGTTTTTGCTGTTTTATTTCCAACCTACCTCGTGTTTTTACTGCGTTACACGACAGTAATTAATATATATATATATATGGGAAAATTCGATCACACTTTGAATCTTCAACGATAAATATTATATATGCCTTGGAATTTTGCACTTCATTTTCACATTTTGTTAAATAGAATATTTTTATATTTGACATGTTATAATTACATCTATTCACACACCGACACACGTGCATGGAGGATAAGACTCCTGTGTTATACACGGTAATAACTTTAATTTGTACATCTATACACTTATTTTAAGAAAAATGTTAAAACTTGCAATTAAGAGATAAGTTCACTTTAAACACTTAAATTACCACGCAATTTTAGAAGACTTTCTTAATGTTCAAAACCTCTCAATTTGAACTCTTGAACTTTTAATTGTAGTCAATTTAAACCTCCTGTCAGATTTAACCGTTAAAAGTGAATACCTACAAAATTAGCTCGAGCTCATTTATTATCCAAATTTCTTCAGAGTTTGAGCCGGCCGAGCTCGAACATGAGGGCTTAAGCACAAACTGAGTTCAAGCCGAGCTTGAGCTCTTAAAATTATATGCCAATTTGTTTTCTTGCTGCGAATAAGAGCATTATATGGCTACAATATTGCTCCTGCTATGAATCAGAGCATCATGTGGCTACAATATTGCTCTTGCTGCAAATTTACTATTCTACTGTTAAAGTTTCTTGATGTAATTTACTTTCCCTGTATTATTATCCTCATTCTACCCACAAGCCCCTCCTTCTCTACTTGCCTCTTCTTACTCTTGTTTTATTGTATTCTGTTCATAGTTCATACTATCCACAAGCCCCTCCTTCTCGACTTGCCTCTTCATACTGTTTTGTCTTGATCTTACTCCCGTAGAAAAAAAAAAAAAAAAAAAAGAAAAGAGAAGAAGAAAAAAAAAAAGGTGTTCTTTGCTAATATATTAATACATTTGAAATTATTAAAATTTGTGTTTGTATTTTTTTTTTTTTTTTTGACATGTTTACAGAGGAGAATTCGAACTAGTGATCTATAGTTCATGAGGTGTGGTCAATAGCAGATTGAGCTACCCCTTGGGGACGTTTGTAATTTTTTTTCAATGACTAATGTAATGTATTTGTAAGTGAAATCCAAAACACGAGAGCATGTAGAATATTAAACTGGATCCTTAGTGGGCCCTGGCACTAATCGGAGGCCATGAAAATCCCCTGGTACTTGTAATTTATGCCCTTCTGAGATGGGCTGGATAATTGGGCCTTTTTATAGTCCATATATATAATACTTTTATATTCCATCTCACAGCCCAAAATTGTAACGTAGAAAATGTCAAACCAAATATAAGCTTGGTCTGATGGCCAAGGCATCCAATGCGACTGGACCAACAAGTAATCATTAATTTACTTCTGTTTGTTTGAAACTCATCACTAAAATTACTAAAATTATGTCAAGGGTTAGGTTCGGATAGTGTTGAAGCATGCTCATAAAAGTATGAGAAACACTATTTTTCTTTTTCTTGTTCATCTTCCGTCCAATTACATCCACATTAGTGGGTTCTACAAATCTAATAGCGGATTTCACAAAAGAGTTTGGCGAGAAATTGTTAAGAGTTTTTTTTTTATAGAGATTTGAACTAATGACGTCCAATTAATGAGGCGTGATCACCAGTCAATTGAATTATCTATTGGGAACAGAAATTGATAAGACTTAGAGGAATAACATGTCTCCAAAATTATGTAGGTCAATCATAATTCGACCTATTTGATTAAACAAGTCAGACTCTTCAACTATAACTAATTAATTTTATGTTAGAGTTTATATTAGTTTCACAAATTGTGTTAAAAATTGTAAGTACTAATTAAACATGTTTGTAGATTAAAGTAAAGTAGTATAATCATTGACTTGTTTGGTCATGATTTTGAAACACTTTTCTCAAAATTATTAATAAACAATTCAAAACATAAAAATACTTTTTCATATATATATATATATATATATAAGATTTACCAATATAAAGTTTGAAGTTTAAACTTTAAACCAAAGCCTTGATAACTTTTCTTGAAATGAAATCACGAGTAGTTGAACCACTCTGATTTGTTTGATGCGGAAAACAAAACCCAGGAGTTTAGAATTATTATTTTTTTCATAATTTTTATTTTTATACGTCTGCATAATAAGAGGAAGAGAATTCGAACTAGTAATCTCCGTTTTATTAGGCGTGATCCTAGTCGATTAAACTAGCTCTTGAGGACGGGAGATTAGAATTATTATGTAGGAGGAATAATATACTAAAAAAAAATTATTTTCTTTTTTTTTTTAACCTGAAATTTAGAGTACAGATTGACGAGTTATTACTTTAGCTACAGTCTAATTTAAATTATATAGCTATTATATCAATTTATAACATATTGGGTCTCTTTGAAAACTGGCTAGCAACAATGCAACATGTAGTGATCACGTGGCGGTAGCTTAGATTACTTGCTACTTGAGAATAATAATATGGAGTCGTGGTCTCAACTCTCACGTACCTTAAAAGGAAGAGAGAAAAATAAATAAATTTGGTAATTATATATATATATATATATATATATATGGTGTGGATCATGTTGGAAAGAAATAGGGTGGCTGCTGGCATACACTTGGTCACGTTCAAATGTCCATTTTTAAATTAGGAGTTGCCAAGTCATGAAGATTAGGTATTGTAGCAAAGTCAAGAACGAACGGTGATCTCAGATTGTCTACTCAATAATCTTCTATTTTTATGTTAATTTACACATAGGTAATTAGTGCTGTAAAAACTACTTTTTTTAACAATTAAAAAAATATATTTTGGTAATTTTAACAGAAAAAATATAACTGGTGAGTGACATTGTAAGAAATTAACAATTCGATACATTAAATTTTAGGAAAATAATTGTAAAAATGATAAAAAAAAATTAAGGGTTAAGTGAAAAAAATTTCTTGATTTTAATGGGTAACTTCATTTTAAATAATTAAATTATCACGTGATTTGATAAGCTCTCAAGCTCTCAAACTTCAAAACCTTTTAATTTGAATACTTGAACTTTCAATTGCAGTCAATTTGAATCTCTACGTTATATTTTAAACATTAAAAATGAGATAATGACGTTTATACTCTTGTCTTTTTAATGAAATTTTAAATTTATCCTTAATTTTAAATTAAAAATTTTAAAAAAATTATATATATATAAATCACAAGGTGACCCACGGTTGGGCCAACCTTGTGACCCTTTTTTCATTTTTTTTTAATTTTATATTTTTAGGATTTTTAATTACAACAATTGACTAAATATGATAAATTTATTGCAATTGAAAGTTTAGAGATTCAAATTAAGAAGAAGTTTTGAAATTTGAAAAACTTATTAAATCGCGTAATAATTCAAAAATTTAAAATAAAGTTACCTTTAATTTTAATATATTTCTTTCTCATAGAAACAAATTAAAACTGTATAAAAAAATTACTGCATGAAAATCTTGACAATATTCCTCGTATAACACTGATTGATACTACATGACAACTTTTAGGTAAGACACAGCGATCTGTTGCATCACGTACCTGAATGTCAAAAAGATTTGAGTTATTGTCGGCGACAACAATAATGTTTTTTTTTTCTTTTTTACTGTTTGAATTTTACAGGCGGTGATTTAATAAATTATACATAAATTTATTATCTGTCCATGATCAAGCACACCCATATCAGATTGGAATTGCTTTGAAAAATTTTATTTGAATTTCTTAAAATTCGGGTAAGGAATGAGAAAAGAGAGTATAAAGTCTTGCCTGGTCGGACATCCTAAATTTTGCACCAATTTCTTTTATTTTTTGCTGAAATTCTTAGATTTAGGACAATAAATTCTTGGGGGGTTGAGTCTAGATTTTCATTAATTTGTTGTTTAGATTATTCGCAATCTAGAAATACAATAATGTGATGAAACCCATTTACATACCCAAATAGGTGAGTGAGCTAGCTAACTGTTTAAAACCTGTTTAGATAAATGAGTTGGATCTTATAAAAATCTTTCATATTCAGTACTTGAAATACTAATAATCAAACAACAAAATTGTTAGAAATCTTGCTCACATGAGCTACCACATGCACCATAGCTATGATCAGCTGTGGCATACTTCAATGAATTCTCAGTGATGATGATACTTGAGACTGAGATGACCATGATGGTGATCATCATCTCTTTGCTTGAGTCGTACAGCTACTTGTTCTGAGTGTATTGGTGACTCTGTCTTTGTATCATAGGAAACAAGTTGGTGAAAGAAATTAAATACAATATATATATATAGCACTATTCCTAAGACATTATGGAGTTGGATATTTATATAACACCACTTCCACTTCCACTTCTTCTTCTTCTTCTTTTAACAAATTGTAAAATTTATTGATAAACCATCAATCAAGTAGGGGCATAACTAACACTCCCTAGATACAATACCATAGACATAATTTGAAATTTCTTCAACTCATACTCTATCTATGACATCTACAATAGCCGCTCTAGTGACTATAGACGGCAAAATTAGCATCCCTCCTAATAAGGTAAAAAAAGATACATCTACTCTTAGTTGCATATAGCACTATATATATATGAAAAATGCTAGTTGTTCTTCTAGTCTTCTCTTAACTGTGACGTGACTTTCAAATTTAACTATAATTTTAAAAGGTACATCATAGTTGGGAGAACACTAGAAGAACACCTAGCATTTTTCTATATATATATATAGGAGATCTCTTTATTTAAAACCATTTTAAGATATAATTTCACTAAAGTTATAGATCTCCACCATTATTTTTATATATTTTTTTTTTGACACAAAAGTTGTTTTGCAATGATGCAAGATCAAGTTGATTAGATATAGAAATTAGAATTGTGACCCCCAACTTGAAGGAGAGTTTTTGAAGCATACGCAAAACCCATTAGTTCTCAAAAAAATAGTTCAATCGACTGTAAATTACGCCTCATAAAGTAAATGTCCGTTGAGCATAACCAATTAGCTTGACTTCTTACATAAATGGGGACCACCTTTAGCCGGCCCAGTTTCTTGTTCCAACATCCATGCATGGAGGCCGGCCCATAACACAATGTCTACTTTAAGACAAAATTGAAAGCCGCTACAGCACTGCATACCGTCTACGATTTTTTAGAATTTTTAAAATGAATTAAATATTTTTATAATATGAATAAATTAATACTTTATCCTTCATCTCTCACCTCATTCTTGAATTGTTCACCAAACTTTATCCTCATTCTCATTACTTTTAGTTTATTATTTTACAATTTAATCGTATCTCCAGTCATTTTACTGTCTAATTTATTAGCATTTTAGCCAGTCAACGTAAAAAGGTTTTTATGTGACCCATTTCTCCAACTAGAAGATGGCACGCTCGAGACATGTTCAAACAGGTACGTTTCATATAAATTTTCTCATATTTGTTAGACAATAAAAATTATTATAAATATTTGTCTGATATAACTGTAGACCCCAAAGAGTAAATAAGTAATTGGGGTTACTTCTCTTTAAACCATTTAATTATCACGCGATTTGACAAGCCACAAAACTTAAAAACCTTTCAATTTGAACTCTTGAACTTTTAATTAAAATCAATTTGAACATCTCTGTCAGATTTAACCGTTAACTTCTAACGACAATACTTAAAAAGACTAAAATATATTTGTTTTTTTTTTTTAAACTTTTTTTTTGTATTTTTTAACTTGAAATTACAGGTAAATTTAGAATTTTATAAAAAAAAATTATGAGGTATAAATGTCACTGTTTCACTTTTAATGTTTAAAATGTAACGAAGAGATTTAATTGACTGCAATTAAATATTTATAAGTTCAAATTGAGAGGTTTTAAAATTTAGAGACTTATTAAATTATGTGATAATTTAGACCATTTACCTCTCAATAATTTTTCCTCCTCAATTACAAATGTCAATATTTTAGTATTTATTCCATAAAAAAAGAACTACCATTAAATGGAATAGAAAAGTAAATAAGAAAAACAAAAATATCCCGATGGATTTACCACGCACAAAACAAACTATTTTAGTTTTTTGTTAAATATTTAAAAACAATTATTAAAATCTTAAAAAAGCAGATATTATAATAATTATGCTAAAAAAACATGAGAGTAAGATTGATCTCTCTCTCTCTCTCTCTCTCTCTCTCTCAGATCGCCACTCTCTAATCTTTCTTTGGGCGATTCACACGTGATTACCTCCCCTTTTGGCGCGCTAAAGAGGGTTGGCCCACAGTGGGGCCACAATTGTTGCCAGCTCTCCACAACCTCAGACAATCATGTCGTGGGCCCAAGAGAGCAGTCCATTTCTTTTGTTGCTTAATTCCTAAAATGCCCTTCTCTCGGTGTCAACTAAGACGCGTCAAGGTCATTCTAAATGACAATATTGTCCTTCTAGGATGAATTAATGGAGCATGTGTCTTTAAAATTAGGATTAAAATTTAATAATTATTTATAACAAATTTAATAATAATTTTAAAAATTATATCAGTTTTAGAGTGACATTTCTTTTAGTTGAAAGGGAATTATTCTAGTCTCATTGAAGAAAGATCACGAACGTAAACGCTCTTACATCACATAGTAAAAAACTTTGAAAAAATTATAGCCGAAACTACAAGGTTCCAAGTTATTGATGCTTACATAAAAATCAAAATTCAAAATCTATCTATGACAACAATACCTGCTAACCCATGATTAATTTTTAGTTATAACATCAGATCTATTCTAGACATATTCAACTCAATGCATAGGTGATTCATCTTTTTCAGCCTTGGGAGCAGAAAACCCATACCGAAACTCATCCTCCTAAGTCGAAGAGCTAGGAAATGGATTGTATCCACAACCTAAAGGTCTAAACAATTCTTATTCAAGCAAAATTACATAAAACAAAGAACAGAGAGCTAAGAGTACTTAGCACTAAGAGTACTAATGGAACAAGGGCCAAACATTAATGTAATACTAAGAGTAATGTTAGACATTTCCAACATGTCTTCTCAAAAATTGATGTAGTTTTTAAAATTATCATTGCATCAAAACGCAATAGTGAAATACGCTTCAATGCCAAGTCTAAGAATGCCAGGAGAATGGAGTGAAGGAGAAAATGATAGTATTAGAAATGAAAAAGTATGAATACCTTGGGAAGTTACCCCCTTTCACTTTATAGCCTTGTCATTCCCACCTTTACCTAGTAGGGTTTTGAGGGATTTGGAGCGATTTATCTGTTGCAATTGTGAGAGATTTCCTACCAAGAATATAGGAAGGTTATGTAAGGTGATTCAAACAATCATCTTATGTGGCTTGCATGGCATGGAGGGAGGGAGGTTACCTACTATGGTATTGATGAGTAATTTTGGAAATTTCTCTTGTGTCCATCTTAAGTTCATCTAGGAATGATGTAGCTATTAAAATTACCATTTGATCAAAATCCAATAATGATTAATAGCCAATGATGATTTTAATAACCACATCATTCTTGGATGGACTTAAGATAGACATAAGATAGACTTATAACATTACTCTGGTATTGAGTGGTTATCTCTTATATAAAGGGTGTGAGCAGGTGTAATATGTTTTACTTTGCCATTGGTGTTCCCCATACTCGAGGCAAGATATGTTATGAGTTAGAGTAATGGGGCCGTTTACTAGCCTATCACAACTAGGCTAACTTAGTTCGCCTTGAGGGCTCTAGGGCTCCTCGTTGGCAGGGGCAAAAGCATGTTTGGCCTTGAGAAGACCTTGGACCCTCAAGGCCTAAGGTGGTCCTCAAAAAATTAAAATAAAATAAAATTCCTATAAAATTGAATTTTTGACCCCACCAAATTATTTATTTTAGAATTTTGCCCTTCCAAACACAAATCTATAATTTCGTCCCTGCTTGTTGGTTGCTGGTCGTACAAAAAATAAGTACTAGCCAATTACACGAATCGTTTGCAATAAAGTGGTTGTGCAAGTGCGAGTGTCGAACCCACAGAGAATCATGTTTGTGTGAGTTAATTCTATGCCTAAACTAATATTACCTTAACCTAGTCTCAATATCAAACGAGTAACGTGCGTAAAATTAAACTAGATTAAATGCAATAAAAACAAATAAATAAAAAGCCTAAGGTCTAGATTCCACCTCACCATATTAAATGACACAATTAATTTCTACATCCGTCTATCGATTAAAAGTGTTGTATGACCTAGTGTCACGCTAGTTCATGCATCCTTACGCCCTATGCATGTCCTATTATACCTATTGAAATACTCAAAATATTCGTCCATTTGACGACAGACAAAACATGAACGGTTTAGGTCCAAATGATCCAATGTGAAAGTGATTTAACACTAACTACAATGGATAAATGAATGTAACCCGAACGATGAAATGTATCCATCGAACTAAATACTATGAATAAACAACTACGGCATAATCAATGCAATCTTCTCACAAAATTGAAATGAAACAGAAACACATGACAAATAAAAGACGGATTAATGTAAAAACTAATTATGAAAGCGTTTAAATAAATCCATGGTGAGGCTTCATCTTCAACCTTAGTTGAAGATTAGCCTCCCATGCTAAAGGGAAACATAATCGACAATAAATAAAACAATAAATTAAATAAATGACGTTTAAGAGTGTTTACAATGAAGAACGGGGATGTTTTGGGCCACTGAGGGCGCCACAAACGTATCCTAAGCGTAAGAAACAAATGAAAACAAAGGGTCCTATTTATAGACAATTTAAATGTGCTGTCTACCACGTACTTGCACTCGATCGCAGGGTGTACGATCGATCGCACTTCCGCATGCATTTGATCTGAGTGCTGTGCGTTCGACCGCAAGTGCGTTGTAGTGCCACATGTGTTCGAGCGTAGGCGTTGCGTTCGACCGCACTGCGTTCGATCGCACGTAACTGCCCACGGTGTAAGTGTTGAAGCGATGGACGATAGGGCCGGCTAGGACAACGCGGGGTTCATGGGCTGACATGGCTTGCGATCGATCGTGGCTTTTGCGTTCGACCGTAGTGAGCTCGATCACACCAAGTGCGCTCGATTGCACTTGCAGGGACTTAACATCTCTTAGCTCAATTCTTCCCTTTAAGCCACGTTTTCACAATAAGGACCTACATCACAACACACACTAAAACAACACAAAGCATAAGATATTAACACAACTAAGAGCCTAATAAACATAAGTTAAGGGGGTCCTTATTGTGATCACAACACATGTTTAATGTTTATAATCTCTCAGATCCAGTGCCACTCTCTAATCTTTCTTTGGGCGTTCACATGTGATTACCTCCCCTTTTGGTGCGCTAAAGAGGGTTGGCCCACAGTGGGGCCACAATTGTTGCCAGCTCTCCACAACCTCAGACAATCATGTCATGGGCCCAAGAGAGCAGTCCATTTCTTTTGTTGCTTAATTCCTAAAATGCCCTTCTCACGGTGTCAACTAAGACGCGTCAAGGTCATTCTAAATGACAATATTGTCCTTCTAGGATGAATTAATGGAGCACGTGTCTTTAAAATTATTATTATAGGATTAGAATTTAATAGTTATTTATAACAAATCTAATAATAATTTTAAAAATTATATCAGTTTTAGAGTGACATTTCTTTTAGTTGAAAGTGAATTATTCTAGTCTTATTGAAGAAAGATCACGAGCGTAAACGCTCTTACATCACATAGTAAAAAACTTTGAGAAAATTATAGCTGAAACTACGAGGTTACAAGTTATAGATGCTTACATAAAAATCAAAATTCAAAACCTATCTATGATAACAATACCTGCTAACCCATGATTAATTTTTAGTTATAACATCAGATCTGTTATAGACATATTCAACTCAATGCATAAGTAATTCATCTTTTTCGGCCTTGGGAGCAGAAAACTCATACCGAAACTCATCCTCCTAAATCGAAGAGCTAGGAAATGGATCGTATCCACAACCTAAAGGTCTAAACAATTCTTATTCAAGCAAAATTACATAAAACAAAAAACAGAGAGCTAAAAGTACTTAGCACTAAGAGTACTAATGGAACAAGGGCCAAACATTAATGTAATACTAAGAGTAATGTTAGACATTTCCCACATGTCTTCTCAAAAGTTGATGTAGTTTTTAAAATTATCATTGCATCAAAACGCAATAGTGAAATACGCTTCAATGCCAAGTCTAAGAGTGCCAGGAGAATGGAGTGAAGGAGAAAATGATAGTATTAGTAATGAAAAAGTATGAATACCTTGGGAAGTTACCCCCTTTCACTTTATAGCCTTGTCATTCCCACCTTTACCTAGTAGGGTTTTGAGGGACTCATAGCGATTTATCTGTTGCAACTGTGAGAGATTTCCTACCAAGAAGATAGGAAGGTTATGTAAGGTGATCCAGACAATCATCTTATGTGGCTTGCATGGCATGGAAGGAGGGAGGTTACCTACTATGGTATTGATGAGTAATTCTGGAAGTTCTTCTTAATTGTATACATCTTAAGTTCATCTAGGAATGATGTAGCTATTAAAATTACAATTTGATCAAAATTCAATAATGATTAATCACAAGCTAATGATGATTTTAATAGTCACATCATTCTTGGATGGACTTAAGATAGACACAATATGGACTTATAACATTACTCTGGTATTGAGTGGTTATCTCTAATAGAAAGGGTGTGAGCGGGTGTAATATGTTTTACTTTGCCATTGGTGTTCCCCATACTCGAGGCAAGATATGTTATGAGTTAGGGTAATGGGGCCGTTTACTAGCCTATCACAACTAGGCTAACTCAGGTCACCTTGAGGGCTCTAGGGCTCCTCGTTGGTAGGGGCAAAAGCACGTTTGGCCTTGAGAAGACCTTGGACCCTCAAGGCCTAAAGTGGTCCTCAAAAAAATAAAATAAAATAAAATTCCTATAAAATTGAATTTTTGACCCCACCAAATTATTTATTTTAGAATTTTGCCCTTCAAAACACAAATCTCTAATTCCGCCCCTGCTTGCTGGTTGCTAATGGAGTTTATGAGCCCTTGGTAATTAGGCACATCAAACCTTATTCGTGATGTTTTTAGATTGTAAAAACTGTGCGGATGTTGGACAAGGATGAGCTCATAAAGGGGGTTTGGGATACAGAGATCTGGAGCCTTTCAATATGGCTTTGTTGGCCAAGCAAGGGTGGAGGATAATGCTTAGTCCCGATTGTTTGGTTGCACAAGTGCTAAAATCGAAGTATTTTTCAAAAGAGGATTTTCTCACATCTCGGCTTGGGAGCAATCCATCGTTTGTGTGGAGGAGCTTATGGGGAGCGAAATATTTAGTACAAGCTGGAATGATATGGAGGGTGGGGGATGGTAAGTCAGTTAAAATCTGGGGAGATAAATGGATTGGCTCCACTTATACAAAGAAAATTCAGGCACCCGTACAAATATTGAGCGAAAATGATAAAGTAAGTGCTTTAATTGATGACAGAACGCAGTGGTGGAATTACGAGTTGATACAAGCAATATTCCCAGAGGATGAAGCTAAGCGAATATATAGTACGGTCCTCAGCCCTTTGGGCAAATCAGACCAAATAGTTTGGGCAGGCACAAAAAAAGGAATATTCACTGTCCGAAGTGCATATCATTTGGCGAAAAGATTTATCTGCGGCAGAAATAGGTGAGTGTTCCATCGCATGACAAAAGGAGAGGTTGTGGCAGATAATATGGAAACTAAAATGCCCACGAGTGATACATTTGTTTATTTGGAAGGCTTGTAATAACATCCTCCCGACCAAAGGAAATCTATCGAGAAGAGCAGTGACCCAAGATGATAAATGTCCGATTTGTAAGCTGGAAACAGAAACAATCGGGCATAGTCTTTGGAACTGTCAAGCGGCAAAAGATGTGTGGACGGAGTGCCCTTCGAAGATCCAAAAATGTCTAGGTGACGAAGATGACTTCTCAGCTGTATTCGTGCGGTTAGCGGAGCGATTGCAGGAGGATGAATTGCGGCTTCTGGTTTTTGTGGCACGACAGATATGGTTCCGTCGGAACAATCTTGTCTTCAATGGCGAATTCAGGCCTCCAGAGAACCTTGTCCAAGTAGCCCGACTTCAAATGGAGCAATATGACCAAGCAACTGCTTCGAAGGACAAGGAGGATCTTAATATAGGAAATATATGCAAACGGGGACAAGTTCGATGGAAGAAGCCGCCAGTGGGAGTTGTTAAATTAAACTGGGATGCTGCTGTAGACGAAAGAACTGGCACTGTGGGATTTGGCGCTATTGCAAGGGACCACGAGGGGCGAGTTTTAGCTATGCATGGCTCAATCTGCAAACACATCTACAACCCAACAACGGCGGAAACACTAGCTGCTTGGAAGGCTGTGGTCCTGGGTGTCCAACTGGGTGTAATCTTTTTGGAAATGGAAGGAGATGCAATGGAGGTGGTCCAAGGAATCAATGATGCCAGTCTTTGTTTGGGGTGCGCCGGACCGGTTTTGAATGACATAAAGACTCTTCTTCAGAGCTTCAACATATGGAAGTTTACTCATGTAAACAGGGGGGCAAATGGGGCTGCTCATAGTCTAGCTAGGTTAGCTCTATCGGGTGGATTGGACTGTACTTGGTTTGATAATTTTCCTCCGTCTGTGCAGGAAATTGTAAGTGTGGAACAAACCTAAGAGTTGAATTAATAATATTATATCTTGTTTTCAAAAAAAAAAAGGTTAATTTGGGATATATATATATATATATATATATATATGAAAGTAATTATGGACAAGGATGAGCTCATAATATTAGGTTAATTTGGGATATATATATATATATATATGAAAGTAATTATAGAATAACTCCCATAGTGATTAGGGATTGGATTTCTTATATTTTTTTAATGGTCTAAATTTAATTCCACCATTTCTATTTTTCTCATGTAAAACTTAAAATTAAATAGGGACAATTAAAAAAACTAATTGAGATATGCTACAATTTTTTTTTACAACATTTAAGTCAAATCCAACATGGCTACCATGTTTTTTAATTGTAACAAAAAAAAAAAAAAAACTTGCACAAAATCTTTCAAACATAAAATAATACACACCAAAAATTTGTTATCAAGTCAAACTGAAATAGTTTTTAGAGATAGCTCAATTAGTTGTGGATCATGCCATATAGAGTGGAGGTTACTAATTCGAATTATCATCCTCTTCTTTTGTGTGAACATAAAAAATAAATAAAAAAAAAGTCAAACCAAGTAAGTCCCATCTCTCTCTCTTTTTTTTTTTTTTTTTCCCTTATTAAAAAAAATTGAAAGTCAACCGTAAAGGGCAAGGGCAAGTATGTAAAACTGTAAGAACATCCCAGAAAAGCAGAAAAAACCAAACTTGGATATAGAAGGGTAGTTTAGTGACTTCATGTCCAACCATCAATCATGCAATGTTAACCTACCCAAAGGACCCAAACAGCGTCTGCTGTCGCCAACACCCTTCTCTCTCACTCTCTCCTCAAGTATCATCATCCATCGCCAGATCGCCTCTCTTTAAAAGGTCCACATTAACGTTCCAAAAATAATTATCCACAGAAAATTTTCAAAAAAAAAAAAACAAAAATTTCAAAATCACCCCAAAAAGTAAAATACTTTAACAATTGGGCCCTTCTTCATCTGCACCTATTTTTTTTAACCCAAGACTAGCCCACCTCAGACCACCTACCATATATTTTCCCGTTAAGTTTCTCCAATTTTCCAAACCTTAAGTCCACCCCCCAAAAGTTCGGATTTTTCTTGATGGTCCTAACTCTGTATCCATTTGTATCCCTCAAATAATCCCAATTCTTTTATTAGTTGTGTGTTCCTGACGCCAGAGCCCATTTCAGGTTTCCACTTTTCTCTCTGTTTTTTTTTTTTTTGTAGGGTGTTCTTGTTTTGTATTTTCAGTTTCCTCACCATTTTTCCCACTTTCCCTTTTCTGGGTCTCTGTTGTTTTTGTATATCCATATCCATATCCATATCCAACCATCTTTTCTTCAAGAGCGCCCTTGTGAACGAAAAGAAAAGGTCTCTCTTTTTATTTATTTTTTTGGTTCCATATAGTGGAAACTTTCAAGCCTTTTTAATGGCACTAAGGGGACTTTCATGGCCGTGTTTTTGGCGACCATTTCTTCTGCCTGACTCTTGTTTCATCAAAATCTGAAACACCCATTTGAAGAAAACCCAAGATTTGCATCCTCTCCCTATCAAATTTCAACCTCTCTCTCAGGCTAAAAAAATAGACCATTTCATGGTTTCAAACTTGTGGGGGTTTTTTCACTTGACAAGGTCCTCTCATTTTTCCAATCAAAGACACCGCATTTTCTTTCTCATTCTCTCGCTCCCTCTTTCTTTCTTTCTTTCTTGATCTGTCACTACAACCCCAAGAAATGTATGGAACACAAAGCAAGAGGGACCTTGCCTTAGAATTCCAATCTCAAATACCAATCTTGAGGCCCAGCATCCATGCAAGGAGGGCAAACCTCACTGTGAAGTTCCAAGACCTTTACGGTTTCACAGTAGAAGGGAATGTGGATGATGTCAATGTGTTGAATGAGGTGAGGGAGAAGGTGAGGCAGCAGGGAAGGGTTTGGTGGGCATTGGAGGCCAGCAAAGGAGCCAATTGGTACTTGCAGCCTTCTATCTCCGAAGGCCAATCCCTTAAGGCCTCGCTTAAGCTATCAGCTATGGCAAACGCCATAACTTTGAAGAGGCTCATTAGGAAGGGAATTCCGCCGGTTCTCCGCCCCAAGGTGTGGTTTTCGCTTTCCGGGGCGGCGAAGAAGAAGTCCACGGTGCCGGAGAGCTATTACAATGACTTGTCCAAGGCGGTCGAGGGGAAGGTCACCCCTGCCACGAGGCAGATTGATCATGTGAGTGAGTGAATTGGGTTTTTATGCATTTCAATGATGATTCTGGCTGTGTACGGTTGGTATATTGGACTTCTTGATTAATGATTATGGATTGTAGATTTGATAGACATATTGGTATGCCATCTTTGTGGTTAGATTCCTTTTGAAAGATAAGTAGTTTGCAGCATGGATTTAGTGCTATTGACTTATACGCAAAATGATCGTTTTTATTTAAGTCTGATTTAACGATCTTAGTGAATATTTGGGGAATCTTAGTTTGCAGGACTTTGTTCAAACAAATGTATTGCGACATTTTCTATTATCCTCTGCTGTAATGTTGTGCGTCACACCTCTTGATAAAATCTGTTGTCAGGTCATTTGATTGTGTGTGAACCATTCAATTACATGGCTATTGTTGCTGAATTCAATTATCTTTATATTGTTATAATAGAAACTTTAATGTCCTTTTACTTATTAAAGTGAAGATCTCTAAGTATTGCTGTACTGTAACTGGAAGGTAGCATAGCAATGCCCGTTAACTATACTTATCATCCTGTTCAGCTTAAATTGGTGTATTTGATAGTAAGACTTAGGAAGATCCACACAGATTTGAGCATTTTGGGTATTTGATTTATGTGTTCTCAAGATTAATAAGCCTTATGTGTAGAAAAAAAAGATTAATTTTCTCAAAGATGAAGTGTGTGGATGGGGGTTGAATGGAAGCAATTTCTAAATAGATGCAACAATTTTATTATTTTTATTTTTATATACTATTATTTTTTATTCTTGGGGATAATAAGAGTTTTATGGATGAATATAAAATGTATTGTGGTTTGTTCTTGAGGATTTAAAATCTGTTCTTTGAAAGTGCAATGTGCTTGTATGGCCATGTGTATTTTGATAATTAGTTTTGAACTTTGTTTTGGCCTTCTCATTTCTTTATTTCTATTCTGGAAGTAATTGCTTCAAGCTTGTAAATCTCAACTCATTGAATTGGGAGATAGGGAGTACCATCGAGGCTAAAAGATTTTAGGATGTTTTGATTTTGAAACAGCTTATTTGCTATAGGTCATTTACTAGCCTTGTGATGTTTGTTTCCATTATTGAGGAATTTAGAATGGATTGTAGATTTCTATACATCTGGGGTTTAATCCCTGCTTAAATTTTTAATGGTTGTATTATTTTCAAGGTTGGCATAATTCAGTTTCTCTGAGACTCTCAGTACAAATGTAAAGCCTACTTTCCAAGAGATATTACTTTTATGCTAACTTTATACTGTCATTTAATATCTTTTGCTATTTTCATACTTTTTATATACATGCAGGACTTACCACGCACCTTCCCTGGTCACCCATGGTTGGACACTCCAGAGGGTCATGCTGCTCTCAGACGTGTTCTTGTTGGGTATTCTTTCCGTGATTCTGATGTTGGTTATTGTCAGGTGGGTTTACTCCCTTGTAGATCTGTACAAAAATATCTTTGTGCCATTCTGGAGTTTGTTAATTATAATGACATGATGCATCAGGCTCCTGTTACTGAAGTGTTTGGGTGAAATACGATATGTTACAAACTAATGCATTCAAAAGTATCCCCCATGTGTATTTCACATCCCATCTTGTTCCAGCTTATAGCATATATAAGATTGTACTTTTGAATAAACTTGTTTCTGAATCATTTTGTGTCTGCAAGATACATTTTGATCCAGTGTTTTTAGTATATAAAAAAAAATTAGAGTGCTAATGACATAAAGCTTGCTTTGATTCTCTCCCACTTCTAGTTTTACCTCGTAATGGCACCTTCAATTTGCACCATTTCAATCTGTTCCATCATGATTGCGTTTATTTATTTATCACATGCATTTATGAATGGGCTATATTTTACATTGAATTTTTCCATCAATTGTATTAATCTTATTGGTTGCTTCTCAACCAACACCTCATCTCACCAACTCTACTTTTTACCACATTGTAAAGCGTGATTGTTTAATCCCATCTTGTAAATATGCGATTGAATCTACTGAAGATATAACAATCACAAAATACCTCATGGAACCATCTCTGCTTTGCTCTAATTGCATCTGCTAGTATTTGTTATGTATTGCATCTTTTCTTCTAGATAATTGATCTGAAGCACCAAAACTGGTTTCCCTTACATGTCTAATAGTAATCAACTTTGACACCAAGACCAATTTTAAGTCCTTCTAGATAATTGCTGGTGTATAATACCTAATCTGGGATATACATTTTATTTAATATTTTGAGTTATTCTTGGTGCAGGGCTTGAATTATGTTGCAGCGTTGTTGTTGCTTGTGATGAAAACAGAGGAAGATGCATTTTGGATGCTGGCAGTCCTTTTGGAAAATGTATTAGTTAATGACTGCTACACAACTAACTTATCAGGATGCCATGTCGAACAAAGGGTGTTCAAAGATCTACTTGCTAAAAAGTGTCCAAGGTGCCTTGCTTTTCATGCTTTTTTCTCTTTTCCGCTACTTGCTAGGCTTCTCTCTTGTTACTTCCTATGCACTTGGGTTGTGTCTTTGCATTTTTTTAATGAATTTGTGATTACTTATAAAAAAAATTTAAAAAAAAAAAACTTGGAAAAAAAAAAAAAAAAAATGCAGGATGGCCTCTCATTTGGAAGCATTGGATTTTGATGTCTCCCTTGTTGCCACTGAGTGGTTTCTATGCCTCTTTTCTAAGAGCTTGCCTTCAGAGGTTAGAACAGTGTTGAGACTCTCTCTCTCTCACTATATCTGCTCTAGTACAAAAACAGTAAGATTGTTTCCATAACAAACAAGTAACATTCTTTTGTCTCTTTTTCCAGACAACTTTGCGGGTGTGGGACGTCCTTTTCTATGAGGGGGCAAAGGTTCTGTTTCATGTAGCTTTGGCAATCTTTATGGTACGAGTGCTTTAGCCTGTAGACTCTTTGCATTGCTTGTGTTGCCTGGTTGCTACTTGACTATTGATTCTTAGGACTGAATATAACTCAAGCATCAGATATTACTATGGGATTAGGTTGTTAAAGTTGTGATTTGCAAATGCAGATGAAAGAAGAGCAGTTGCTTTTAACTCATCATGTTGGCGATGTAATTAACATAGTGCAGAGAACCTCGCATCACCTATTTGATCCTGATGAATTACTAACGGTAAATTAATTCTCTTACTAATCTCTCATTTCAATTATAATGCTTTCTAAGTTCACCACCCCACTCTCACCTCAAAATAATAATATAATAATAATAATAATAATCCTCAGAGAGGTGGAAGGGAAACTTGAAAGCACATCAACGTGAAGTATTTTCAACTTGTTTTGCATAGCACTCATAGGTACTGCTCAATAATTTGGAACTAATAATTCCTATGTTTTGGTAAGTTAGAAAAAATAATTACCCTTTATTAGTGATTAGATGAAACTCTGATAATGAAAGATTTGATTCGGCATCACTCAACAACAAATTTAGAGGAGTTGCTATAGATGAATGGAAAAAAAAAAAAAAAGGAAGCTTTGAAAGTTGCTTTTCATTTGGTAGTTGGCCTAAACTTTCTCTAATCATTTTGGCTATTTTGAATTGTGGTAACAATCTCCTACTTCTTGTTTGTTATTGGCTTATTACTTTGTGAACATTTTTCAATGATAAAAAATGTTAATAAAGCTTCTAATAATTTGACTTTGCAGGTGGCATTTGATAAGATTGGTTCTATGACAACCAACACTATATCTAAGCAAAGGAAAAAGCAAGAACCAGCAGTTATGGCGGAGCTGGATCAAAGATTTAGACGGTTAAATTCGATCAAAGTGGATGATAAATAGCATTTGCTGTTTATCAAAGTGTAATATGTCAGTCATCCTAGTAGGGGCTTGTTGCCCCTCTGGAGAAGAACATTGAATTATGCTTTTCTTTTTTCCCCTACTCCTCTTAAGGGGGAAGGACCGAGTGAAGAGAGCACCTGTTGATTTTCAGGTGTTGTAGGTGACAAATGTAAATTTCAAAATGTTACATTATATACAGTTAATTACATCACAAATCAGGGCATTGTCAAATTTTCTTCTGCCCTGTGAGTTTTGCTTTGATGTTTGGTTGTGCTTGTAATTTGTTACTTGAGTTAAATTTAATATCCTCTGAGAAGTTGTTTTATAGCCCTTCACACCTTAAATATTAGTTACTTTTGTATAGGATGATACTCTTGATACTATCGACAATCTGTGATACACATCTTTATGCTGAAAGGCAAAAACTCTCCACAGCAAGTGTCAGTTGGCTTAATGGCATTTTCATTCCATTATAAGGTATGGAGTGATGGATAGGACCCTGTGTTCAAATCTTACTGGATGTGTAAGTTAATGACTGAAAGGAAAAAAGAAAAAAAATTAGGGAAGAAAGAAAGAAAACCTTTATGAAGCTTACTTGTTAGAGCAGGCGCAAGCATCTATTTGGACAAGTTAGTCTTATCAGGAGCTTCTCTCAATCAGGGATCCTCAATTTTAAAGGATCCTGGTCCCCGTTATAATACTCTTCTCTTCTTATAGGCCTTAGCATAAATCCTTTTCATATACAGTTAAATTTTTACTAGACATGTCTTAAGAGTACTGCAAATTTAACTTTAGATTAGCTATTGTTAAAAGAAAAGAAAATTTAATAATAGATTGGTAATGTCACATCAGCATAGGCTTATAAGAGGGTATTATAATGAGGACCAAGATCACCTAAAATTGGGGATCGTAATTGAGATAATCTCTCTTTAAATTTTTACTGGACATTGTCTTAAGAGTAATGTTATATATCACACAAGGAAGTGGCATTACCGATTTATCATTTCTTCTTTTCTTTTTCTTTTTTGAGAAATGTAAGAGTCAATAAAAGTTTTCCATATTTGAGCATATTCTCTTACAAATTTAATAGATTAACCATTAGATTTGTAAGGTATACTATTGACTATGTAGAGTCTACATAAGTCAAAAAATTCAATAATGAATTTGTATGATAAGACAAGCCAAATATGAAAAATATATATATATATATTTTCTTTTAACAAGGGTTAATCTAAAGGTAAATTTGTAGTATGATGTCATCATAGTAAGATTGTGGAGTGGTATATAACATTCCTCATGTCTTAATAAACGAATTTTCATATATAATAATATAAAAGAAAAAAATAAATAAATTATATAAAAGAAAATTGAAAAAAAAAAAAAAAGGGTTTGGGAAATAAATGTCATCCGTATAGTATAGATATTATAATTTCCACATGCCCAATTCCTCTTCCCTCAAAATACCGTTGGTTCTTCAAGCTCAAACCTCAAACACAATGCCCACTAAACCCCGCTAAACCCAAGTACTGAGCCCAAAGCTCACATTTCCCACAATGCCCTCCTGGAGCATCAACACTGACCTGGACGACATCGACCTCGACCCCTCCGACTTCGGCTCCTCCATACCCCTCAAGAAAGTTCCGAACGGCGACGTTTTCTCTGCCTCTCGCGCCGGCGATGTGGAGCGCCTGAGGTACCTCCTCGACTCCGGTGTTAATGTCAACGCGCGCGACCAGTGGGACTCGGTGGCACTCTACTACGCATGCCTGGCGGGCCACCTCGATGCTGCGAGGATGCTGCTCGAGAGTGGCGCGATATGCTCGGAGCACACGTTTGACGGGGACAGGTGCCACTACGCGGCGCTGAACCTGAAGGTCAGGAAACTGTTGAAGGCGTTCGAGGCGAGGCCGCCGCCGCTCGGGCCCTTGCAAACCGCGATGAGAGAGACTTTCTTGGGTTGTGCGGGGAATAGGGCCTACTTGGAGCAGGCTGATAGTCAGTTTCAGATTTCAGGTGCATTGGATTTTCTCTTTTCCTTTCTCTTTCTAATAGGGAGTGGGGTTAATGGGTTAGTTTCAATTTCAGGGACATGGGGTTTTTCTTTTCGTCTTGTGTGCCAATTTTGTTGGTGAAAATGCTGAATTTCTTGGATTGGTGATGTGGGTTTTGTTGTGTAGGTAAATGGGTTAGTTTTATTTTCTTGTACGTAGGGGTTTTCTTTTCGTTTTGCATGTAAATTTTGTAGGTGAAAGGATCAAAATTTGTTGCATGCTGATGTGGGTTTTTTTGTATAGGTGAGTGGGGATAATGGGCTAGTTTCAATTTCAGGTATATTGGGGGCTGTTTTGTGTGAATTTTTGGTTACGTTTCTTAATTGGTGATGTGAATTTCATATGGGGGGGGGGGGGGGTGAAGATGATAAGTTAGATTCAATTTGCAGGTACAAAATCTGGGTTATTGTTTCTTGTGTAATTATGTTGTGAATGGTTTGAAGTTCTGTCAGTAGAGGTAGTTGTGGAAAGTAAGTTCATTTTGGGTTGAATGCCTGTGTTGGCCGAGCATCTGGGAATGAAAATGTGAAGGATGTTATCTACTTTGACTTATGGGTCAATTTTGTGTGAAATTATCTTGTGGATGAATGACTCAGATGGATATATTGGTGTATTGGAGTGTGGAGATGATGGTGCTAGTTTTAAATTTTGGGACTAGCTCTTTGGGTCGTTTCTTTTTCCCATAGATTATGGAGTGCCCCTTTCATGTGGGTGTTAAATGTTTGTCTTTGATTTGTTGGTTTTGAATAAGTTGATGGGTATAAAAATCTTGAAAGTTGGGATGAATAAGAAAAAATTAGTTGTCAGATTTATTGGTAATTTGGTGTAAAATATGGCAATATTGGGGAAATGTCCTATTCTGTAGCTTAAAGTAAATTTGTGGCTATAGTTGCTTCATCAGTGATGATGCCTACCAGCTCATTTGGTCTTACGTATTTTTCTTCTGCAAATACTATGCATATCAGTCTGACACTCAACATGTGATATTATTGGCTAGCTCTTTCATCAAGCGGGGGATTCAATTCATACCATTTCCCTCCAGATGTGGTATTTTTTGTACAAGGTAGACCGATTGAAGCTCACAGAGTTATCTTAAGTACCCGGTCACCATTTTTTAAGAGGAAGTTTGAAACTGGTTGGAAAGACCGCAAAGAAGTGAGATTTGCTAAGGAAAAACTGTCTTATTATGCTCTTTACAGCCTCATCCACTTCTTCTATTCTGACAGACTAGATGTTGCAGTAGATGACATGGAGGATCTTGTGAGAATATGCAAAGTATGCAAATGTGAATCATTACAAAAGATTCTTGAGAAAGAACTTATTCACCAGAAATATGCAGAATACAAAGCACTGAGGGATGCAGATAATTCTCAGAAACGCTTCATTTTACAGGGCCTGTCCCTTCCTGAAGAAGATCGACTTCCGGCTGCTTTACATCAAATCCTTCAAATTTCCCTTGCCAACTCCAACAGGAAACACAACCAAGACATTAGTGTTGACAAATTGTCATTTTATGTTGGTGCAATGCAGATCAGTAATTTTGTAGATGATCTTGCAGATGTTTGTGTAAGAGTTGATAAAAAGATTTTCCGTTGCCATCAAGTGGTTTTAGCATCAAGGTCAGAATACTTCAGAGCAAGATTATCTCGTATGAAGGATTTTCATGAAGGAAAAGATGCATTACCTGTTGATACCCTTCCATTTCTTGAAGAACATGATTTGAGCACAGAAGCATTCGAGAAAATGATCGAGTATATGTAAGTTTATTCTGATTACAGTAGAATACTGAGCTTAGATCAGAATATTCAGAGGAAGAGATGCTGGAAAGATTATGTTGTTACAATAACCATAGATCACTAGCCTAGCCAGGATTTTCTTGCACTTCTTGACAATTTCTTATGCGATCAATTACTTAACATACTGGGAAAGAAAGAGTTTGATCAACCATTTATTATGATTGCATACGATCATTTATCAGAACCAGACTTATTAGCATGTAACTTATTTTGAATCCTTTGGTTGATTCAGGTACACTGATGGTTTGAAGGATATAGACCCAGATCAGGTATAAAATGTATCAATCAAAACTTCTTGCAGCAGAAATTTCTTCTTTTGGGGGTTCTAACATGCGTTAATTGATCAGGCTGAGGAAATGTTTGATGCTGCTTCTAGATACTTGTTATTTTCTCTTAAGCGTGCTGTAGCTGATGCACTGTTGCCGCACCTGGAAATGGTCTCACCTGCAGAGTTGTGCCATTGGCTGATATTATCAGACATGTACATCTTATCTCTTTATCTATTTGATCTTCCTGAGATATCTGGATTAGTAGCAATAGTAAAGGTGAACTGATGATCTATTAGGCCTATATGCGGGGCTTAGGAAGGTAGTACGTATCTGACTTATTATATTTCTGTGCCATATATATGGTCCATCATACAGCTATCTCATATCTGACAGTTTCTGAGCTCTTGAATAAGGCACTTGGTAAGGGAACTGTTCAGGCACTTACAGTACTGTGGGCTACAAAGATTCAGCTCTTGATCTGCTTCTAGGATACTCATCTAATTCTAACGTTGTCAAGAAGCAGCTTCCACAGTGGATTTGTTGCTTCATATGAGAATCCTTAGTTGGCTATCCATCTGTGGCATAATTAGTACCTGGGAGCACTTCATAGCTTTAAAGCTCTTTCACCTGTTCTTAATATAATCATCATGGGAACCCCAAAAAAATGTCACTTCGACATGTTTTGACAAGAAATAACCTTCGGGGTCACCACAGTTGACATGCTAAATATGCCGTGTTCTGTCATGCGTATCATCCCATCTCATTGTCTATAGTCAACGTCATTCGGTGATTTAACCATGTACAATCTATAGTATGGTCATGGGAAGCCAAATAATTTGACAATAAGCTGGAACCCTTATGAATGATGGCTTTATATAGGGTCAGCAATGAAATTGAGTGAATCATTGATGAGTAAATTATTGAATAGTTTATTAGCCTTGAACATAATTTGTGGTTGTAATAGTGATGAGTGGTTACATTGGACTTATAGGTATGGTGTTGCCAAGATACGGGAGTACTGTCTGGACACAATTTCATGTAATTTTGAGACATTTGCTGATACACGGGAATTCCGAGCAATGCTGTTGACGCTCCCACCGCCATCGGGAGATTCTTCACTTCGCACCACCGTTCCAAGTGCTCCCGGAGCTGTAGTCAATATGGACCAAGCAAATCTTCTTGATGATTTACGAGAGAAGTGGCTTGAAGCTGAAGCTGCTGAGCTTGACCAGAGAGATGAGAGTGCATTTCTCTTTGACAAGCGCCTTGAGATGCTTATGCTTGTTGCTGAACAAGAAAAATCTGATGGGACTCCTGCTGATGAACTTCACGATTGGCCCAGATCACCTGTATCCCCTCCTGCCTTTGTCCCCATGCCAAGCGAACTATAAGAGAAAATATAGGTTTATATACAAATTTTTTCCTGCTGTATAACCAAAACATTCTTTTTGTTGTTGTGTGAACAAATGGGACAATAAAAATTGCAATGCATCGGAGTGCTTTAGTTGGGTTTTACTTTATTTTATTTTTTTGTAACTTCAGTTACTCGAGCATTCGTTATCTTCTTGGATAGTTTTATATTGAAATTGTTGTGTAATTGATTACTGGATTACCATGGAATAATTAACTTCTTAACCATGGAGTAAATGTTCATGATACGACTTCACTACACAAATTAGTGCTATCAAGACCTAACTATAACATCTTTCTGGCAAACATCGTCCATGAACAAGTGCTTGTTGAAGAAGTTTACTCAAGTTCACACTAGGGAAACTACAAGTTCATGATGATTAGCTTTTTATCCATGTCCATGTGAGTCAAGCCAGTAACAATGCCTGTGTCAATGCACTTCCAAGGAGCTCATATAATTTATATGCTATAATGCTTGAGAATCAACTTGAAATGATATACAAGTAATTCCAAGAAGGATGAACATATAATGCTTCAAGCCCCACTTACATTATTCCCCAAAATCAATGTAATTTGAATCAAAAGAATTTGCCTAAGAACAATAACCTTTTAGTTAAAGAAAGAAAATTTACAGGACCCTTTTTTCTTCTGTGGTTTACATGCACATACTAGAATGAGCGCTCTCTCTTATACATGGAGAGCAACATACCATTTGCTAACTACAACCAAATTTACTTCTTCTTTTCCTGTTCTCTTAGAATAAAAACAATAAATAAAGAGGAGAAAGAGGGGGAAAATATTTTGGAGTTGTATTTCAGGTCATTCTCCATCAGGACTTTCCTTTCCTTCGACCTGATCAGAGGCTTCCTCATTTCCAACCTTTGGGGAGAGGGCACTATCTGAACCAGCATCATTGATGGCCATATTTGAGACCTCAGAAACCAAAACTATTTCCCTTTCACCATCCACTGGAGCTACAGGGGATGCATCGGGAGTATTACTGTCTTCAGCAGGGTTTGACTCTGACTCTTCTGCCTGTTGTTGTAGGCTCCAATACATGATGCTAGCCGTCAAAATAAGAATCATCTTCTGGTTTACCTGTAGTTAAGGCACACACGGCAATACAAAGTAGAAATTACTACAAGAGTGATGTATTTTTACATTTGAAAATATCAATTGCAATCTCACAAACCCAGTTCACCTATAAACAGAAAAAGTCAACTCGATAACATCAACTCTTGAACTTCTTCACCCTTCTTTCAAAAGGGATAATTATTTTTTGGTAAGTTAAAAATTATAATGATCCCTTTTGAAAGAAGAATGAAGAATTTAAAAAGGGATAATTATAAAGCCTAATTTGGACCATCAATTACAAAACATAAGCACTAACACCAATACATGTCGCTTTCTCATACAGTATACTTTTGGATTGAAAAAACCTGTTGAGGTGAAGAAAAACGAGTTAAACTGGCCAGGTTGATTTGTAATGTATAATCCTCACTAATAAAAAGACGACAAATTTCTAGGACTTGAATAAGCATACAGGCTCAGAATCATATTCTTCACAAAATGGACTATCAAAATAGAACAGTCCAAAATTCCATATCTGGATTTCGGATCTCTTTTAAACATTCAAATAGTGACAATTTAGTTGGGCCAAAAAATTGAGTAAAAACGAAATGATGATTCATCACAACACTGGCAAATGTGAAGAGAATATATGCATCCAATTTTACAATGATAAACTTACCTCTATAATATCCTCAGGTAACAAGAAAATGGAGCACCCCAGCTTTCGTGCGACACTTATTATATATGTTGCATTCAACTTCTTATCTTCCTCTGCAAAATAAATAACAGTAAAGTGAGATTTTTTTTTTCCTCTTTAATGCTTATACATTCTTCTGATGGTCTGCGGTAAAGCCAAAAAGGTGCAAGCTTGGCAAATTTCTCATTTTTTACCTAACCTGATTTATAAGAAAGTTGACATACCAGTTTCTCCCTTTGTAACAACACTCCAATTCACCACCCTTGGCTCTACAGCACTAAGAAGCTCGAGGAAGAAAATCCCAGTTGAAAGGTTTTTATCCTAACACAAAACGTTAATTCAGACACAAAAACCATAATCATGGGTTACAATCTGATTGTAAAACAATGCCATTGTTTAAAGCATTACCTTAAAGCTCTCCATTTGGGAGTTTCTACCCGCCTTCTTTACTTTGTCATTTGCCCAGTTTAGAATGTCAGCATCTTTTATCTCTTTACCCTTTTTACCTTGGGAGTGTGATCTCAAGTTTTTTAGGAGTTGGAGCATAGTGAACCTCATGAGTTGCCATAAATATGCTGCAAATGGGGTGGCGGCAAGGAGATAAGTGTTATCCAATGGTTTTAGAGCAATCTCTACAAATTACACTTTCTTGAAGAGAATGTTATGAAAGAGGAAAATAATCAAATTAATATAGATATGTGCAAAAATTATTTCAAAGAAAGGAGAATAATTGAAAGGTTAGCCAGTTAGAGAAGTCCCCCAATTACTGATGAATATTTTGTTTCTCTAAGTAAGAGACTAGCCAGTAGCCACATCCAGTGGGACTCAAGCCCATAATAATCCAATCAGCACCAAGCCGGCAATCAATCAAAAGGCCCAATACTCTGGTGTTAGCGCCTCATGACCTTGACAAAAGGCCTATGGCCTCGCCCCTTTTGTGCATCCTGTTGTTTTCTTATAAGTGAGGCAGCTATCAGATAGGTGGAAATTTTCTCACTCTAGCAAGAGTTACTTGCTTTTTCCAACCTTTAAACTACTTGATCAATATGTACTAGTTTCTACTTCGAAGATTTGGGTTCATATAGTCCAAATTAGTAACAGATTTGAATACCTACAAAGCTGGGAAACTAAGAAATATTATTGGTAAGGACTATTCGTATTTGTGTCATATGTTCAAATACCCACTCCATCCCTTTTTGGTGATTCAGTTTTTACTGTTCATATCAAAGAAAATATAAATGAAAGCATCTATCTGTCCTAATTATTTTTTTAGAAGAGTTGTTAGGGTTTATAAGTCATTAGGGTTTGTGGGTATTTTGGTCATTTTGATATTTTCCTAAACCTATATAATAAGATGTGTGGTAAGCTACAAAACAAGTTCAATAGCCTCCACCTTTTGCGTCTAAACTGTTCAAACAATTTTCTTAAGTTGGCTACAAGAATAAAAACACCACAACTTCCAATTATATAGCAACAAATCACCCCCCGTCATATGGATAAACTGAATGGAGCAGTAGTAACAAGCAAGGTAACAGCAGTTTAGGGGTAAAATTTTAAAACTTACCTAGTATGAGCTTTTTATTTCCTTGCACAATATCATTCCCAGCTACATTCACAAGGGAGAAGTTTAATTGCTTTCCAATCTTTATAACTTGGTTGCAGTTCTCAACTTTTCTAAATGGCATCTTTATAGGAGGTTTTGATGCCTGCTTCCAGTTAACTGATTCTGGTGAAACTTTGTCAAGAACTTCTAAAATAACCCATCTGCAAACACAAGGAACCTATCGTCAATCAAGATTCATATGGGCTTGACACTACTGAGCAGAAAACAAAAACCTCACCCATTTCTGACATCCTCAAAAACATTATTGACATAGGTAGCAACTCCAAGACTGTTAATCCACAATCGGAAGCATCTTTCCTCGCGAGACGTTTGTGCATCATCTGTCATCATCTCAGCAAAAGACATCTTTTTGGTGTCGACTGTCAAGCCATTTCTGCAGAGAAAGTTGCATGCCATTAACATTGAACAATCAAAAAAGATAGGGTTTGCACATCCAAGGTTGTACCATCATAAATTACCAGAAAAACGGTTAAGTTTCAGGAAAGGTACCATTAGGAAACTACTATGCAATTTGAGGGATGAAAAATACAAGCGTGAGTGTGAATAAGGAGGAAGAAGTAATAGTACGAACTATATTTACAATGTTGCACATACTCGTGAAATTCAGGACCAACAGTATTAATTCTTCTACAGAAAAAGAGACTTCGTAGATCACCATTTTCACAATCTATCTTTTTTCTTCATCTTTTGTCCAAGTCTACATGGCTAATTGTGGTAAACAACAAGCACACATGCAAAAAAAACTAGGACCAAAATTTCCAGAACAGGTTCAAAAAAAGTTCTACATGAAAACCAACTAAGCGAAATAAAATATTTATAAATTTCTAATTGTTATTACTACTACTAATAGTAGTAGTAGCAGTAATCTAGCATTATAATTATTATCATTATCTTTGTTATTGTTGTTGTTAATGTTGCTATTATTTTTTTTTTTTGTAAGTAATCGTAGATTATTAAAAAAAGCAAAAGGCACAACTCAACCGCACATGAAGTTTACAAGAGATACACCTAGCTAGAAGAAGAAACAAAAATCAATAAAAACATGA
The DNA here is from genome assembly GCA_006937295.1 of Carpinus fangiana. Lineage (NCBI taxonomy): Eukaryota > Viridiplantae > Streptophyta > Magnoliopsida > Fagales > Betulaceae > Carpinus > Carpinus fangiana. Next base: position 1,237,429 of record CM017326.1, on the reverse strand, counting down.
AAGCTAGAAATATTTAAATCAAATGCATATGTCCAATTTATCATATTATTTATTCTAAATGCTTATAAGATTAAAATAGAATGAACAAATTTAACTGGTGAATCATGGCAACATATTTCCAAAGGGGCACAAAAGATCTCTCAGAAATGTAGTGTATGCACCAAATCTTGTGCAAAAGTAAGAGAAGTTCTGCTCCTGCAACAGATCCATATAGAAAGCAGAAGGTAGATCATCACAAATAGCGACATAAACAGATCTACTTACAATAACTAGCAAGTTTATGTACAACAGATAACAAATAGATCATATCACATAAATTAGGTGGCAAATTAGAATCCGTTCATATAAGAGGTGAAAACATCAACAACCTAAGGTTTCAGATTTCAGTTTTTTTTTGGGGGGGGGGTAGCATATTTGCAAACTGAAAAAAAATAAAAATAAAAATAAAAATAAACGTTCCTCACCTGTGCTGGAATATTTGTGCAACAAATGCAAGATTAAGATTTGGTGAACCCTCAACAATGTCCTTAGGAGTGAGGTATCTTTTGCAATCCAATTTCTCTGCATGTGCAAGAACCATATTTGCTCTTTCTGTAGGGTCTTTTGTTTCCAGCTCACCAGGGCCTGAGTGTTCAGGTGCAAGAGCGGTAAGCAGGTAGGTATATGCCTCTCCGTCCTGAAAATGCACAAGGTTGACACATCTGAAACATCGTATAAACACGTCTGCATATAAGTGTTGCAACATTACTATTTCCCTTAGTAGTAAATATGAGTCCTATTGCAGAACTATCATTGATAACACCATGTTTCCACAATTTATTCGCCATTTTCCTCCTTTTTTTATCATAAGAGAGTAGACACAATGGCTTCACCCAGAATAAATATTTATTTATTTATTTATAATTCTTTTTTAAGGTAATAGACTTTTGTTAAAATAGCTGAAAGCCTGAAAGGGTGTAGCCCAAGTACACAAGAAGTGTACCTGAGATAGACAAACCCAGACTAGCTATTCTCATCACTAAGACGTGTCAACTTAAAATTACAGCCTCAGCTATTAGATTCAAGCATAGTGTTTAGTCACTAACAAGCTGGTGAGCGCTCCCTTACCTTCACATCAGACGAGAAGTTTGTAACTTGTTTCTCGTACCCAACTTTTTTCAGATGAAAATTCATCCATTTCAGTAAGACTTTTTCAGGTGATAAGCCCAAAAGCTCCTCCACATCCTGCAGATTGGATTCCATTAGCAAAATAATATGATAATCACTGTTTCCAGCATATATAGCAAAATGCAAAAAGAAATTATAGCCTTTATAGATCAAATAGAAGGAAAAAAAAATCACATTGCTGTCATCCACCAATTCCACCAGTTGAGGAGTTTTCTTCAGATTGAGATCAGCTAATAGTTGAATCTGAACTTGCCACCACAGAAAACACAACACAATCAATAGTGTAAACATTGGCAACCCAACTCTTTGAGTCTTATATGCTGAAATAAGATAATTGCCCTCATTATGGTGTCTAAGTTCTAAGAGCTTATACGCAATGCATAAAAGAAGAAGTTCAAGTTTCATACCTTGATTATTTGAGAAATCAAGCCAAGTAGCAGATGTGGCTACAAAATCAACAAGAAAAAATTGAGCAAGTTTAAAACCAAATTGAAAATATAACAAGAAGAGTAAAATGCTAGCTGGTAGTAGCTTAACTTACTCTTCCTTCAATTAAGTCCTGCTCGCCAATATTAACCACTGTGCAGCCAATAGCTTTTGCAGAATTGAGGCAAAGAGTATGATTCTCATTCCTCTCCCATGGATTCAGGACCTTTTTAGTGTTAATAGCTCGCTCATCTATGGTGCCAGGAACAGCTATATTTATAAGCTTACTACATGAAGCAATTAAAAGCATCAATAAACAGGAGTACCATTATTAGCAAACATAAAAACATCTACCAAAAGTAATCAGTATAAAATAACCACATCTACCAGAGAAGAACTCCATCCTTTACAAGATCAAATAAAGCATTTGTAGATGGATCCATGGGAAGATCCTTCTTCAAAAATGGATCATCTGCCAGGTAGCTGTTAATGTGGGCAACATAAGAAGCCTTCTCGGATACGTTAATTGAGTGGTGAACGGTTGTTGTTGTGGCCTTGAGAAATGAAGAAGAATTCTTTGAACCACCTGATTTTGCTGTAGCTCGAGATTGTAAATTTAAATATGCCTGCCAATTAACAACACTCCTCAAATTTGTCATCCCTATTCATTTCATCACAGTTACCTTCTCAGATTCATCATGCACAGACTTTTTTTTTCGTATTTTTATATCAAATTTAGTAAAACCATAATTCATTCGCCAAATACCAATAGCACAGTAAGCACATAATAATAAATGGAAAAGAAGCATAAGATCCCATACTTCAAAGACTCACCCGAAGGTAGGATTCAAAATCAATTTCTTCGTCCATATCCTTATATGACTCCCCCAAGATATCCTTAATCTCATCCTCAGTAAACATTTCGGTAAAAGCCTTCAATTTTACAAAAACGGCTGGCAAATCTCCCACCTTGACTCGACCAGATTGAGTCCTTACAGAAACATACTGAAACCAATGCAGCCCAGTCAACATCTCACCCCCAAAATCATCACTTAATCATAAATATTATCAAACAAACGAATGTACAAATTCAAGATTATTATTCAAAATGCACATATTTGAGAACAGAGAAATGCGTACTTTGGCTTTGAGGGTACGAAGCTCCACTTGGGTGAATTGACTATGCAGCCATGAATCAGACACAATAACACCCACAAAACCAGACATCTTGACCTTTGTTTGCGCAAATTCCCCAACACTTAGAAGAACACTGAACGCCCAGAAAGTATATAGTCACATATTACATATGTTATATCAGAATAGCAACAAGGTAGCATGAAATTCAATAACCAAAGAATAAGAAGACACAAACGCAGATCCATATATGTAAAAAGAAATAGAAATCCGATCGAGAAACCATACTGCACATCTAAGTTAACGTGCATGCATATCCAATTACGCGGTTTTCGATTGATCCAACACTGGAATCCAACAAGGAGCGTAAGAACACCTCAATTTCAATCAAAATGAATCAAATTCAAACCATACAAAGAAAATAATCAATACCCATGTAGCAAAATGAAGATTTGAACCTCATGAACCAACAAATTCAATGAAAGGGAATCAAATTTGAAGAGAAATAATAAAACCCACGTAGCAAAATTGAGTATTTAGAGTGAGAAATGCGGAAAAGTACCTTATAGACTATAAGAAACTGATGCTGAAATTGAAAGCTTTCTCATTTTATCATTCTTTTCTGCGCAGGTTTTGGCTGTTCAAGAGAGAGAGAGAGAGTTTTTTTTTTTTTTTTGGGATTGTTTTTTGATGCACAAATGGAACAGAGGCTTAGGGGGTTGGGAGAGAAAAGCGTGTTGCCTATAGGACCCGCGAAGACCCAGGGGAAGCAATTGCCTCTTGAGCAAGCAGAGAGAGAAAGAGGCCAAAGCGCAGGCCAAAGGTGGTGCTTTTATTTATACCATCTCCATTAAACACTCTTCATTCAATCTTTACGTGGAGCCTTCTTTGGTATGAAAACTATATTGGAAACTTCTATTACCCCGAAGTATTGGACTTCTTGTGGTGGTAATCTAAAACTTCTATTTTTTATAATTTTGGCACTTAATAATTTGTCCTTTTTAATTCCACCAATCCGTTATAATTTTCTGTTAAATCTTAACGAAACATGCAAAAATCCCTAAAATTTTCATGTTTAAAATAAAATAAAAATTCCTAATGTTTACTGGGGTATAAGGGACATCTTCTATATTTATCATTTAATTTCACCCTAAACCCTAACGATGAAGCTGAAACTAAAAGGGGTTGAAAGTTGAAACATTGGTAACCAACATTGTAAAAATTAAAAATTTGAGGTTATGATTGCAAAACCCTTGATACTTGAGGGTAACTAAAGTTTTCCTGAGATATATTACAAAAGAGTAATGGCATGATCACATCCTAATCAACCATTTGATCAATCTTTGTTAACAAAAAAAATTATGAGTTAGTTGTGACTATCACGTCATCATTATAAAATAGTTATGAAATAAAAATATAGCATCTAGCACTACTCATTACAAAGATTGAGATTTTTCTATTTGAGGCCAAAGCAATTATCTTTTGGCTTTTCGTTATTGACAAGATATATCAATTTTTGTGGCTCATTTTAGTGCAAATGTGAAGACAATATTTTAAGGGACCAGGATTGATTTCTGTCCCATGTTTCGATTGTGAAATGGAGAGATCCTATTCCACTTGAAGGTACCATTTAAGCAAATAAGAATTTTGTCCTAGTGCATAGGAAGATTAATTCATTGGATAAGATTTTATTTTATTATATCTAATAGTCTATATGATGTCAGGTTATTAAAATTTTTTAAATAATATGGCAATATATTCATCACCACGTGAAATCATATACACCGTTAATTTTGAATACCTCATCTCTATTTTAGGGATCCTGTTCTGTTTGAGTGCCTCAAGTTTCCTTTCTTGCATCTTCTATTTAATGCACATATTGCATCCTACTTGACCTTCTATATCATTAGTTATTAATTTGAAGAACAAAAATTATTCAACCAACCTTTGATTATCTTTAAAGAGGGAGAGAGGGAAAGTTTCCTCATCAAAGAAATAGGCATTTATTTTTTTAGCCATGGACCGGGATCATCTCCGGTTGAAAAAAATTGGAGAAAAACAGGTTAGTTATAAGTAGAAGGTAAAATGATAATTTTATGTTTTATGTGGACAATTTTACCTTCCTCTTATAACTAGCTGGTTTTTCTCTGGTTTTTTCAACGGGAGATAATCTTATTTCGTGTGACATAGCCATAGGGGCTCTTTGATTTCATTTCAAACTATGCACAAATAATTTTAAAACGAAGGGGAGTAATGACTTCCCGGCCCTTTGGTTCCGTCTATATATATATATAACGAAATTAGATTTGCCCTCAAGAGACTTTGAAACAAAGCTCCCCCATTTATTAAATTGTTTTTTTAGCAACATTTGTACTGCATATAGTTAATCCAGTTATATTTTGTATTTAATAATGTAAGGTGACAAGGGCATGATGGTCGAAGTTGCCCTAGCTTACCGACCAAAAAGAAGTAATTAATATTAATAATAAAATCCCACGTTTGAATGGAATGACCTTTTGTCTCGAGGGTTAACTTAAAAAGGATGTGCAATATTGCTCAACGGCCACCGACCAATAACAATTATCAACATACAATGTCGGCAGGTTTGACAAACACGGGTGGCTTGCCCACCTTTCTGCCACCTCCCATCTTTTATGTTTGTTTTAATTATTTAATTAATATTTATTATTTCATAAGTTCAATTTAATACTCGAACCATTTAATTTACATGAGAGATAAATGACAAATACAAAGTTCAAACTCGAACCATTTAACAAGGTGTCTTTTGGATTCTAGGATTTTTTTTTCTTTTTAGAGAAAAAAAAAGGCAGATGGGTGAGACCAACATTAGATTTTACTAAGGCATGACTATAGTAGTATTTATCCATTGAGAACCACACTAGAGAAGCCTAAACAATGGCAACTGTAGACGTTCCTTCAAGTCTGATTAAGTCATAGCCTAATCCAACTTCATCGAGATATCAATGAGACTCAAGACGGCTAATACTAATAAGATTGATGATTCTCATTTTAGAGTTGAACTCTTAGCGAAAAATACATTCCCAACCACTTTAAAAATTTTCTTGAAGCGACTGAACCACCATTACGGATGGTCTTTTTTGCTTGATTGTTCTGAATTCTATCTCTACTACCGAGCCAAACATTAAATTTTGTCTTGTTTAATTCCTCACAAATGAAGTTGTTAAAAATAATAGACACGTCTTTAATGACACAATAATAATACTAGGAAAATACTTAACATTTCCTTTTTTTTATACACTCTCAAACATATTTTATATTCTCTTCTCTAATTGCTTTAAAATGTTATTTCTTACCAGTTTTTAATTATATTTTATTTCCATTGTAGCATTGTATGCATTTTACCTAGTCTCTAGCTAATCTGTTGGAGGAAAAAAAAATGGTTATATTAACTAAATATAATTAGGAGGAAACTTCATTTAACCTCTCTTAGAGTGTAACAATCTTTCAATTTTTTATTATTTTTTTTCAATTTCACTTATCTGTTTGGGTTTTTTGTTAAATCCTATCTAAATTTTCCAAATACCCCCATTTTTAAAATATATCTATAAAATTGTAAAGATTCATGCGTGAATATTTTTTCAAATTTTGTTAAATGCTAACCAACGCCTAAATTCTTGTAATTTTTTCCCTTAAAAAAGATGACAATTTTAACACCCCTCTATTAGGATTTAACGAAAAATTCTAATGGATTGACAAATCTTTTTTTAAAAAATAAAAAAAGGAAAGATGGATATAGTAAACTAAAAGTTTTCACAGTTAAGCGAGATAATTATAAATGTGATGGAAGTTTAGAGAAGTTAAGTAATGTTTCCCTTATAACTAAATATAGCTAAGATAAACCCTAAAATTATTTAGCATTTTAACTAATCTACAATTTTATCTGACCTATTTTAGGAATTTGCGTATCTTATTCTAATAGTTTATGCAACAAAAAGATATTTTTATATTAGTGATTATGGATAGATAAATAATATCCACTCAAAAATAAAAATAAAAAGATAGATAATATATGTATATATGTTGTCCGATTGTCGTGTCCGATAAAACCACGCGGATCCCGTGACGCATATGCTCCATCGCCGGACCAAACGGGAAGTCAAACTTGTTTTCACACAACAAAAAATCCCGCCGAGTCAAGTGTATGTCAAATTCTCATCTCGTGTTATATAACTTATATGCCCAAAGGCCCATAGTGGATTAAAAAAAATGAACAAATTTGATTCAAGCCCAAGCCCAAGCCCAAGCCCAATTTTGAATTGGCTAAATAATTATTATTATTATTATTATTATTATTTTTTTTGTTTCTCTATGAATGAACATGGGACATGTTTTAGTCCATCTTCTTTCGACATCTTTCATACAATGGGCTATGCATATAACCTAATAGGGCATAAAATATTTTGTTAAAGTATTAATTAAATGATTAATTTTTTTTATTGATTTAAGCTTTTGAAATAAAATAGTAATTTAATATGATATTAAAGTTTACAATTTCCTATTAGCTTAAGTTTTTGAGATAATAACTTCTTTTTTTTTTCTTTTTTTTTTTAAGATAAGTGGTAATTTAACACATCTTAATAGTTGTCATGTTATTATTATTATTATTATTGTTGTTGTTGTTGTTGTTTGCCTATTCAATGCGGGAAAGGGGAAGTTGTCATGTTATAGCTATTTGGGCATTACTAATACTCATAATTTCAAATGGAAAGTTAAAAATACGCGTAAAAATCACATGCTCTAAAAGTGGATATCAATTTAATAGATTGAGTTGAAAGAAAGAAAACTTTGTTCCGTCAAATTAAAGGTTAAAGTCAATATAAGTGTGTTTAGCACATAGGGATGTTTTTCGAATCACCTGTTATACAATGACATGGTTTTTGTTAAGAGAGAAAAACAAAAAAACCAAACATGTAGGAACTCTAGACTTACGTAGTTTACCCTAACTAGGCTATGTTCATAGAGTTGCTGCGAATTCTCCACTCTGATGAAAGTGATAATATAGAGAAGTTTACAACATGATAAATATATATATATGTCGCCTTGAAGCAAGCTTCACTGGCAAACCTCTTGTGAGTTCCTGAGTTCCACGTAGAGACAATTTTCTTTATTTTTTTAAACCCCAAAATCAACAAAAGAGCGTCAATTAGGTGAAAAAAAATAATAATAAATAAAAATAAAAAGAGAAAAGGAAAAGAAGGTTAGTTTGTACCTAATTTGGGTTAATACTTAATGTGCCAACTAAATTGTTTGGCTTCAACTTGTCCTAACCCTTGAGAGGTCCACACCAGTTTGGCATCTACCTAGTAAAGGTGCAATAATTGTCGAAGTGGGTATCATTCGTTTTGGTGGTGACCAATTTTACACAACCCGTGAAGATATTTGTTGCGGCAAAATGGGTTGTAATAAATGAGCATTTAAAGACTAAATCTCAGCTTCTGTTGGCTGTGTGCCATCATCACATGAAATAAGTTTGGCCCGATTCTTTGAGAAGAGAGTAGCCCTTTCGATCCAGGTCTCCAATTCATGCAAATGAATCTTATTGAAGCGTTCTCGTAATTGAAAAAAATGTCATACAATTGAGGTGTCTTAATTGTGAGTGGGTGTTGATGAAGTCCCCTTTCTGAATACGAGCTCTCATTGCTATGGCAGCCCGAATCCTTGCTTTGATTAGTAAACTTTATCAAGAGCTTCTTATAATTATCTTTGTTTCATTGTAGGGATCTCGATTCGTAGCCCTTTCGATCAATGGATTTAGGCATAGCATTGGCTAAAATATATAGAAGATCTTGGGGGTGATTAGTTACATGAAGATGGGTTTTATAAGATCATAGGGGAAATAAATCCAGGTGTTTAATGTAAGGTGCAACCAACTTTTCCACACTACATACATTTCCCAGTTATGGGAATTAACTTCCTAATTACACAATTTCAATTACATATCCATCCACCTTTGAGAATGCAAATAGAAGAATAGCAATTACACAAGCAATAGAGTACCTAAATATGTTAAAAAATGATAACTAGAGAGTTATTCACATGCCAAAAATCCTTTTATTACGAGAAGATTCCATATACAAACCCTAACCAACGGCCACTGCTCTAGAAGGATCGGGATTGGCTACAATTTTCTATTCGTATTGCAGCCTTTCCAATTGTAATTGTAAGAGACTCTTAATAGGACTCACTTTTATAAACAGGTATTCGGGCCGAGTAAGCCAGACAGGTGAACCCCGTCGAGGGCTTCTCACAACTCTATGCCCGATTAAAGGAGACAAACAATTGCAAAAAAATCCCAATTGTAAGGGTTCTCCATATGCTTTAGAGGCCTTGTTGTGTCCTTTATTCCTTCCTATTTCTCCAATCAAGTTCTTTGAGTAAGGGTGGTAATGACCAAACAATCCTTATCAAAACTTGATTGGCAAGGGTGACCATATTGCTAAAAAAAAATGCTTGCCACAATAAATTTGATTAAACTTGTAGCCTTAGAAAAGGGTGGACAGTGACATACAACATACTTTAACAAAAGAAATCATGAGTTTTGCTGTTTTTTTTTTCCCTTTTCTCATTGGTCATGTCACTTTTGGAGGAAGATTTTCCTAGAGTCCTGCTGAAGTAACAACTTGTTTAACAGAAGTTTGAAAAGGCACCATTAATTGATTCTGTGCCAATCTTACAGCTCAATATTATGCCATTTTCACATTATAACACAAGAATTGAATTTGATAAAATTGATTACAACCATTTTAGTATACAAAATGAAGGAAAGGCAATTTAAATGACAGATCTGACATTCTCATACATAAATTCGACAACAAATATGTTCAAAAAAAAGAAAAAAAAAATGGTTTCAGTGAAAGCAAATGAAAGACATCCAAATAACCCTCTCATCAACATAAATAAAAAGATTCAACAAATTCTGATTCTCCCTCACAAGAACAAGACCAGCACACCTGAAAGTGCCAAAACCATGTGACTCCAAATTCCCCAGCTGATCATCCTGTAAGAAGAACTTGGGGAAGATGTGGGAGATGACTTGCCTTCAGTAGTCGGTCCAGATGAAGAATCTGCTGTAGGGGCAATATCTGGAGATGGTGCTGGAGCTGGGGTTGGAGGAATGTCGGTGCCAAAGATTGCCTCAGGAAGAAGAACCTTATCAACCTGATAAATTGCAACAGGATCAGTGGAATGAACACTACTGCTAACCTTTGTGTCTGTCCATCCTGAACTGATGTGAACTGTCCCAGACACATCAGTGAAGTTCAAAGTGTATTGGCCACCAGCAAAAGTAGGAATAGGGCTTGATCCGCTGAGGTTTTTGAAGTCAGAAAGACTGTAGTAATGTGGTAAGCCATGGAAGAGCAAGAGTGATTTGAGCTGGTCTTTTGTGAGATTGGATAGAGAAGGCTTTTTGAGAGATGAGAAGGCAGTGTCTTTTGGTACAAAGAGGGTGATGCCTTCCTCAGTGTTGTTGGCTTGGTTTTGGAATGTTTCTAAGACCTTGGTGGACTCAAGGTAGCTGAGGAAGGTGTGGAATGGACCAGCTACAGTGAGCAAATCTGTGAGGTTGACATATTCTGGTGCTGGTGCTGGGGCTGGAGTTGGGGTCAGTGAGGGAGGTAGAGCAGTTTTCTGAGCATATGCTGATGAAGAACACAGAAAAAGCACCGTACTAATAACCATGATAGTCATGGGAAATTCCATGTTTTTCATAAATCTAATGTTGTTTTTTGATGTGACCAGGCTCTCCAAATTCCTGCAAGAACTAAAGCCAGTCAGCAGCACAAATAGATCTCACTATCTCACCATATTTAGCACAAATCAGTGGTCTATATCTAATTAAACCACAATGTGAGTTGAAATTCTTTCAAATTCCCTAGCTCCAAGATCAAAAACCCATTTCCAAAACCCAACTCAACAATCCTCTGCAAGAACCAGATTTGAAACCAAATTCCAGATCTTGACCAACTTATCAAGAAATTAGTTAATACCAGAAAAAAAGGAAAAATGAATCAAATGTCATAAAAACATAGAAGCAAGCACATAAGTACAGAAAAAGGTCAGAAGATCTAAGAAACTAAATTAAACCACAATGCAACAGATGACATTGAAATTTAAAGAACACTTTTTACCACTGTTTCTTAGTAAACCCAAGTCAACAAATTTTTCTGTAAGACAAAAAGCAGGCCAGTCACACAATGTACATATCACCCACAGGAAAGAAAAAAAGATCTGGATCAGCTCAAGATAGCAGCCACACAAAATAAACATACACACACTAAAGAGAAAAAAAGAAACCAAAAGGAAAAATAGATAACCAACTCATAGAAAGAAAGAAAAAGGTGCAATGGGGGCAGAGATTGAAGGACACTGACCTCACCAATGAGGAACTCAGAGAGAGAGAGAGAGAGAGGTGGGGAATGATAATGCAATGGAGATTGGAGACTGCAATGTGTATATAAAGAAGGATTGATTAGTAAAGATAAAAATAGTGGGTGTTTAACAGCTGGGGTTGAAGATACAGATAAAAAAAAAAAGGTGTAAGTTGTAAGAGTAGGTACAAGTTTTACATTAACCGAACCAGGGAAGGTTCTTCTTTGGAGATAAAGTAATAATAGGTATACGTACTGCAAGAACTTTCTCAGGAAAAAATGAGTTTTTTGTAGGGTGGGCTTTCAAAATCATCTCAACTAATTCGTTTTTTATTCCTCGAGTACTCCAAACTTTCACTCTACCCCATATCAACAAATCTCTTTCAATTTCTCTGCCATTTCTCGTTGCTTGATGATTCACACAACATGTCAGGATTTGTTATTAAAAAATGGGTAAAACTCTTTTAATTATGACCATCCCCAGTTTATTTGAACAAAAAATAGCAGCTCTTTTAATTGTTATCGTTCTATTTAAAAGAAGGGTTAAATAGTTTATTTACTCCTATGATTTAAGTTTTTTTTTTAATCTTTTTTAATTTTGTTTTTATTTTTTGATTCTTAGGGTTTAGTTTTATAACAAGAGGTCATGTTAGTTTGCCTAAAGACAGAAATAGTCTTTCCATCAAAATTTCGTTCAAAATTTGACAAAACGTCATGTTAGTACCAATCACGGTTTAACACATGTCCATATAATTAATTAATTTAAAATAATAACTTTCTTAAAACAAAAACTACGACCACCGCCCTTTGGCCATTTGGGGGTGGCTGGCCGCCCTCTTTGGCCATAGGTGTGGTTTGGCCACCTCAATGCCAATTGAAATTTATTTTTTTCCCAAATGGTCAAAGGTAGCCACTCTCAAATTTTTTTTTAAAAAAAAGAATAAAAATAAAAACTGAATTAGATTTTTTTTTATTTTTTGTAAAAAAAAAAAAAAAAAGGCAATTTTTCTAACTGACCAAAAGATTGATTACGGGTAATCAACTAATCACATAAATAACATGACAATTTTAATTGGAAACAATAATAATGATTTAAAGAATTATGTATAATAAAATAGTATAGAAATTTTAAGAATATCCTCGTCTCATCTCCGGTAGAAATTGATGAAAATATCGTGGGTTGAACCTGAAAGAACAGAGAAAGTTTCTTAACAGGGGCCCACCATGAGATTTGGACCAACCAGCGTGGGCTGTCGTGTTGTTATTCCCACCACCACCACCAGGCCCGATGCCAACTGCGCTCAATGATTTGGCTAACATGCGCACCCCCACACGACAAGTGTTTTTACTTTTTCGTGTTTGGAACAGAAATTTCAATAATTTTACCATTAGGATTATTAATAATTTAGATAATAAATATAAATAAAAAATATGAGACTTATTTACTCGAATAAATTTCAGACAGTACTCGGTTGAATGGGTAAATTTAAATTTATGCAGATTTTCTAACGATATGAATAGCAAATTATTGTCTCAAAATAATAATTCAATCAATTATGAATCATGCCCTATAAAACGGTAATGATTAGCTCGAATTTTTCATCCTCTTTTGTATTAAAAAAAAAAAAAAGCAAATTATTGAAAATCTTAATGTGTCCTCGGTGCTCATGATAGCTAAAGCTGCTCTCTTTACAAGGAAAACGACGCCGTCTTCTCTCTGTCTCACTGGAGCTGCCGACCTACCAACCATTTGGTCGATTTGTCGCATTGTAGGCGTAAATATGGAATATGACAGTTTGGAAAATGGAAATATTGGGATTCACATACCAACTTAAAATATTAGGAAATATTATCTCGTTATTATTGGGAGTAATTGGAAGTTAATACTCTTACAAAAAAAAAAAAAAGTTAATACAATTATTTGGTATAGTTTTTTTTTTGTTTTTTTTTTTGAGATGTCCACGCCAAGGGTAGGGAGACGGGGGATTCGAACTTATGACCACCGCTTCATAAGGTGTGGTTCACAGCCAATTGAACTACCTCTTAGGAACTATTTGGTATAGTTAGTTAGGCATGAAATAACATTGACCATGATATACTTACCATATATATATATATATACATGGTGAGACAATGGTGGATAAAAGTGTAGTTTTTTATTTTTATTTCACTTTGTTAACTTGGGAGTTCTAATTTATTCTTTTTTTTAAAAAAAAAAAAAAAAAGAAGAAAAAAAAATCTAATCTAAGAGTTGATTAACATTGTCGAGGATAAAATTCACTATAGGTTCTACTTAGCTTCCACTATATCTCAACTACCCGACGAACGTAAAACATACAAGTAGTTACTAAAAACCTTTATAAAAAGGATGCAACGCATCAGGTAAAAGAGATCGATCAATTCCTTAAAAAACTATGAACTCATTGTATATTCTCTCTCTAAACAGTAATACTAACTTAAGCATCAGAGTTTTTACAACCTTCAGGCTGTCGTACCAAAAATTGCTCTAATTATATCATAAAAAATAAGGTAAAAGAGATTGATCAATTCCTTTAAAAACTATGAACTCATTACATATTCCTACTCTAAACAGTAATGTTAACTTAAGCATCAGAGTTTTCTACAACCTTCGGATTGTCATACCAAAAATTGCTCTAATTATATCATAAAAATAAGAATAAAGTAAGTGAGATAAAATTGTAATTTCTTGGATTACTAAAAAGAAAAATAGAAAAGTAAAAAAAATTGATGAGACTTTGTCTTGGGGGAGCAAACCGGAGGGAAGGCATGTGAAGATTCATTGGAGTTGGCGGTCAAATGAAGTTGGTATTTTTTAACTAATCAATATCATAAGCTGAAAAAACGGCATTAAATATTTTCACGGAGAAGATGAAATTACTAATTAGTGCTATTCTCACGGGGGGAGGCATCAGGCATGTGAAGTTTCATTGAAATTTGCGGCAAAGACAAGTCAAGTCTTTTAATTAGTCATAAAAACTAATTAATTTGGACTTTCTATGGCACTATCACACGTGACCCTCGTTTTAATTTAATCAATATTTCTAATTAATTTTTTTTTTTTAAAAAAAAATTAAAGCATGCGGTCGATGCATCATCTTCTAAGACCAAATCTTTATTTTTATTTTTTGACATGTTCATACAAGAGAGGGATGAAGAATTCAAACTAATGACCTTTACTTCATAAGGTGTGGTTTATAACCGATTGAACTATCTCTTAGAAATCAAATCGTCCTCTAAGACCAAATCTCTTTGCGGACATGTACATCGGAGGCATTCATGTTAGACGAGCTACTATCCACCTCCCACCGAGGCATCTTCTCTTGTAGTCCCGAATGATTGTTGTATCTCTGTGTTTGTTTAGTTTAGTAAGGAATCTTAAAAGTTAATTTTGTTACAAATTGAATAAAGAATCAAAAGGGAAAAGAAATTATTCATAATTTTGGATTTTTTTATAATAAAAAAAAAAAAAAATTAAAGAGAAGGTGGAGGGTTATTATCAGGTATGGCTAGCTGGTAGGAAAGCCTTGTCAAGCTGATTCTCTACCCATTCAATTTGTTGCGTCTTGACTCATAATTCATCAACCTTGTTAATGTCCCCATCAAACAAAGTGCATCACTTGACAAGGAAGATAGTTTTCTTGGGCCCTCTCATCTTCATGCTACAAATATTGTGGTTACTCAATTGGAAAGTGTCCAATCTTGTTTGGGAGGTGGAATCAACTTAAATTTGGATCCTAAATTTCAAAAAAATTCATATAGTTATTGATGTTTTGGGCGTTTGGAGTTTGTACTGAGCTTGAATTTCTTGAAAAAAAGAAGAAGAAGAAGAAGAAGAACGTAAGTAAAACTCTAAGTTTTTCACATAATTGTATCTTAAATTTGATTAGTTGTACCTAATATTTGTAAATGACATATGTTAAACATGATGGAAGTAGCTGTTAGATTTTATTAAAATAAATAAAATTATTTATTTATGGGCATTTCCAATAAATTATGAAATATATTCTATATCTAAAGCTTATATTTGCATTTAGTTTAAAGGGAAAAATACAAAATTAGTCCATGTGGTTTACCTGATTTACAATTTACTCCCTGTGGAATCAAAACGAATTTAAGAGTCCCTATGATATGCAAAAGAAAACAATTTAGTCCCTACCGTTAAATTTCATCCATTGACTTAACGGATTCCGTTAGTGTGCCACATCACATCAAATAAAATTATGATGCATATCATATTTTATTTATGACTTTTAAAAAAATACACTTGGATTTTTCACGTCATATTATTATGTCAACTAATACTCCCACATCAGCTTTTTTTATTTTTATTTTTTATATATATATGTTAAACACATCAGGTAATATATTTTAAAAAACCCTAATTCTACCAAATTATTGACTTTTAAACCTAATTCAAAAGAAAACAATTTTCTATTTGTAGACGTTTAGTTTTTTAGGCTTATCCCCTCCTCCTCCTCTTCTTCTACTTCTTCTTCTTGTTCTTGTTTCTTCCTATCTTTTTCTCCGTCATCTTCTTGTCGCTTCTTCACCCAAGTTTGTGTCTCCACTAGGAAACATGGAAGGCAAGTCTGAAAATTAAATTTCTATATCTTGATCAAGGTTGTCGGCAAATAAGTTATGTATGGAGGTTTTTTTTTTTTTTTTTCCTCCGTCTCTATCTTTGTACTTCCCTCTTGAAAGTTGCCAAGAAAAAGAGAAATTTCAACATGGGAGAAGAGCATAAGAGAAAAAGTAGAAGAAAGGAAGAGATGGAGAAAAGAAACCACGACAAGAAAAAAAAAATGGAGTAGAAGATAGGAAGAGACGGAGAAAAACAAACCATGACAAAAAAAAATGGAGAAGAAGAAGAAGAAGATACAGAGAAAAAAAACCATGACAAGAAAAAAATGAAGAAGAAAAACCACAACAAGAAAAACACAAAAACGGAGAAGAAGAATAAGAAGAGGGGATAGGCCTAAAAAACTAAACATCTACCGGTAGAAATTTTTTTTTTTTGTTTTTTTGTTTTAATTAGATTTTCAAATCAATAATTTGGTAGAATTAGGGTTTTTAAAAATATTTTACCTGATGTGTTTAATATAAAAAAAAAAAAGAAGAAGTTGAGGTGGGAATATTAGTTGGCATAATAATATGACGTGAAAAATCCAAGTGTGCTTTTTAAAAGTCATAAATAAAACATGACATGGGTCATAATTTTATTGGATATGACGTGGCACACTAACGGAATCCGTTAAGTTAATGGATGTAATTTAATGGTAGAGACTAATTTTATTTTATTTTACATACCACACGTACTTCTAAGTTCATTTTGATACCACATGGAGTAAATTGTAAATCAGGTAAACCACATGGACTAATTTTGTATTTTTCCCTAGTTTAAATATTTACATTTGTCATGTCAATCTAAAATTTTGAAGTGTAGGGAGAAAAGTTTGTCCCACATTGGCTAAATATAAAGAACTCAACTATTGAGCTCGGGCTTAGGCGTGTCAGTTATCACGAGTTCGGGCTTTGGGCCCCATACAAAAACCTGAGACCTTGAATAAGAAGCTTGCGAGAAATCAATGAAAATTTGATCGTTTTATAGTTGTTGTAATAAATTGAGTTGAAGGAATTCTCAAACGGAAAAAAAAAAAAAAAAAGTCCTCCCTAACATGTGAAACAATTTTCCTCGGGCCCTAAATGTGAAGCCTTAGCTCAGCTCAACTGGTGAATAAATAGGGTGGGTAGAGGTATATTTGTAGTTTAAATATTATCAAATCCAAGAAAAATATTTTTACAATAATTGAACTTAAACATAATGAAAGTAATTCATGCTTATGTAGAATTTTTCAATTAAAATTCAATTTCTTGGCATTTATGAGCTAGATATTTGGCTTGTAGAGCAGAAACAGAACATGCTTGATTACAAAGGCTTTGCAATTTATCATATTGAACCAACATTGTGGCATTAATTGGCCTTGAATTAGAAACTTGGTCACACACCCTGGTGCTATTTTCATTTCAACAACCAGTTATCCAATATATTAAATATTTACTTGAAATCAGAGGTGAATTACCAAGACATGATTTGTACTCAGAAATCAGAATCACTACTTTGATACCATGTCAAATTATCATTTATCTCAAAAGCTTAAGTTAATAAGAAATAATAAATTTAATCGTTTAATTAATATTTTAACAATATTTACATTTTTGACTACTTGCAATTCTCCATTGGTAAACCTATGCTGCTCATATAGTTTATTGTGCTCCAATTCAATTTGTGAAAAAAGAAAAGAAACTATTGTTGCTAATCCTTGAGCTTGTGGTCGCTTGATTAGGGCGGAACTAGAATTTTAGGTGTGGGAGTAAAACTAAAAATAAAAAATAAAAAAAATTAGGAAGAATAATATTGATTTGAAAAGATTATAGAGTTATTTTTTTTAAAAAAAAATGGTAGACACATTGAGGCATAGGGGAGCTTTAGCCCCCAAGCCTAAATGCAGTTCCACCCCTTTCTACATGGATTGTTAAGACTGAACAAAATATTTATTAAATCAACCCTTCAATAATGATAAGAGCAACATCAACAACAATAATGATTGGAGTGCTGCATGTTAGGTAGAAGTTTGATAATCAGAGTTGGACCCATGTTGTCTTGAACTACTATGTCCACAACTTTTGTTTAAGAACAGGTTGTGTTGTTCTTGATCATTCAGGCAAAAGAGAATATGCCATACATCCCATCCTAATTCCAATCTGGAGCTCTTGGGTAAATGACAAGCTTATTCTAACCAGTGCATTCCAATTCCAATTCCAATTTCCAGACCCTCTTCTTTTATGTTTAGCATTGAACACCAACTTTATTCTCATTGGTGCAACTGAGGTGAGCATAACTAAGTCATAGTTTTCTCAATTTAATAGCAGCATACCTTTTTGTGGAATAGCTTCAATTAATCAGCAGCAGCAGCAGAAGAAGAACATAAAAGGCAACCATATGAGCATGAGTTAAGAATTCAAGAAAAAGGAACAAAGGAAGGTTAATTTTGATGGTGAAAATGAAAGGTGTGTTTCAGCTCACTTTAGCAGTATCAGCCAAAGAATATGAAAGGAAAGGCACTATCTACTGCTTTTTAACATCTCAACATCCCACTATCTGCTGCTTTACAACTTTTTTTTTTCTTTTTTCACTTTCTTTTTCTTATTATATTGTTTTGCTGAGGCAAACGCTTTACAACCACTGATAGAAAGATGAAACCCAGTGAAAGCTTAGACTTTGAAAATAATGGTAGTGCAGGGAAGAGCATCAAATAGACAATCTAACTTCTCCTTTATAAAGGCAGTCACTAAAGAATCCCTCACACAGACACTCTTCTCTCTTACAGTCAAGTTTTATGGAAATTTAAAGCTGATTATGATTAAATAACATCAACTGAATAATGGGATATATGCTAGGGTTCGTCAGTAAGTTTCTCAGTTAGGTAGCAGCCCATTCCTTTCGGATGCTGAAGGTATAGTTGATCTCCAAGTAGCTCTTGTTATCATCATCAAGAAACTGCAAAGGAGAAGGATACATGAGACTGGATGGTGGTAACAATATTACTGCAACAATAAAGATAAATTTTGTAACAAAAATGTATTAAAAAGTAATTGTTGCACTCTAGGTCTTAGAGTCCATTTGGCCTTGCAATTTCGCAGGTCAAAAGTGCAATTTTAAATAAAATCATGAAAAGTGTATTGTCTGCAAATGCATTTTTAAAAAATTGTGATTTGAAAACGAAAAAAAATTTACGTTTTCAAATCATAGACAATTAGTTGAGTGCGTTTTTAAAATACACGACTTTAAGGTTAAACTACAATTTTAAATACTAAAATGTGATTTTACCAAACGCTTAATTGTGTTTTCAAATCAAATCGCCATTTGTTTTGAAACCTTAAATGCAAACGGACCCTAGTTGGGGTTGTGGCACCAAGACATGGATTGAGACTTATCTTAAGTTGTTCAGCACAATTCATATAAAAAAGCCAAAAAATAAAGGGCAAGCATATCAAGTCTACATCAAGAAATAAGTTACCAGTTCAGCATGGGCCATAACTGTTGCAAAGTTGGCCAAACAACAGTAAATTCATAGTGAATATGTTTACCAGATAAAATGGCAAATTAGAGACGACAGATCATCTCCTGCAAAGTGGTACAATTTGACTTCTTTCTACATTATAATTTCATAGGCAGGACCTTGTATAGAGACAAGTTGAAAATGGATATCTTAATGGGCTAAAGGAAACAAGGAGTTTAGTAATTGACTTGTAAGAGCATCTTTCCATAGGTAGGGAAAGAAACAATAAACACAAATCCAGACCAAGTTGGAAAGCTACATCTAATAATTCTTAAAGGAATAGACTAGAGGTTTCAACAATGAAAGACAGGTAGAATGTAAGAAATCAGGACTTGCTTGGAATGAATTCATGAACATAGATCTTAACACAGATTATATTTCCTTACTGAAATGTTGCATATCAGGATTCATATATTTGGATCTTTAGTCAGGCATATATAGCAGTTTCAACTGTCAAGTTGGATTATATATATATATATTTTGACATGTCCACACAAGGGAAGGGGAAGGGGAGATTCGAACTAGTGACCTCCGCTTCATAGACGTGGTTCACAGCCGATTGAGCTACTCCTTGGGGACCAAGTTGGATTATATAGATCATTCATAAAGTCTAAATAAATCTGAAATTTCTACAACATGTTTTGGCAACTTCATTAGATTTTGCAAGCAACTGCTAAATCAAGTTGGAATTGAAAGATTCACTAGGAAAGGGGGCCATTTGGGAGGTTCAAAGATTCACATTTGATGGAAGTGCAAAGCACCTCAGTTCATTTTTACATTTGTCCTTGATGGGGAAGGGATTTCAAGGGGAGGGTAAATTCTTTTGGAACTAAAGTCCACCGGCATCTCTTTTGAACCTAAGGTCCATTATTAATTCTTTCTTCAAGTATACCTTTAAACAACAGAAGCAACAACATCAATGCATAGATTACCATACATTGAGTGCATAAATGTCAGGGAATTTTGCCAGAATATCCACAAAATTTCATTAGTCTCATAGATGAGTAATTGAGTGCATAGTTGATTAGTTAAAGAGAACAATTGTCGTTGAACTTACCTTTGATTTAGCAGAATATGATCCTCTGGCAAAAATGCCAGAAGGGGTGCTCTCTTCAGGCATCACATGTGCATAAGGCTCTAACTGAGGACTGAATGTCCCAAGCATCTCTTTTGAGCTGTCCACTGAGATAAGACTCACCGTGAGAGAAAGGTTCAGTAGTTTAAATTTTTTGAAGTTTTGGCAATTCTAAGAGCACTGATAACTTACCCCTGATACCAGATTTCCAAACTGTGTTGGTGTACTTAAGACCAGATACAATGTTATTGTTCACTTGGAAGGAGAATTTTAGGCGGTATTTACTACCTTCTTTCAATGTAAACCATGAACCTTTGGGATTTCCATCTTCAGGAATAGGAAGAACAATGTCAGATCGGCCGGGGGAGATGATTGACAGACTAAGGATCTTAACATCTGGGTCAAGAGTTTCTGCAATAGAAGACACATATGGCAAGAATTTTACTGCATAATTACATTTTTTTTGCTCTCTCTTAAAGAAAGAGCTTTCCTTGGTTGATATAAAATGCCTCAGCAAGGAGTATAAACTATCATAGATGGGAAAATAATGCAAAAAAAACAAATTCTGACTTGCAAACTAATTTCCTGAATTCAGTACAGCTCACTGATAGAAATGACTCAATGAGGTAAGTTGCAATATGAAAAAATCACCAATAATTGACTAAAAATTATGAGAATCCTAAGTTGAACACCATGTCAAAATACTTGAATCCTATTTCCTTACAAACAAGCATATTATAAACTTCAAGTGCGTTTAGAGATAAATTATTTTAAAACTATCCATTCACCGGATGCAGGAATTATTAGGCAGAAGAAAGGCAAGGCATTAAGAAGTTCTACTTTAATATATATCATAAAAAATTAGAGTATCATGTGAGGGAAGAGTTGAAATATGAAATCTTTGCAACCTCAGATTAAAAAATTCGAAATATATCATCATTTCCTTTTACTTCAAAAAAAAGGTGGGTCCAGATTTATCATTTTCTGTCAATTAATTTTTTTTTTACATTTAGTTTTCTGTCAATTATACAGTTTGATAATTGATAATCATCAACATTGAAGATTAAAGTAAAAGGAATGGATAATTATGAATATTCTGAAACTTAGTTAGTAATATAATAATTGATTACCAGCAGCATTGTTAAGATCAACACTCCCAAGCAGCTGTTCCTTCCATCTCCTCAGGCTCTCATCATCCTGAATTCTCAAGATTCAACCCCAAAAAAAGCAACAACAACCAAAAAAAAAAAAAAAAAAAAAAAAGAAGAAGAAGAAGAAGAAGAAAGAGAAAAGAAAAGAAAAACAGAATACATTTCATAACAGAATAGAATTTCTATTGTTTTTTAAACCTTTGATTTCAGCAGAAACAAACCTTATCCTTCTCAAGCTGTTGTTTGAGAGTGTACTGAGGGCCCAACTCTAATTTGTTTCCTTCATCGTCTTCCTCGTCCTCAGTTGCATACACAGAAGCCTCACTCACCTGTCTGCTCATTCTCCCTCCCTCGCCATCAGCCTCTCGATTTGCTTCCACTGTTTCCCTTGTACTCTTCTCACCTCCCTCCTTGTTTTCATCAAACCCCATGTTCTTGGAACTTGAAACAGCTCCAACAGCCAAAGACATCAACTCGTCAACGCTCACAGGAAAGAATATATATCACAAATTGCACGAAAGCAAACCAAACCCACCAAGCCAAACATAAAAACAAAGACTTTGTTTCTATGCATACAGAAAAATAAGAAAATCCCATAAAGAAAAAACTAAACTCATATTGGGAAACAAAACAAAACAAAACAAAGTCTTCGTTTTTTTTTTTCCTTTTCCCGAAAGGATTTGTTGTATGAAAACAAACCCAGAAAGGCAATAATTGTCTCTGTTTCAGAAAAACCAACAAACAGAAAAGCAGAAGGAAAGAAAGACAAAAGAGAATACTGGGATTGTCTTGTCTCCTAGCTTTGTGTGGTGGGTTGTTGAAAACGTCAGAGGAAAGAGGAGAAATTTGGGGTGGTTTGGTTAAATTCTTTCCACATGACAGAGAAAAGGTCCTGTGGTGATCCGAAATATAAGTCAGAGAGGGAGAGAGAACGTGAAAGACACTAATGCGCTCGCATTCGATCAGTAATGCACGATCCTGGAGTCTTTCATAAATGATAAGCTGAAAGTGTTTTGTTTGGGGGAGTAGACAAGAACATGATTAGTCGTGTCGTGTGTATCATTTTCCTTTGACTTCTATGAATTTTATTTTATTTATTTTTTTAAATGTCCGCACGAAAAACAAAGAAAAATTCAAACTACTTCCCTACGCTTAATTAAGCGTGATTCCAACTGATTGAACCATCTCTTAAAAATATTTTTTTTTTTTTTGTTTTTCAAGAATCGAAGAAAGTTGAAATCTTAATTATGGACAATTTATATTTATCACTTTTACGCTTTATTGTACTAATCTTTTAAAAGTTATATAAGAATTTCATATAAATTACACACTTGGTTAAGAATTGGTCAATTCTTCTTACCAAAATGTCTTTTACCTTTGGACGAAAAACACAACGGAAGTCATGTGTGGTGCATGTGACCTCTTTTCGTCTATTTTGATGACAATTACTAAAGAAGCGTTCAATTTGACATTTGGTAATAGCATTTCTCTCAAACCCAAAGAAAAAGGTAAGTAGTGCGTGATAGCCAAACAAATCTTTAGCGTTTCTCTCAATCTGTATTGTAATTGGATAATGAGTTGTTCAAAAATTGGTTGTAACTATCAAATTCAATTGCTACAGTTGTGAATTGGTGGAAAATCAAAGAGCTGGAATTGACTAAAGTGGGGAGTGATTGAAGGGTCATTCTCTAGGCCCACGGGCATTGACCCCTCTGGTTTAGGTTAGCTAGCATCAACTTTTGGTGGGGGTGGAAAAAGTTCATGAAAATATATAGATACTTTCTATATATATATATATATATATAGTTATTCCCTTAAAATGAATATTCACAAAAAAATCATTAATCACATTCATTCGGGTCTCCCTATGCTAGTTATCTAGTGGTCTGGCCACCACTACTCGATGGTGGGGTGGGGCCGACTAGGAGGAAGATGGGTGCCATTATTGTGTTATTTGTATAAATAAGGGTATTTTAAAAAATTTGGTTGAAATCAGATTCCATCCCAATTAGAAAATTTGGTAATTCATGGGTTATCATCAAACAAATTAATAGGTATGATCATTCCTTATAACTTTTTATATTCCTAATAATTCTCATTCTTATTCTCAAATAATCATAATTCTAGTATATTAAACATACCATAATAAATTATAACTTAACTAATCATTTTATCTTGAAAATACAAATGAAACTAGTGTTTTCCCAATTATTATAGCTATCTAGTTACAAATTTCAAAAATAGTTTTTATTGCATTTATAGTAGAATCTGTTTCCATTCCCCGCTAATCACTTTGTTATAGCTAGCTCTTCGGCTGATCTTGTAACAAAACTTTGTCTTTGCTTACCGTCTTTAGTGGCAACCCCAATTTTCTTTATGAGCTGGGTCATTTATTTGACTTATTCTTCCTAGTTTTTAGGTTTATTTTACTAATTTCGGGTTGTTTCAAAGCTCTTGTTTTGTTTGCTCACCTCTTATTTTTATTTTTCTTATAATTTTCCCTTTCTCCTTCTCCTATTGAATAGAAAGAAAAAAAAAATCACTTTGTCATATCAAGTTTGTTGACTAGGGATTATTGTGTATATATATATATATAATTGAAGGTGGTAAAATGAGTTGTAAGCCAATAACTACAATTGAAGCAGCCAAATGTTTGACAATTAATTGATAAAATGCTGATCTCCCCAAAAGGCACTACAAAACAAGATTTTATTTATAGATGCCATCGTAGATATTCATTTGTGAACAAGCTTTGTAATTTGTCATCGCTGTTTGCGGTCTTAGAAAAGGTTTGACTTATTTATAATTCTTTTGGAACCATCGACAACGCTATTGCCTGTTGTTAAATTATTCTGGACCTAATCCAGAATCTGTTACTGTTACTATTTCTATACTGCGTTTATCTTTTGAATTTTGTTGTTGGGGTGCTCATCCCTTTTGTTGTCGGTTAGTCCTGTAACCTACTTTCCCTTATTTGATTTAAAAAAAAAAAAAAAAAATCTCTTTATATTATTTATTTAGAATAATTAGTCTCTTAAATTGGCTTAGAATTTTCTGATGCTTCTTTTACGCTTTCTTCGAATTTGAACCATCATGATGAGTCTCTTTAATTTCAGTACCGCTGGCCGCTCCTCGTCACAATTTTCACAAGACCGACAATTTTAACCATCTATCTCAATTCCACCCCCATACTCCCATCTCTTTTGTTACCATTGACACTTTTGGTCCTTGGGACATGACTGAAGTGTCCTTGGGACAAGACTTAATGGTCGAAGTAATTCGAAATCATCACTTTGCGAGTCCGAGGTTGCGGGTTTGAGTTCATGCATGTTTCAGTACTGCCTAGGCGTACCCTACACAATTAACATCAGGGTTTGAGTGGACTGAAGTAGTGAACAACATCTAGTGAACAACATCGGTGCTTTTTTTAATTAGAAAAAAAAAAAAGAAAAAAAAAAAAACACTCACACTTCTTCCATATATCCAATTTGGGACTCAATTAATTAGGAAGAGAAAGAGAAATTGAATCCAAATTTGGACCATTGAAATAACACTTAAGCCATATCCACAAAAGTTGGAATGAATATATCAAATACAATAGAGAAATGCTTATCAGCATTCTCAAGTGCCATTTTTCCCAGCATTCTTGTTGAGGTGGCGCACCCACATTCCCTTGTTTTCTTACTTTGCTAAAGAACAAAGAGAATACTGAGAGATAGAGACACTTAAAAATACTGAGTAACATATCTCAACGCAATGTAAATCAAAGAGTGTTGTTATAAATACTATAAAATTTACTACATATTCTTACAAACTGGCGTAATAATCCACACGACATGCACTTACCACATCAAACATTAAAACACAGATTGCCATGTACATTATAGCCCTCGTGACATTTACTACGTTTACAGATTAATACGGCAGTCCACCGACACTTATTATGACAATCATTAAAATTTAAATGGTCATGTGACACTTATTTTCATAAAATATTAAAAACCCTGAAGAAGAAGAAAAAGAAAAAACAACCGCAGCCAAAGGAGAGAAGAAGACATTTATTTAATTCATAGTACAAAGGCCTTACTTGCCGGAGCTCCTTCAAACAAGTTGGGCTCATACGGAATTGAACCCAATCCACAAGTGCCATGTAGGCCCTCTGACCTCTTTCATGCAACTAACCCATATTGTCTTTCATAAGCCCTATAAGGTTCACCGCTGTCTAATGAAGATCTGGGTTGAGAAAGCTCAATTATTTTAAGAGTGACACGATTGTAAATTTGATATAGTCTTATAGTTATGTTTTTAACACGTAATATTTAGGACTGTATTTTTAGCATAACCTTCGAACCCGACGCAAACTTTATATGAAATTAGCGAGTTATGATTAAGAATGACTCGTTTAATTAAATGAATCAAGATAAAGTTGACCTATTTTATTTTGTACTCATATATATATA
>CM017326.1:1152656-1211447 GCA_006937295.1 Carpinus fangiana | reverse complement strand
AACAAAAAAAAAAAAAAACTATCAAGAGGGTGCCTTCTTCTTGGGGGCAATTATGAGCTCTCCCCATTTTTCTGTGGTAGGAAACATCAAACATGTGTATCAAGAAAGGTGTCGAGCTATTTGATGGCAAATCTTTAAGGGTCAGTCATCAGTGCATGAAATAATAATCAAAGAAAATCATAAGAAATATCCTATGGACACTTGATCACATGTGGATTTATGTGTAAAATTTTCTTCATTTGACTGGAGATGATTTATTTTACAGTCCAAATTAAATTTTACATTTCTAGTGATATACATCGTTGAATACAATAAAATAAAATTAGAACTATAAAATAAATCTTTTCAATTTCACTTGAAATGTTAAGGATTTTATTTCACCGACGCATGTAAATTCAAAGTACTTGAGCTTTTTTATTGCAGGTATTTGGGTATGTTGTTGAGTTCACTATTTTCTCGGTGTTTTAATTCATTGTAACCCTTACACAATTTAAGTAGGCTAAAAAAAAAGAAAAAAGTAAGTGGTCAGTAGGATTGGAATTTCAAACGATTGGAAAACATATTTAGCTGGAGTTGAGGTGGTCCCACGAGATAATAATCATTTATTTATTATTTTAAATTTTAACCACTGTTTTAGTACACTGTAAGCTGCTGTGCACCAAAATTCTTAGGATAAAACAGAAGATGTTATGATGTCCTCAACAAAATACTTTTTTTTTTTTACTCAATAATGGGACAAGGTTTACAAGGAAATAATAAACAAAGCGGAGTGGGTTTCTCAACAACAATACCCAAACAAAAAAGGTAATACAGAGGAAAACATAAATACAAACAGTAACAATGGACAATGATTTCAGAAAGGTTTTGAGTCTCTCCAAGGGTCGCACGAAACGGTATATAAGTGCAAAAGGACTCGATTAGTAGCCCCAAGCGGTGTGTGCGACAACCACGGTCAAGCAGTTGTAGGCAGAATATTGCCAAAAATCGAACAAGAACAGTTGGTGAGGAACAAAGGCCGGCTATAAAAGTTTCCGCTAAATGAAACAACCACAACTGAGCAAGGAGACGGTAACCCACAAAAAACAAAAAGAGCAGCAAAACACCAAAAAGCCTAAAAAAAACACGATAAATAAAATGAAAAAAATAACAAAACACCAAAAAACAGCAAAAGCGGTTGAGGAGGGCAGTGGAGCCGTGAAACCAAGAGGCTATGCGTTGGGATGAAGGCTCCCCACATCGGCGCGTGGAGGCCAGACGGAGGAAATGGGGAACTTTGGTATGGCTAAATAAAAACACTTTTATAGGCTGCTTCCCAACTTAGCTATGTTTGTTTGAGTATTTATTTTTTGTTTTAAAGATAAAAATATTAATAAATAACTCAAAATATAAAAAAACAATTTTCATCTTTATGTCGAGTTAAATACTTAAAAAGAAATTTTTTTTAAAAAAATTACTAAGAGCCTGTTTGAGAGATAAAGCTTTTAATTTTTATACTAAACAATTAACTTTTTTTTCACATAAAATTTTTAAATGTTAAACGTATTTTTAAGCTTCTTAAATGCAATTTCAAACATACTCTAAGTAGAATATAGATCTAACAATTTTGATAAATTGGTAAACGCAAAAAAGCCTATTCCCTGTCTGAACAGATCTCGACTGGCCGTCCACTTATTTAAACAAATAGGCTTAACAAAAACTTTCATATTTATCGTCTAAATTAGTAACAATATAAACAACACATTAACGAGAATGTTGCCGAGAACAAACGTAGCCTTAATCTTCCACTCACTACGCCAAGCAGCCATCATCATCCAGGCGTTGAACTGAAAACAACTAATTCCAAACAAGATAACCATGACACAGATTGATGTGCCATAAACAACCTCACTCTCCAACCTGTCCAGACGGCCACGATCATCAACTGGCTCCTCCCATATGAATCAGGATGCCCCCAATCACATCCAACAAAGACCGTGGGACAACACCCAAACCACGTGGTCGGTGACGTGCATGCCAAGTGTCATCCTCCTATTGGCAAATGAGAGGTCTGGATCTGTTGTGGGCTCCACTTTTGTGGGCCCTCCCACCGCCCAACTCAGGCCCAAAAGCAGCCAGCCATGCCTGCCAACTTTACAGAGGGGACGGCACGTAGGACATCAATCATGGCGAGGCATCATAAGCGGCTGCTGCCGTACGTTGTTTTCAGTTTCTAATCTATAATGCTTCTTGGGATCTACAATAACATTATATTAATACTAAGCGGATACGGATTCTTAACAATTTGATCAGAAAATGTGAAAAAATTTTATCGGCTCAAAACCTCATCGGACAAATGATTATTCTCATAGGAATTCTCTTCCGGTTGCTGTACAAATTATTAACGATTGAGTCGGTAAAAGTAAAATTATTGGAGATTTCTATCAATTGTGGACAAATTTAATGTTTCACATTAGATTAATCGTGGGCAAGCTCAATGCATGTGATTTGCTCGGGGCTTGTTTAAGTGTATGTTTAAAGGGCTTAAAAATACGTTTAATATTTACAAAATCTGTTTGAAGAAAAAAAATACTTACTTGATAAAAAAAATTAAAAGCACTTTTAAGGGTCTAAAAATTACCAAAACTTACTTTTGGCAAAAGTTTAAAAATAAAGCTTAATTTTTTCTAAAAACATTTTTTTGACTTAGAAGTTCTACTTCTTAAATGCAATTTCAAATAGAGCATGCTTTGGATTGTATTTGAGAAATAAAGTTTTTAAGTAAAAAAAAAAAGGCTTTTTCGCAAAAACTTTATTTTTAAGCTTTTGCCAAAAGTGCATTTTTACAATTTTTTGATATTTTTAGACCCTTGAAAGTTTTTTCAATTTTTTTTACTAAACAAACTTTTTGAGTGTTAAATACACTTTTAAACTCTCCAAACATGCTNGTGACCAAGTTAGTCCATCTGTCAATTGACCGTTAGTTGACTTAACTGACTAACATGTGGATCAATTAGAAGTTGACACGTGGCCACCTAATTAAATTTTTTATTATTTTTTTTAAATTAAATATATATTTAAAAAATTAAAAAAAAAAAAAAAACCTAGTGGGGTGGCCGTAGCCACCCCTTGGGCACAAGGGGTGGCCCGGCCACCCCTATGGAGCCAAGGGGGTGGCCGAAACCACCCCCAATGGTGTTTGGGGCAGTTGGCGAAGGTGACGTCATGTGTTTTGAGGATTTGAGGAAGGCCTTGGCCGTTTCCACGGACGAGCCAACGACGACTGGGAATAACCCGAACCGGAGCTGCATAATGGGGCCGTATTTTTGGGACTGTGCGTGGATGGATCGGTGGAGGAGTGAGCCTATAAGGTTTAGATTTCTGATAACCGGCCATGGTTTTGGGCATGGCGGCAAGTTTGCTTTGCTGCGGCGGAGGTGGCGGGAGGGGAGGAAGAGGGCTAAGGTTGCGAGCCATGCCGCTGCATATGAAGCCCATGAAGGAGATCCCATTGGTAGTGACAGAGTTTTAACGATCACCACAAATGCAACTTCGGTTCGAGTCATTCCCAGTCGTCGTCGACTCGTCCGTGGAAATGGCCAAGGCCTTCCTCAAAACACACGATGTCACCTTCGCCAACCGCCCCAAACAACATTGGGGGTGGTTTCAGCCCCCCTGGCTCCATGGGGGTGGCTCACCAGGTTTTTATTTATTTTTTTCTCTTTTTTTTTTTTTGAAAAATATATTTTTTTAAAAAAAATAAAAAATTTAATTAGGTGGCCACATATCAACTTCTAATTGGTCCACGTGTCAGTCCGTTAAGTCAACTAACGGTCAATTGACGGATGGATTAACTTGGTCACTTTTCAAAACCACATGGACTAATTTGGTTATTTTCCAAACCCTAAGGAGGAAAAAATAAAGTTTCTAAACCCTAGGGATTAATTAAGTATTTAACCCTAACATTATATTAATATTAAGCGGATACGGATTCTTAACAATTTGATCAGAAAATGTGAAAAAATTTTATAGGCTCAAAACCTCATCGGACAAATGATTATTCTCATAGGAATTCTCTTCCGGTTGCTGTACAAATTATTAACGATTGAGTCGGTAAAAGTAAAATTATTGGAGATTTTTATCAATTGTGGACAAATTTAATGTTTCACATTAGATTAATCGTGGGCAAGCTCAATGCATGTGATTTGCTCGGGGCTTGTTTAAGTGTATGTTTAAAGGGCTTAAAAATATGTTTAACACTTACAAAATCTGTTTGAAGAAAAAAAATACTTGTTTGGTAAAAAAAATTAAAAGCACTTTTAAGGGTCTAAAAATTGCCAAAACTTACTTTTGGCAAAAGTTTAAAAATAAAGCTTAATTTTGTCTAAAAACATTTTTTTGACTTAGAAGTTCTACTTCTTAAATGCAATTTCAAATAGAGCATGTTTTGGATTGCATTTGAGAAATAAAGTTTTTAAGTAAAAAAAAAAAGGCTTTTTCGCAAAAACTTTATTTTTAAGCTTTTGCCAAAAGTGTATTTTTACAATTTTTTGAGATTTTTAGACCTTTGAAAGTTTTTTCAATTTTTTTTACTAAACAAATTTTTTGAGTGTTAAACACACTTTTAAACTCTCCAAACAGGCTCTTATTCAAGTACAATATTGTTGCCCTTATAGAGTGGTGGACGTAAATGTTTAGTACCGAACCAAATGTAACTCTTTGTCTATCTTTTCGCTTTCTCTCTTGCTTATGTTATTATTTTAATTTTTTTTTTTTTTTTTACAAACTTTAATATGGTGTCAGAGCCACATTTCCCTAGCCTAAACAATCAGGTCACATGCCTACGCATCACCAAGAGTTTTTCTAGCCGATTGAGTTATTTTTGAGGACCATGTTGCAAATTTTATTTGTTTCAAATTAGCATTAAAAATTTCTCCTCTGCACATTCATCCATGACTGATAACTCTGCTCAAATTCAGCCAAACAGATGAGTGAAAAGTGGGTCCCGACTCCAAGTCATGAGAGTCAAAATCAGTCGATATTCCTATGGGGGGCCATGGGGTCTGCCACCCTTTTGATTAGATAAAGAAAGGCTGCTTCCATTGGGGGGCACAGGATCATGGACCATTGAATTTGCCACGTCAGTATTTCATTCGTTTCTTCCAAGTAAATTATACCCATTGGTGCATGTATGGAAAAAAAAATAAAAAAAGAAATTGTACCCATCGATGATGAGATGATGTGGTACACATGCTTTGACACCGGCCTAGAAAAAACTTGGATGCCTTTTATTTTTGGATTTGTTAGGCATGCATGATTGGTTTTTTGATATTTTTTTTCCCAACTTTTGCCTATTTTTAGGTTGAACATAACTTTCTTCCTTTGGGACAAAGGGGAAAATATTTTTTTACCTTAGAGTAAAACGTTAGGCCACTTGGACAAGGATTTCGCGCAATATACGCAATAAGACAATTTCATGTGAGGGTTTGTTTGAGTCTGATCATCTCTCAAGTAGATGATTAGACAGTTCATGGGTGGGAATGTGGGATCCAAACGGGCTCTATTGCGTTGAATTGATTAAATCCATCAAATTGGATTATGTAAAAACTATTAAAATAAAAAAATATTACGGTTCTTTTTGGTGTTCTCCTGATGCTATGTAAACATTGTTTTCTAAAAAAAATATGAGTTGAGGGACCAGAAGGATAAGTTTTTTTTTTATTTTATTTTTTATAAAACAATATCCACTAGGATCAGGCGAACACCAAGAGCAATAACATGCCTATTTATGAGGGAAAAAAAGAAAGAAAGTAAAAGTGGAGCAATGCATGAAGCACATAATTATGAAGCTCACTTGGAGTATAGTCAAGTCAATAGTTATATGATTGAAAAGGTTTAAGTTTAAGAAATACAAAAAGTTCGATACTTAAGTTTTCATTTTAGTGTTTATGGGATTAGATTTTACACCTATTGCCAAAATGTGACAATAGTAATTAACATGGTTTTGATTGGCTATATGATGTATATGTTGTATGCTAGAATATATAGCCTTGATATTTTTCATACTAATTAAGGCCTTATAATATTTTACTTATAGTTAATTATTTGTACTATATATGTGTCTGTAATCCACTCTCGACCTTTTATATATTATTTTTCCTATAAATATAACCATTTGTGACAAAAATATAATCAAGTCAATATAATAAAAATGTAGACTTATAGTCACTTTTTAACGGTAGATGTAGGCTTTTAAAGTCGAATTACCCTAAAATGAGAAATAAATTAATAAAGAAAAATAGATATAGAGAGAGAAATAATTAAAAACTTATTCATAGAGCTACAATACTTCCCTACATTTGGGTAAGTATTGTAAATGAACGTACTTAAAATGCTAAATGTATTTGATTTAGAGAATCAGTTTGGTTAGCCATTTTACGTAGAAATTCAAAATGCATAAGTCATTGTGTATGCTATGTTGTGACATCCTACATCGACCAGGGATGTGAATGTGCTAGCTTATATGTATAGTCACACCCTTCTTGATAACAAAGCGTTTTAAAGTTGTGATATTAATGAATTTATCAAAACTTCGCAGTTAAGCATACTTCTGAGAGAGTAGTACCATAATAGATGATCTCCTGAAAAGTCTATTCTAGGAAAGCCAAAAGCGAAAAATATTGTATGTCATTAGGGTTGAGCAACAATAAAAATAGAAAACGAAAAAAAATAAAATAAAATTTTGAGGTAGTACTCCTAGCATAATTGCAGTATACAGTCGAGTAGAATGGATGGTAGCACATGTGAAAAGAAAATGATAGGTGGGAAAAAGGAAAAGGAATGGTAAAAAGCCTTGAACATGAGTGAATGATAGTGAGGTCACCAACATACCCGACTGCACAAAGCACAAAAGGCACACAATTACCAAAAGAAAGATGATGGCTTCGATGGAAAATGGCCTCCATTATTTGCTCCCTTTCCAATCAAAAGCTTACAAACAGATGTATTTTAACAAAAATACCATAAACTCATTTGCCAGCCCTTACTTTGACATCATTATACCAACATGCTGATACCCTTGAATTCAGTGAGATGAGGTGTCAAATCCCAAGATTCTTCAAGTGCCCCCACCCTCTCTTTCTCTCTCTCTCTCTCTCCTCATCAACTTTGAGCCTTCTTCATCTCTATATAAACCACTCTCACTGATCATTTTATTTCATCTCAAGTTTTCTTTCTCTTTTTGATATACACTAAAGCCACTTTCCTTCTGTCTATCTTTTTTGTAGTTCAATCACACTTTCAGATGGCCACTGTTGAGGTAACTCTCACCAACTTGTGACTAAACTTTTTCATTGACTTTGGTTATGGATACCACTTGTATAGATATATGTAGCTGATCATATGGTTAATCTGCATCTTTAAGAGATTGCCACATGAATTTGCTCAATATCATGTAGCACTCAAAAGAAGCTTAGATTAGATTAGAATATATAGATACTGCGGATCTCTTTTTGTTAGAAGTACTTTTTCTGGTTTGTGTTTCTGCTGTGTGCAGAAGAGTCCAGTTTTACTGGAGATTGATTGTATCTTGATTTGTTGATTGGTAAAGGGAAGCTTATTCATTAAAAAAAAAAAAACTGCAGAGGAGCTTATGATCACATAAGCCAAGTATTTCAACAAGACAGACATATGTACAGTCACCTTCATATATATATACACATATATATATTAAATTTAAATTAAATATTATTATTATTATTGTTTATCGGGGTATGTGGGGATATTGTGCAAAGCGTCCCTCCACATGGGTCGAGTAAAGTTTGCGTTTTCACTTGTAGGTGTAGCCTTAAGAAATTATTTGTACCTAAAAGAGGTCGGACTTTAGACTTGATTTTTCATAAGGTATCAAAGCTAAGTAATGACTTAACACTCGAGCCAACCCTTTAGAATTCATAAATTAATAGCAGGGCTTTTATAAAATAGATTTGATTCTTCATTTATTACTTTTAGCTTCAGGATGAACCAAGTGCGCATTTCAATAGTAATTACATTGATCGTTGGCTCTATAGGTTGTTTCAGCAAAGACAGCCCTCCCAGAGGAAACTGTTGAGGAGTCAATCAAGGCACATGAGACTACTATCAAAGAAGAGGTAGTGACTGAACCACCACCTGCACCGGAGTCTACCCCAGAAGAAGTCAAGGGAGTAGAAGAGTCGGCCCTGGTGGCTCCAGAACTTGAAGCCCCAACAGAAGTTGAGACTAAGAAGGTGGTAGAAGAGGCCAAGATTGTGACCGATGAGCCAACAGTTGAGAAGACTGAGGAGGAGGCCCCCAAAGAAACACCCGAGGAGGAAGCCCCCAAGGAAGCACCCGAGCCACCTGTCGAGGAGATCAAAGAAGTTACTGAAACCGGTGAGTCTCTTATTAAATCATCACTTATCCCAAAAAAACTTATAAAAAAATTAATTTATATTCTAATACTAACAGCTCCAGCACCAGAACCAAAACCAGAAGTAGAAGCTGAAGTGCCAAAAGAGGAGGCTGCAGCTGAAGTTCCCAAGGAAGAGGTTGTTGTTAAGGAAGAGGAGAAGCCAGTTGAAGCCGAGGAGAAAGTTGGCACAGAAGCACCAGTGGAGGAGAAGGCTGAGTAAAAAGGTCAAAGGAATAGTGTGCTTTGGTGAAAGTTTGTGTTAGTGGGTATCTTTAGGTTGCATTTCATGTTCTTCAAATTAATAAGGATGATTAGGTAAATCATGTGTATGGAAATGACCCACTTGGATCTTGCAAATACTCCCTCACATGGCAGACATGCATGGACTCCTATTGGAAAATTTTGATGGTGGATTGTGCTACATGGGGGGGATGGCTGTGGGTTCCATGCAGGGTGATGAATTCTATTATATATGATGCATGTATGTTCATTACTAGATGGGCAGTTTGTTTGAATAATAATATATTATATTACTACTTAATTTGTCTACTAATTTTCTTCACATTCTCACTTTTTATTTTTATTTTTTAATTTGGTAAAAAAAAATGAAATATATATATCCAGTCTATTAAGCGAACTATTAAAACCTATTGGATCAGATCTTTGAACATCTTATATGAACATTAATTAGTGTTCAGTGAGAAAAGTCAAAGTCTTTTATGACATTCGAAATTGCATCCAGCAAAACATGTTTTAGAAGCCGTCCATGTGAGCAAAGTGTCACTATTGCACCTCAGTAAAACCTCTCATGTGTCGCTGCTTTTAAGCATGAAAATTAAAATCATGGTTTGTTTAATTTATGCATGTACTATCTCTTTTGGTTTTTCTAATAAATAAAATTACTTCTCCAATCAAACAAAAGAAATCAATCACTATCTAAACCTACTGATGATCAATAACATCTTCAATGCCATCAGTGATCATCATAGGTGTTGCATTGTGTATGCAAAATAGATCTGGGGCCAAGTAAAATGGTTGTGAACTTCTTGTTTGAGTTTAGAAAAAAAATAAAAATAAAAATTAATGGTTCCAAAATGTGGGTTGCTCATGGATTTGGCTCCTTAATGGGGGCAGCGGTGGACGGAGAGACAATTTTTAGATCGTTCATTTCCTAAATTAAAGTTATTGCACTCGTGTAATATCCTAAGTATTGTATGAGATCTCATTCCGATAATATCAATACAATTCAAATAAAGAAAAATAAATACAAAAAGAAAGCAGATCATACTTTAGTTTGGAATCTTCTAAGATTTTAAGCATGCTACTACTTTTTTATTTCTCCAAACCCTCGTAGCATGTCAAATGACCTTCTCTCAATTTTTTTTTTAATTTTTTTTAAGCCTTCACATTTTTTGTTTTATTTTTTGGGACAAACGTCAGATTAGAGGCCTTTTTTAAGGCCTTTTATAATTATGAAGTCTTACAAGCATTGGCCTAATTCGCTTTACCATTGAGCCACCTGCTTTAAGATAATTATATTTATCAAGTAATGCTATTTAGTAAACTTTTATATGCTTATCATATAATTATAATGATGTGATAGTGAAAAACCACCTTTAAATTAACAAGAACTTGTAAAGATAAAAAATCAATGGCTGATATTAATTGTTATATTATCATAATTGTATGACAGTCGTATGAGTGAAAAATTAAAACCTAAAACCTAAGTGAAAAAGCCCATACCCTTTCCTACCCAAAATGAAAGAAAAACTCCAAAAGCCCAATCACACACACACACACACACATATATATATATATATATATATATATACACACACATAATCCAATGGCCTAAGAAGCAAGCTGTGCAAACGAAAACACCCATACCCACACACAATAGCCCAAACCAATAAAAGTGTGGGTTCTAGGCTTCTAGCATTACTCATGTTTTTGTCAAAATATTTTGTTTTCTATTTTCTGGTTTCGATTTGAATTTCTCACTCTTCTCAAATACATTAATAAATAACCCAAAATATAAATTACTTTTCAAAATATAAAAAAAATAATACCATATACCACACCTTTATCACATTATGCTCACGTAATATTGTACATTTACCATTAATATATTTTTCTTTTAACAAATATTGATCTAAAAGTGTATAGACAATACCACATCAAAATAGTAGAATAGTAATAAGATAATTGTGTGGTATATAGCATTACTTAATACAAAGGGAAAAATATAAAAAAGTCCCTCAAACCATCAGCCGTTTATAGTTTAACCTCTCAATGTTCAAAAAGTAATAAAGTAGCCCCCCAAACTACCAAAATGTAATAAAAATGCCACTTATTTTTTTTATATTCTTATAATACTCCTATTCTTTTAACAAATAAAATAATAAAATAATTGTAAAAAAAACTAAACATTTTTTTAAAAATACAAAAAAACAATGGGCTAATAAATACAAAAAAAAAAGTTTTTTGGAATAAATAAATATTCGCCCATTATTTTTTTTGTTGGGTTTCTTTTACAATTAGTTTAATATTTTATTTGTTAAAAGAATAGGGGTATTATAGGAATATAAAAAAATAAGTGGTATTTTTGTTACATTTTGATAGTTTGGGAGGCTACTTTATTACTTTTTGAATATTGGAGGCTAAATTGTAAACGGTTAGTAGTTTGGGGGGCTTTTTTATATTTTTCCCTAATACAAAAATCTCTCCATAAAACCTTTCTACTTCTTCTAAGATTATTAAGAAGAAATATTTTGATAAAACGTACTTAATTTTTGTAAAGCTATGAACTAATTTATCATTTTAATTTTTTTTTTTTTTAAAAAAAAAAATTAGACGGTAACCACTCTGAATGAGAAATGTGGCCAAAATTTTGCTTCACAATATTTTTAATTCTGTACTTTTCATATTTTCTATTGGTATTATTTATTTATTTATCTCCCTCAAACTGAAACTGTGACTTCAACCGTTCCAACGTTTTAGCCAAAGCAAATGGCCTCATTATCGTTCACAAAATCAGCAATTCCAAGAGGCAAAGATGAAGTGTATGTAGTGGCAGTACCTCTAAGGGCAACAAAAGGACCAGCCCAGGTGCTTATGTCTGCTGCTTACTCCCTCAATATCTGGGATTTGCAGCATTTTATGGTCCTAATCAAACCCTCCTCCCCACCCCCTTCCTGCCAGGTTCTCTTTCATCTAATTTCCATCCTGGGTTTTCCATTTTTTGTTGATAAGGTGGTAAAAGTAATACCTTTTGTCTTAGCCTTTCATTAGATGGGTCACTTTGATATCAACTGCAATTTTTATTTTGCTTTGATGGATACATAGTTGTCAAAGTTCTTAGTTCCTTTTGGGGTATAGTCTTATAGGAATTATGTGGCTCTGAGGCTCTCCTTTACAATCCCTGTATCGGTTTCTGATATAGTTTTTCAGTTTTGATGTGTTTAGCATGATTTTTTTTGTGATAACACCAACTTCAACTGTGACTGCATAATTTCAAGTATAAGATACTCTTAATCTTCCAAAATTGGATTTTTAGCTTCGCTATTTTTTTCTAACACTGTGTTTTTTTTTTTTTTTTTTTTTTCCAATGGCATGATGTCAATGTCATACTCAGTGCTGGAAATCTTGTGAAGAGCTTATATTAAGTTACACCACTCATTTGTTATAAGCACTCTTTTTCTTGATATATATGGGAAAATGCTGGCTTCATGCTGTATGAGTTGGATCTAGAGAGGCATAGACCTGGAGGATGACTTCTGGGTTTCTGTTCAAGATTCAAGTATCAGATTTTTGATAGAATCAGAGATTTTCTGTGTTAGGAATGGGAATGGAGACCTAGAGAAAGTATTACTTCTTGGTGTTCAATCAGTTTGCATTATTGCAACGTAGAAGTTCTAATCAGATTGATTCTCTTTTTTCAGGCCTTGGTTTTTGATTTTCAACCTAAAGATCCTGAAAATTTATATGTGGCTCTTGATGTTATATCTGGTAGAGCCGTACCGGGTGAGCCTTATATCTTACTGGCAAGTTCACCTCAAAGAGTTCTAATTACTGAATTTATATATGAATATTGAAACATCATCAGATTTCAAGTTTTCGTAGCTTTCATGACAAATTTTAATATCCATAAAGGTGAAGAACATGTTGTTACTATGCGGCCAGAAGCATGGTTTGGTCCTGTTGGACATGTCGTATATACTACTCCAAAACTAGGTCATTTGAATCCTCAATTCTTTTGTATTGTTGCCTCCAGTAATTTGTTTCAATCAAATTTGCCATTGCCTTAGAGAATTTGGAAGTTGTTGACTGCTGATAAACCTGATATGTATGGTGGCAGACATGCCTAATCTGTGAACCTTGTAGATGGAGGAGATATCACATTCGTAGTCCGGCAGGGGGCTGGACAGCTTTGTTTGTCCCAGCTTGGCTGCATACCCAAAAGGAGGTGCTGATTAAAAAACAATTATTTGATTTTTGTTTGAACCTTTGTGGGCTGAAAGATGCTGCTTTCTACTTTTTGCAATTGATTTGTTCATAGCTAGGGTTACCCTGTTATATACTCTCCATGATTCCATCTATCTCCCTTCTGGAGTCAACCAAGCTCTAAGGATTTAGTTAGGTTTTGATGAAAAAAATTTCTTGTTGGAAT
The DNA here is from genome assembly GCA_006937295.1 of Carpinus fangiana. Classification (NCBI taxonomy): domain Eukaryota; kingdom Viridiplantae; phylum Streptophyta; class Magnoliopsida; order Fagales; family Betulaceae; genus Carpinus; species Carpinus fangiana. Next base: position 1,198,371 of record CM017326.1, on the reverse strand, counting down.
TCTTGATATTTCCTTTTTGGTAAATAAGGACTTTTGATATGGAATTAAGGAAAACTTCTGGTGGTTTTACCTTGTTGCTACATATGCGAAATACACTTTTTGTGTAAGCATAAATTTTACCATGTCCCTTGCTGAAGTTTAAAACAAAATTAAAGAGAAGTCTGGAGATAGTCTCAATTTGGCATTGCTATTTCAATTCCTGAATGCTAGAATTTAACATGTACCTTACTGTTAGGAGTTCTTCATATGAGGAAGCTGAGAAAAGTACCAAGAAGCAAATGCTGGTATGTTGGATCTCCCGAAGTGGATGCAGTAGATATAGCATGTGAATTCAATAAAAGCTGGGAAACAGATTTGAGGGTTGGCCGCCATGACTGTCGAGATTATACCAATGGTAATTATTACTTTGTGATTTTAATGTGAGTTTGTGTGTGTGTGTTACTCTCTGTTTTCCTTGTAGGACCACCACACCATGCTATATGCAATTGGGCTATCAGGAAGGCTATAATGTCTGGATAATGAAGTTTCCACCATGCTACTTTTGATGCATATTAGAATGCCATCAACATATAAGTGGAGTTTAGATGCTTCATTGAGATCTTATCTCTTTGTATTCCTCAACCCTTCCATTTTATTTTTCATCATGCTAAATTACTTTTTGTCACTTGGAAGGCTTGGTTGAGTATCTCACTGGCCAAAAAGATGTGTTGGAGCACTTGAGAAGAAGCACCGGTGGTCTGGGGTAACCAACAACTTGCTAGGCTATTTGACCATAAACAATATCCTATTATTTCTTCAAGGACCAATGCTATACCATGTTCCTTCAGAAGGTATATTCAGCCTCTCATTTCTAACTAATATTTATTTATATGCATGTGATGTTGTGGGGCCTGAACCACTACACTACATGAGTTGATTCATTGTAATCTAAAAATTGATGCTTAAAATGTAAGGTATTAAATAGCAGCCAAAGGACTCTTAACCCCCATGGCGCCCCAAGAAAAGAGTTCTTCCCAGGCTGTGTAAAACTAATTTTTTACTAGAATTTAATTTTATTCTGCTCTATGGGGCATTACTTATCATGATTGTGAGTGTTGTTAGAGGTGCTACAACTTTTACTATAAGCTCCCTTACAAATGGATTTGATAGTCTCTAGTTGGTGAAATGATTAAGTAAAGAAATTCGAGTTATCAATTTAATTAGTTAGTAGCTGACTCATCAACTGTACACTCTTAATCATTTTACTAATTATCAACTATCATGTCAGTTGATAAGAGCATTCATGTACCCCCAAGACTTAAGCATTTGCTTAAGTATGCTGTACTGTGAGGGCAAGCATTGCTGCCTGAGTTTTTGGGGATTACATTGCTTGATTGGGAGATGGTAGATGCTAGAGAACCCTAGCAATAGAACCTATAACATGACCAGAAACAATTTTTTTTTTTTTTTTAATTACAAATTTTATCAATGATAGGCCGTCACATTCACTACATTCATCATAGAAGAAGAACCCCCACAAGTTGACAATTCATAATGAAAATATTTTAAATAGTTGAGTCGTTGACCATCTAGTAAAAATGATTATTGAGCCCATAAGCTTTTAGAAGAAACAAGAGAAGCTCTCTTTCTTGTATGATTACAACATAATATAGGCGGTGATGTCAACAAGCAAGAAACTGTCTTTTCCCTAAGGCATTGCTGAGGAACTGCTTGGGAAGTTTTATTTCATTGGTCTTCTTCCTGTGCGTGTAATATGATTTGTTATATACCTAACACTTGTTCCATCTTCCTCCAAATGGGAAGTGAAAAAAATTAACAAAGCGCAAACTTCTACGCCCATCATATAGCAAAATGAGCCGCCGTCATCTCGCTCCATCCTATTGACAGCGGAAATGTCCCCACTAGATCTTAGCTGTAGGCGCTGTTTTTGTTTTTTGTTTTTCCTAAATTACAACAGGGGAAGGGAGAAGGGAACGAAAACAACAAAATATCAAACACAAAACAGGCTGGAAGCTTCAATACAACCAATTCAGTGCAGAAAATACATAAACTGAAAGGAAACGTGCCTAATGAATAACACGACCCTATAAACTTGTGATTTTTTTTTCCTGGTATCCTGATCTTTTTTCACTATATCTTTCCGATGTTCATCATAGTCGCCAGGACAACTAAAATGGTCAACGGGAAAAAAAAGTTGGTCGTGTGGTGAACAACTAGGAGAGCAGTGGAGGATGAGGAGCAGGTTGTTTTGGAATTCAAACAAGTACGCTTGCAATAGGAGAGAGAGAGAGAGAGACAAAGGTCAGTCGTGAAAAGATGTTTCGAGAGATGTCTGGTGGGAGAGAATCCTTTGTGGGGTTGGATGTGGTGGTCATTTGGTCGTCGGCATTATTATATGTTTTGAATACTACCAGAGTTTCAAAATTGAATGTGTTCTTTGCACAAAATTTTCCCCAAAAAAGCAGTGGGTGGGGGAGGTGCCGTGTGGCCACTGTGTATGATGTAGCGAGTTGATTGTGTAGTATGTACATGCGTTGTAATATTATTGAGTATGATGTGGTATTCCGTAAAAAAAAGTTAACAGAAGTAGATCGGAATAGGTGATTTGATAACATATTAAGCCTTAAGGATTAGTTTGACCGATTTTGAATTTTAGGAAGTGATTTGATGAAAGCTTAAACCCGAAGAGCAAGAACGGAAATTTTCTTTAAAACGAAAAAAAAAAAAAAAGAAGCTTAGAGATGACCACAAAATATGTCATCCAACAGTTTGAACCTTTAAACATCACCAGACCATCTTTAAGTGCACAACCTTGTCCTTGCTTTACCTTTTGAACCTTTTGGGTGCCCAAAGTTATGAGAAATGTGTACTACTTTAGACTTTAGTTCTTTTATTGGCTCACATCCACTTGATGTTGTGTTGTGTCCTCAAATTTCCTATAATGTTTTTCAATTTATTTTCACTTCCAATCTTTACTATTATATATATATATATATATATATATATATTATATTTTGGTGGTGGGGTGAGGGTGGGGGCGGGGGAAGACTTGTTTTGTTTTATAAAATATAGGTGGTGGTTTGAACTTCCTTCCATTGATTTTTGGTACAACTCTATTAGTTGGTCTCAGAATGAATACCCAAATGTATCCCGGCTAGATAAAACTATGTACCTAGATTGATTTCATCGTATAAACTGATAAACGAAGACTCAGAACTTGTGCCACAGATTCGGCTTGGGTTCAATTTTAGTTGAAACCTGACCTGATGAGATTGAGACGTGTTTCAATTCCAACCCGCCTAAATGGAATCTTATTTAACGAAGATTAAGCTTCGGTTCCCAATTCTCTCATTGGTGGTGGTGGATTAAGATGAAGATGTCAATAGGAAGAGGATTAAATAATGATCTCAAGATTGGGAGTGGGTAGGAAATCTGTAAAGTAGGCATGCCAAGGTTCACTAAATTCTACATGGTAAATAAGAAAAGTATTGCAAGAACCGATACACAATTAGAATATTCAAAAACTGGGCAATTTCGTTGAAAAGAAAGTTCATTTCACTGAAGTTCATAGAAAGCATAGGTCACATACAACCCCAACCTAATAGGCTTTCCACATAACCTAGCCAAATAAGGTTTGAATTCAAGACCTTTATTTAGATACTATGTCAAATAAAAATTTATCCTTAAAGTTTAAATCGATGGGAAAACGTAAATTTAATCATTTAATTAAATTCTAATGAAAAATATATAAAGACAGTTCGTCTTGTTTACTGAGCACTTGAGATGGCTATATTTTGAGTTGCTTCTTAGCAATTGCTACGCTTTTACTTCAATGTTTGCAAAATCTTGTTACCCTTCTTGTGTGTAGCTTTTGCTTTGGGTTAAGGGGAGGAAGACTAGCTTCAATAGGATGAGTCTATATAACTATATTCAATCTTGACAAAAAGCACAAGGAAAACATTTCAATTTCCAGTAACTTATGCCTTAATTTTACAATGGTGGAGCATCTGATGTCACATTCAGATGTTCAGAATCAGAGACCTTTGAGACATGCAAATAAACAGAAAACCATATGCTTGATTGAAGTCAGTAAGCAAACTCACTGAGAAAGAAGCACCCAACTTCAGACATCAAGCATCAATGGAGGTGTCAATCCAGCTGAGGCTACCCACATGAACAACTGCTTGAAACCACTTTGGTATTCCCTGAAACATGAGGTCTTTAAACTTGCCACTTTTTGGGTCAAAGGAGACCAGAGCTCTGCTCTTGTACTCCAACAAGATCTCACCATTCTGCAAGAGGCATAGAACTCGAACAAATCTTCCTTTGGAAATGATCTTTGAAATCTTGAAGGATTGGTTCACATTTCTCTCAAATCCCCTAAGCACATGGGATCCTATGTTGAATTTCTTGATCCAAGACTCCTTCACACCATACTCTCTCATAACCCATATCTCCAATTTCCCAAAGTTGCTGTAAACTGCAGCAGCAAGACAACCTCCCAGAACCACCAGATGATACTTCCGCCTGTTTAAAGTATAGCAATCTGGTGTTGGGACCTCCTGGAATTGCTCGTCGGCTAAGTCGAACGAGATGATGCTGCGCCTTTTGTATCTTCGAGGCCAAGTGACCCAATGAAGTCTTCCCTTAACCAGGACTTGTGATGGTCCCTGAAGAAGATGGTGAGCTGCCTTTCCCATACTTCTCCAGGATGAGCTTCCCAGAGTGAAAATTTGAACCTCTGAATTCATGTTTGTGATTCTGAAAGTGCGCCGGTAGCATCGATCGGAATTTTTGTAATAGATTATCTTAACCACCTTGTATTCCATGGTTGTGGGATGAAATCCGAATCCAAAAACCAGTTCTTGATGCAAATACTGCATGGACTTAGGCAGCTCTTGGTATTTCCTGGCAAAAGGGTTATATATGTATAGTGCATCGTTATATAATGCATCAGATAAGCATAGTAAACCATTACATGAGCCTACCACATCAAACTCAGACATTGCAGACCAAAAAGGCACATCAAACATTTTCACCTTTTCCTTCTTGTCGTTGCAGGCAGGAAGTTCTACAAAGTAGAGCTGGTTTCTGATGGGATAATCACAGTGGAATATGAGGCAAGGATTGCTCTCAGCCATGCGTGTGCTGTGCATGTTAACAAGATCAGGATCTCTTGCTAACATGCGCCAAGCCCTGCAGACAGACTTGAACTGAACCAAAGATGATATGGGAAGCCCTGAAAGAATATCAAGGATGATTTCCCTTGGGAGGCTTTCCAGTCTGCTTTCTGGATGTTCTTCTTCATCATCATCTACCTTTCTCCTCTTTCTTTCACCCTCTTTCTCAAAGTCCAATTCCATGAAAAACGAACGATATGCAGAAGAGGAAAGTGCCTGAAGGAATAAGGCCTGCAAATTGAAACCGAAGATTAAAAGTGGTAGACTTTGGTGTGATCAAATTAATAGTCAAAGAGACGGAAACCACAAGGCAATTGTGTAGTGTGAGAGAGCCAAAGTTGAATAATATTCTTTAAAAAAGGTTAAGCTTTCCCTTTCATTAGAGGAAAAATTAGACAAATCAAGCTCCATGTCAATGAAAGCTGGCCCTATTGACAGTGACTCACCAGTATACCAATGAACTCTCTTTAACCTCTACTTTGGCGAATATTTTATATATTGAGCATAGTTGTTTTCTTTCCATTATAAAAATACATTTTCTTTTGTCTATATCCACCCTAGTGTTTCTTCAATGTGGTGGAGGAATCATCCCCATGAAAATTTTCTGCTAGTGCTTCTATAAAATATATTCATCACCAAGAACGTGTCAAAGATAAAAAGTTGGTACAGGCGGTACATGCAATGTACAAAGACACCAACATGATCATCAAGCAACTGACAAAGCCAAACAAGAGCATCTCTTGAAGCATAGCATACTTCAAATACAAAAGAACCCACAAGGACCCCCCTCATAATGATGCCTACCCAGCCATTTAATTAGGATGGTGGGTACGTGTATGGGAATTAAGGAAGCTTGAAAGACATATTAAGAGTATGCCGGGCAAAACTCTAACCATTCGATCGCGTAGATCAGTTCGAATGGTCGATTCGTTTAGTTAATAATACTGGAAAATTCAAGTTGTTCGAATCCTCACTCAATCAATACATGGTTCTTGCGAGTGAGTGAGGTCGTGTATCTGAGGTTTATCTGACAAGAATAGGCCACGAAATGGCACTGTCTTGGAGGAGTTTAAGGTCATTAAAAAATATTCAAGGCTATATACTACACGAATCTTCTCTTGCAATAGGCAAAAGGGTATGTTTGTCAATACGTTTTGGAATGTATTTTTTATTTTTTATTTTTAATTTAGAGTTTTTCTACATAAAAAAGGTACTTTTTCTACTCTGTGGGGGCATGGGTGGCAGTTGATTGGTTGTGAAATTCCTTGGAAGTTATTTTGCTGAAAATAGGATGTGAAAATCTTTTCCCTGATAAAAAAGGAAGCTGATACGCAACATACATATATAAGGAAAAAGAGATTCGCCGATCTGCATAAATTATCAAACTTGTTTGGATGTTTATACTTGCTGCACTGATTGGATTGTGAATACAGAAAAGGAAAAATTGGCCAATTGGGTTAAGAGAAACAAAAAGACATGTACCTCTTTATTGGTTTAAACTTTTTCTTTTCCGCTTTGGAAAATGCTACGATTTTTGTTGGTGTTCTCGGGAAAAATAGAAGAAAAAATACGTATCTCACCAACTCCTTGAAAAAAAAAGCAGAAAACAATATCAATTTAAAATCAAGAGAACACCAAGAAAACCGTATCATTCTCCTTCTTCTTCTACAAGTAACTCAAAATATAAAGTATGTTTTATGCTGCTTCTATTGAGAGGATTAGGTTTTTTTATTTATTTATTTTTAACCTATTTTTTTACTATCCTTTTCTAATTTGCTTAAAAAAAAAAATTCAAAATTTTTTATACTGTCATGTCAGAATACTTTTTAAAAATAAATAAATAAAAATCGTCTAGAACACATTTAAAAAAGGAAGCTTCGAGTAGTTTACCCTTGTACTGTTGTACATATTTTCCAAGGTACCCTATGAAAACGTACCATCTATATAATAAGCCTTTACAGACTGTACACGACAATCGTCCTCTGTTTTTCAACCAAATTATAATGAGCAGCAGCTCATTTATATGAAAGTCAAAAGTGCCCTTCGTACTTTTGTATGACATCTTTATATATATATTATTAATGTCACAGAATTAATGATAAAATTATGCTTAGCCTAATCTGCCTTATGAGAGAGAATTCCACTTGATCACCTCATGTCAAAGACAAAAAGATTGCAGTGCTTGTCAGAAAAATAAGGGCTTCTGAGAAATTTCTGCCAAGTTTCGCATTGGATTATGGTCTTCAATATTCTTGATGGGTTAAGCTTAGTGGGTAATTACTCTGAATAAGATATTAATCATGAGATTAAATTGGTTAATTAATTAGATGAGGAAAGGGAGTTTTAGTAAAAGACCAATTGTTTTGATAAAGCGAGAGAGTTTGTGGTAAATTATAATTGATTGTGTAATTGATCTGCTCCTCTATAAATGTATTGAGTACTGTAGATTTAACTACAATCCTTTACAGAGTTATGTGATGTGACACTCGTATTTTATGAAAATGAGTTATACATGATAGTTACGTACGTAGACTGTAACGTAGGGATGAATCAGTCTTGTTGAATGGGGCCAAATCATGAAGATAACGACGCTCTAGCTTAATGACTCTTAGTAGTATTAAAGCTTTTCTTCTTTTGTGTATTATTTTTTCCTCAATTTTTTAGTTTTTATTTTTTATTTTTTTTTTATTGTTTGGGTTTTTTGTTTTCTTTTTCTTTTTTCAATTTTTTTCCTTTTAAATTATTTCTTTTGGTTGTTTCTCAGGAACTAAGAACTAATATGGTTATAAGATGACAATTAGAAAACATTGTAATTTGCAATTAATTGACTTGAAACCCCCATTGAATATTTTGGTTTATCTTTAAGTTCTTTTGTTTTGTTTTGATTGTTTTGGTGCCTTCAATTATATATGCATATGATAATGTATTTCACATCATGAATCATCAATCGACTTTAAAATCCCCTTTGATTTCCACATTTAACTTTTTCAAATTAATATATATATATTTATTTGGATGTAATGAGGCCAAATTTAGGTTTTTCTATGGGTTTTCATAAAGTTAGGCTTCTATAATAGGGCCATGGGTCGAGCCCATAGGGACCAAACATAATATTTTGGCTTAATTCTTGTGTCTCCCATGTATCTGCCTAAAATTGATGTGTTGTTAAAATTATCATTGCATCACAATATAATAATAATTTATTACAAATTTAATAGTAATTTTAAAAGTCATATTAATTTTAGGTGGATACAAAGAAGATACAACAATCATTCGTCTATAAAAAGGTCTCCCAAGGGTNCCCAGATCATAATTCCGGAAGAAATGGCGCAGTCCTGAATGACATTAAAGTGCTTCTCCAGAACTTCAACACTTGGAAAGTCTCTCATGTTCATCGAGGGGCAAATGGGGCAGCTCATAGTTTAGCTAAATTAGCTCTGTTGGGTGGTTTTGAACAAACTTGGTATGTTAATTTTCCTATGGTCGTGCAGGAAATTGTAAGTGCTGAACAAGCCCATTTATAATCCAATGAAGTTATGTTTTTTCAAAAAAAAAAAAGAAGATACAAAAATGACGTTAATCATTATATATATTATAAAAAATTTCAGAAGAAGAAAGGAGTGATCGCCACAAATCATTGAAATCAATAGGCCCCTCTATTGGTCGGGAGCTTAAAAACATTGTAAATTTACTTACCGTCATTTTCTAATGGGTGACATGATAAATATATTGATAACGTAGGTTTTAAGGGATTTAGGGTTTGTTTGGGATTGCAGTTTCAATAAGTGCGATTTTAAAAATTGCGTTGTTAAAATTGCTACTTTTTAAAATCGCAAGCATATTAAAAAGTATTTTTTTTATCAAATATTTGTTATACGAAATTGTAATTTTGATATAAATTCGGTTTTTTTTTTTTTTTTTTTTTCATATAAGCGCACTCTAACTTGCTAATAGAAATCGCATTTTTTTTTTCTTTCTATTTTAGATTAAGTACTTTTTAAATTGCAATATCGAATACCTTACGTTTTACGATATCTTTAAAAAATGCATATTATTTTTACGAAATTGCAATTTCAAATGCACCCTTAGTATTCCTTAGAACGCTCAAGTGTAAGGAGATCAGGAAACACAATGTTGAACATGAACTACACGCCCAAATGTTAAGTGATTATCAACGAGAAATAGAAAGGAATTGAAATAACGGGATTTAATTTTCCTGGTAGAATGAGGAAATCTATTTCCTTCTCGGCAACTTCTTATTTCTTCAAATACACCGACTACAGAACTACTTTTCCAAAAATCTTCAAGGCTATATATATATATATATATATATATACAGACGGAAGCTTCGGTGGCCAAAAACGTTGCATTGTTAGAGACAACAATGGAGCACAAAGGTAGCAACACAGACAACGGTCTTGCTGCCTTCTTCACCACTGAAGAGATTGAGCTCTCTAAAGTCTTGCTTCAACTCGCTTATCCAGTCTCCTACTCGGATTATAGACACAATGTCTTGAATGTCAACTGGGGAAGAACTAGAAAGAGAATAATCCAACCTTCAGAGCCCATCATTGGCGCCTCTGCCGCCCCGGTTTGTTGCTGGCCGCCGCCGTCCCGCGACACATGCGCGTGAGAAGCCGAAAAGCTCCAAACGAAGACAAAGAAGAAGAGAGGGTTGGCAGGAGATGATCAAGGAGTTGACTGAACGTATAAGGGAGGTGCTGAAGAGGGAGGGAGGTAGCGAAAGTCGGGGCTTATTATCATGAGACGTTGAAGGCTAACAACTCCGAGTTGAAAGAAAGGAAACAAGAACGGAGTTCTTGCATGGTGCAATAACTGACGTCGATCATGGATATTCCGGCGGAAGTTAAATATATATTTTTTAAATTCTGCAGATACGCCATGGACGTGTACGTTATGCAAAACAAAGGGAAAAATCAAATTTATTCCTTAATTTTTTTTTATCAGTTTTAATTTAATAGTTAGGTTTTCAATTTCAAAAATTAATTTTTTAATTTTAAATAGGTCAATTAATTCGTCAACTTTCTGTTCCGTTCAATCAATTAACAGTATGTTTCGACGTTCACCTCTTTTTTTATTTAATTTTGAGTATATGTATAATTTAAAATAATTGCGTCCGTTGTACATATGATTGGTATCATAACGTGTCAAACGAGAACGTGGGATTAATTGATTGGTTTGTTGTAATAGTATACCAATAAATTGATTAGGCAATAAGAACTAAGAAGGGACCTCTTTAAAACCATATGAAACCTAAGGACCTAATTGTTAAAATTGAAAGCTTAAAGACTAAATTAAAATCGCAAGAAAAATTTAGGGACTAAATTTAATTTTTCACAATATTGGTTGAGAATATGGACTGACATTTTCAAAAAGAAAGGAAATAATGGGTTTTTTTTTTCTTAATTGAATGTAAAAAAAATCTTTATTTACCTAGATAAGTAATGTTACTCTTCATACTCATTTATTACACCGAGTAATATAACGTTTTTTAAATAGCTTTAAAAACAAAAAAACCACTTCAAATGTGTCACACAAAATAGTGTAAAATGGATGTAATAAATGAATGTGAAGAGCTGCATTACTATTGCATAGAAATATCTTAAATTAACATATATATTTCTTTATTCATTATGTACTGGTATAGGGCATCTAAATTGTGAAACAGAGAACTTCTAGATTGAGATCTGTCCTCTATGGTTGTATGTTTTAAGATTTTGTAAGTAAATGGAATACCAACAGTTAAGTACCTCATAAGTGATGGAATCAGGCTCATTATCACAAAGATAAGTAATACTAGAAAGAAGATTATGCCCTTGTGTCATCCCAAAATTGATGTGGCTTCTATAACTATCATAATAAAACCACATCAATTTTTGAAAGACACAAGGAGGACATGAGTCTTCTTTCTAGTATTACTCAAATATGACATAAACACATCAATAAGACATTGAAACCCCAAAATAGTGTGTTTCAAACATGTGTCTTTTTTTTAACCCTGGAATTATGGAAGATTGATCTAGATTTTATCACCTACATACAACTCAAGGAGTGTACATAGTTTTAGTTCAAATCAGGAAGCCATTGAAAGTAGAAACCAACATAAACATAGAGAGCCTGTTAAGGCACAAGTTAGAACACAAAATATTGATTCTGCAGCTACACCAAGCAAAGCTTAAAATAAAACAGAGTCACACCTTTACTACTACATGCACCACAGCTAGCACAGGGTTCAATGGTAAGTCTCCATAACAGTTCTTCGTGCATCACAGCAGGAGGGCAGTGTAGATGAGCTAAGAGAGGCTTCCCCTCGTCTTCTTTCCCATGTTTCAAATCCTGCACAACTGTTTCAACAATCACATCAAAAATGTTTTCCTAAAAAACCATCAGTTTCCAGGTGTTCATATCAGCATTACAATCACAGTAGCAGCTTACATTCGCATTACAAACGAATGTGCAACACAAATCAATTGGATCATTTTCCAATGAATATGTAGATGCAAACTGGTTTCCTCTGGTTCATGACAAAGAGGAGATGAAGGATAAACTAGAATTTTCTATTGTTGGATTCACAACTGTCATTGAGATCAAATAGAGGATGAACCATAAAAAAGGACCAATTGGTAGGTGGCAAGCTTACTTATCAGATTGACTCCTTGCTAATGACGGCCAAAATTGAATAAAACAGAGCAGAAAGAAAATCTAATAGCAACAAGAAAATCCACTGGATTCATATTCCAGCAGATTTCAGCTTTTCTTGTTTCTTTTAGTGGGACATCCTACCTGGTTACTTATAAGTTTCCAGGTGTTCATATCAGCATTACAATCTCAGTAGCAGCTTATATTCCCCAAGGCATTACGAATGAATGTGCAACACAAATCAATTGAATCATTTTCCAATGAATATGTAGATGCAAACTGGTTTCCTCTGGTTCATGACAAAGAGGAGATGAAGGATAAAACTAGAATTTTCTATTGTTGGATTCACAACTGTCATTGAGATCAAACAGAGGATGAACCATAAAAAAGGACCAATTGCTAGGTGGCAAGCTTACTTATCAGATTGACTCCTTGCTAATGACGGCCAAAATTGAATAAAACAGAGCAGAAAGAAAATCTAATAGCAACAAGAAAATCCACTGGATTCATATTCCAGCAGATTTCAGCTATTCTTGTTTCTTTTAGTGGGACATCCTACCTGGTTGCTAAATTTCAGACTTAAGAGCAGAATACAAATAATCATAAATTGCTGCATAAAGAATAAATCAACAGCCCACCTTCAATACATGAAAATAGTTGTTTCTGCAAGAGTCAACAAAAGTAATGCACGTTTTGGTCACAGATAATGGTAGATTATCAATTACAACTAAGTTAACCAAAAATGAAGGATGCACAAGAACATTTAATAATTACCAATACAAGATGGTTACCAGCAATATTTCAAAGATCCTAAAAGCCAGAACCATATATTGTTATGGACAACATAGTTCAGTAAACAATATCCTTGAAGACAGCAAAATAGATAGGCTGCTCTAGTCATTTTGCATATTCTGTTCCATTCATAAGGTGTCATTGGCAAATAGGTGAAGCTTAGATTTATACATGTTAATATGGATATGAAATTAAATACATTCAAATTGCTCACTTGGAAACAAGTTAAACAAAGGTGACAATCTAAAAAATTGGGTCAATGGTTCAGTAACAATGAAAGCCTTCTAATCGAAAAATATAGATTACAAAACCTCCTCATTAAATTATATAAGACTTCCCCACTATCCACAATCATCTTTCTTTCATAATAATCTAATTGCCTCCTTTCCACAGTTAAAATTTGAACGAATAAACCCTTTAGTCGAAGACTCTTTAATATCATAATTTTTCGTCACCATTATTTCAAAATAATTAGACTGAGGAGAATCAGAAGCAGATAGACTGCCCCAGCAGAGTGGTGAAACCTGCCATAATCCCCAGGCAGAGCAGGGCAGATTTGGAATTCAACACAAGGATTCCTAGGTAGTACTCCTATCTTAGAAAAACAGAAGGACCATCAAAAAAAGAATCCTACTTACCAACCCAATCAGCTTCCTGCAATGTCATTAATCCTAGTCAAATTTAAACGGTTATTTATCACTTAATAAGACGGAAAAATACATTTACCCTTGCTGACACTCCTATTACCCTTTTAATTGCTAGGTCTGAGGTAACCCCATAGGGTTGGCGGCCTTGGTCTTGATGGTATTCCATCAGGCCTAAGGTTTAAATCCTATTGGGTGCAAACAGGGTCCAGACCGCCAGCAAAGCCGGAGTATTACCCAATTCGTATGGAGGAGTCACTTTACACAAGTCCAAGGTTTACCCGACATGGGTGGTTACACGAAGTGGTCATGCATTGAAGGGGTTCCTCATCATCAAAAAGAAAGAAAAAAAAAATTGCTAGGTCCGAGGTTGACAAGTATTGTGTCAACTACAGCGTGGTAAAACATCCACATGCTGCCAAAAAAAAAAAAACCTTGCATGATATGATTAGAACGTAGAGCATGATGTCATATCTAATTACAAGCCTTATCCTGAGTAGAGAATGAAAGTCTATAAAAGTATAAGAACAGAACCCAAGCAGTAATTAGATTGTCAACTAAGGATAAATTCCAATTCCAGAAACAAACCAGGCAGGTTTTTACTAAAAGAATGAACTGATAAAGGCAGTGTATTATTTTGTCATGGTTCTGCGGATAAAAATCACACAGCATTTAATTAATTATGATGGAAAATTATTTTAAAAAGGTACAGTCTACAGTTTTAAGGATCCACATTAAACTTCTTTTACAAAATAACTAATTGACTAGTATGCTTGAGAATGGCAATGAATAAGTTGCATGACTCACATCACTTAACCGCTAAAACTTACAACAAAGTGTTATAGTAAACAAATAAAACACACAATGTCAATTTTGGTTGAGAATAAGTACCTTCAAATTTTCTCCCTTTGCAACATCCCTTAGTGAAATAAAGCTAGGAATATGAGCAAATGCTTCAAACCATGATTCAACCCCATAAGTAGAAAGATACTTGAAGACCTCTTCTTTGGGATCATAGGTTATAAGAGAGGACCAATTAAATAACATCAAAATTTCACCACTATCAAGAATCATTATTGGATCATAATTGTTCGCACCATGCCACCTTTCAAAAGGTAAATTTTCAATGACAAAGTTTCTAGTCCATGATTCCTTGATCCCATATTCATTCATCACCCATATCTCAACACGATCAGACTCTGTACAATCACATATAGAAAGACAGTCTAACAATACACCCAAATGCATAGAATCAATAAATGCTTGAGAATCAGTAAACTCTTTCTCCCACTGATCAAAAAATGAAGGAGGTTCTGGAACCGCTTGGAATTGCTCGCTCCCAAAGTCAAAAGCACGTATAAAATCAGGAGTATCATGCTCGGACACATGCCAATGAAGCGCTCCATTCACAAAGGTGTTGAAAGACATAAGAACATTGATGGTGTACGGAACCTTTCCAAGGCTTCTCCATAAACCCGTGCCAAGAACGTATATATCTCAGCCTCACAATGGGATCAGTACCCATCATTTGGAAAACCCGGACCACCTTGTATTCTTTAGTCTCTAAACTAAAACCGAACCCAGCACCCACTATACAAACATCCTTTTTGACTTTTGGAAGCATAATGTACTCGCCTAAAATGGGATTACACACATATATGGGGTCCTCCGTACCAGGTTCACACAAGCAAAGCAACCCATTACAGGAATTTACATAATCAAATTCAATATTTGGGAGATTAGACTTCTTCTTAATCGTAATCCTTGATTCACAACAATCGGTCTTTTTGCCTTGAAGGTCCAACAATATCAGTTTTCTTTTCTCGTTAAAGGTTTTAAGCAATAGGCTAATGGGTGCTCTTGACAGATGCAAATTAATTAGATAAGGCTCCAAAAGTAGGCTCAGCCACAGTTTGCAGACGCACCTGCAACTGAAGAGGGTCTTCATGGGGAGCCTTGAGAGAATTTCTATGATAAGTTGGGATGGCAGGTCTTGTAAAGTAGCCCCACAGTCGCATCCTTTTGGTTCTTGGCTTTCTTCCTGTGATTCTCTGCTGGTACTGAATTGGGTGCGTGCTGTTTTTCTTCTGCAATTTTTCATGGTTGGTATTCTCAGGAGCGAGGTAACAGAGAAAGAAACCCTGACAGAAGCCAGTGAGGAGATAGTTTATTTAACAGTCAACCTAATAAATGCATGTATATTTTGAGCAGTCACTAAAAAAAAAAAAAACAGAAAAACGAAGAGAAGAAACCCAGTTCTAATATCTCAATGTCTTTCCTTTTCCCACATTCTCAGCGACCAAACAAAAGAAATAAAACGAAACCAACTATGATATATCAATCATTTAATTTTCCAACATTTTCAAAGCAACCAAACAATTCCCAAAATCAATTACTAAAGTCCAAATTTTGACTGGAAAACAAAAGAAATAAAAGGAACCCAGTTCTTATATCTCAAATCCTTTCATTTTCCCGCATTTTCTCAGCCACGAAACAGTTGCACGCAATCAAAATCCGGACTTTGAGGCTGCTCAGCAAAGTAAAACAGAAGAAGATGCAAATAGCAACCATGCCTCAAGGCTCAAGCTCATGACTAAGATTCCAAGTTAAAATATTTTTCCACATTCCCTCAGCAACCAAGCAGAAAATAATAGAAGATATTGAGAAAACTTGAGAGAAGCAAAGTAAAAATAAATAAATAAAAAACCTCGAGCTATCGTCGCAGCCGATCACAACCTTCCCTCTCCGATTCCACCTTGAACACAGAGCGTCGAGATCGTTCTGAGGGGGTAGACTGCGCCATTTTGTCAGACGTTCTATCATCCACGCGTACGAGTTGCGCCTTTTCATTTCGACAACATGGGATTTGAGGCGACACTTCTTACAACGTGAAGCTGCCACGTGGCTCTCAATTGAGATGTCGTATGCTAAATATCGCATGCGGCAAACTACCAAAACAGAAAACTTCTGAACTTTTTTTTTTTTTTTTTTTTTTAACTTTTATTATTTGGGTCAATCGAAATTGAAAAGGCAAATTAACGACAGCCGTTACATATTCTCCAAAATGTTTAATGTCCGTTAGCCATAACTAAGCACCCCGTTTTGTCATGTTAACATATTAATTTTTTATTAATTTAATTTAAAAATTAAATCTAAAAATAAAAAAATTGAACTCTGCTCACCCTTAACCCTAGGGGTGGCCGCAAGCCACTCCATAAGGGTTAGGGGTGACTTTCCGGCCACTCATTCAATTTTTTATTTTATTTAATTTTAAAATTAAATTAATAAAAAATTAATATTCTGATGTAGCAAAACGATGCAGTTAGTTGGGATTGACGAGCGTTAAACATTTGGGGAGA
The DNA here is from genome assembly GCA_006937295.1 of Carpinus fangiana. Classification (NCBI taxonomy): domain Eukaryota; kingdom Viridiplantae; phylum Streptophyta; class Magnoliopsida; order Fagales; family Betulaceae; genus Carpinus; species Carpinus fangiana. Next base: position 1,181,736 of record CM017326.1, on the reverse strand, counting down.
AAATGTAACAATAGTGGTTAATTTGCCTTTTCGATTAACCCATGAAATAAAATTTAAAAAATAAAATAAAATTAGAGAGTTTTCTGTTTTAGCACGTTGATTTAGGAATTTATAAGATATTTACCCCTTTTTTAATTAAAAAAAAAATTGATTTTACTTTTTCATTTAAAGTATATCAATGTTCTTCGACACCTACGATCGACAAACTATGTGTTAAATAAGAACCATTTAACATTATTGATTGATTTGATATGATATACCGTTAATTGATTGTTAAAGGGACTATTAAAACTATGTGAAAACGTAAAGACCTAATTATCAAAATTAAAATCGCATGAAAAACTTAGAGGACTAAATTTAACTGGTTTTAGTTTTTTTTTTTTTTTTTTTCCAATATTGATTAAGAATTGGACCAATGTTTGAAGGGTTTAAAGAGAGAAAATGTTATGGAGCTTAAGAATTGGAGGGTTTGAAGGGATTAAGAATTGGACCAATGTTATGGAGAGAAAGCGTTTAAAGAGAGAAAATAATGGAGCTTATCCTAATTGAATGTGAAAAAGCCTTATTTACACAAAAAAAAAAATTGTAATGCTAGTCTTTACACACGTGTATCACAAGCTTTAGGGAGACACGGCAAACCCTGAACCTAACCTCCTAACCTTACTACTTCTATGGATTACCGAACCTACTCCTCTGCTTCGATCAGTAACACAAGGTATTATTGTCACTTAGCGCTTGTGCTAAGGAAGGGGGGAATTCGAAAATGACAGCACTAACAATTTTTTGGATTTCGACAAAAAACTTAGGAAGCTCAAAAGGATAGAGGAAAAAAGGTTCCAAAATACAAGACCCATCAAACTTTGAAAGCCTTTCAAACATTCTGAGAAAGCTACATTAAAAAGAAAAGTAAGACTCACATCGAGATAGCGTATGAAATGAAATCCCAACCAATGCCCAAAAACTCCCATGCCTTTCTCGGTTGGACCAACCAAACTGGCGACTTAAGAAAAGTGTGCCTAAAGTGACTTTTCATGTCAGACACTTCAACCAGTGTGAAATGAATGTCATAAATAGGTGTAAAAAATATCACTACTCTTACAAAGAAATATCATAAGTTTAATACATGGGTGTGAAGAATAACATTACACTTACTCTTATATAGTAAGTCTAAGATACTGACTTTAACTTGCACTACTTTCTTAATCACGTTTCTGTTCCTTTTTTTTTAAGACTGAGATCTGTCGTCTATGGCTATATGTTTTAAAATTTTGGGGAGTAAATGGAATACCTAACAGTTAAGTACCTCATAAGTGATGGAATAAAGATCATTATCATAATGACAAAAACACATTAATGTGTTTTTCAATGACAAGACAACTCAAAGGAATGTATATAGTTTTAGCTCAAATCAGGAAGATTTTTCCATTGAAACCCACAGTAAAGATAGACAGCCTGTTAGGCACGAAGTTAGAACACAAAATATTGATTCTGCAGTGTGTTAGGCCAAGCACGCATATAACAAAAGTCTTGCACCTTCTTTACTGCTCCATGCACCACAGTATAAGGTTCCACGGCAAGTCTCCATAACAGTGCTTCATGCATCAACAGAGGCTTTCCCTGTGTTCTTTCCCATGTTTCAAATTCTGCACAACTGTTTCAACAATCATGTCAAAAATGTTTTCCTAAAAAAACCATCAGTTTCCCTGGTGAGCAGTATCAGCATTACATTCAACCCAAATTAATTGAATCATTTTCCAATGAATATGTGGATGCAAACTGGTTTCCTCCAGTTCATGACAAAGGAGATGAAGGATAAGACTAGAATTTTCTAAAGTTGGATTCATAACTGTCGTTGAGATCAAACAGAGGATGAACCACAAAAAGAACTAATTGGCGGGTAGCACGCTTTACTTACCCCGATTGATTCCTTGCTAATGATGTCAAAAATTGATTAAGATAAAAGAACAGAGCAGCAACAAAATCTAATAGCAACAAGAACAATTAACAATTAACTATATGCAATATTTCAATGATCTTACAAGCCAGAACAATATAATATTGTTATGGACAACATAGCTCAGTAAACAATATTCTTGGGATCAGTAATAGATAGGCTGCTCCAGCCATTTTACATATTCAGTTCCATTCATAAGGTGTCATTGGCAAATAGGTGAAGCTTAGATTTATGCATGTTAATATGGATATGAAATTAAACATATTCAAATTCCTCTCTTTGAAACAAGTGAAACAAAGCTAAGAATCTAAATAATTGCTTCAGAATCTGATTCCACTACAATGGTTCAGTAATAATGAAAACCTTCTAATGTATATATATATCAGAAACCAACTAGGCAAGTTTTTACCAAAAGAATGAACTAACAAATATAGTTTATTGTTTTGTCATGGTTCATGCGAATAAAAAATTCACACAGCATTTAAATAATTATGATGGAAAATTATTTTAAAAGGTGCATTCTAAAGTATAACAAGCCACATTAAACTTCTTTTACAAAATAACAAATTGACCAGTATGATTGAGAATGACAATGAATAAGTTGCACAACTCACATGGCACATTCTTAACCACTAAAACTTACAGCAAAGTATTATTAGTAAACAAATAAAACATAAAATGTCAATTTTGGTTGAGATTAAGTACCTTCAAATTTTCTGCCTTTGCAACATCCCTTAGTGAAATAAAGCTAGGAATATGACCAATTGCTCGAAACTTTGATCCGACCCCGTAAGTAGAAAGATAGTTGAAGACCTCTTCTCGGGGATCATAGCTTACAAGAGAATTATTATTAAATAACATCAAAATTTCACCGCTGTCAAGAATCATTATTGGTTCATATCTGTCCAAATGATGCCTTTCAAAAATTAAATTTGTAATGACAAAGTTTTTAGTCCATGACTCCTTTATCCCATATTCATTCATCACCCATATGTCAACAATACCAGAGTCTCCAGAATCACATATAGAAAGACAGCCTAACAATACGCCAAAACTCATATAATCAATACACAATTTCTCTGCTCGACCAAATGCAGAAGGTGCTGGAACCACTCGGAATTTCTCACTCCCAAAGTCAAAAGCACGTATAAAATCAGGAGTATTACGATCATACACTTCCCAATGAAGCGCTCCATTCACAAAGTTGTTGAAATAAAAACCAGATGTGATGGTGTACATAACTTTTCCTATGCTTCTCCATGAACCCGTGCCAAGAACATATATCTCAGCCTCATAATGGTCATATATACCATTTTTACGTAGAACCCGGACCACCTTGTATTCTTTAGTCTCTAAAATAAAACCAAACCCAGCACCAGCTAATTTCACGTCCTTTTTGACTTTTGGAAGTGTAATGTACTCACCTAAAATTGGATTACACACATATATAGGGTCCTTATTATCAGGTTCACACAAGCAAAGCAACCCATTACAGGAATTTACAAAACCAAATTCAGTGTTAGGGAGATTTGATTTCTTCTTAAGCTTAATTCTTGATGCACGACAATCGGTATTGTTGCCTTGAAGGTCAAACAAGTGGAGCATTTTCGGTTTTCTATTCTTCTGAATGGTTCTGAGCAATAGGCTAATAGGTGCTCTTGACAGATGCAAATTAATTAGATGAGGGTCCAAAAGTAGGCTCTGCCACAGTTTACAGACGCACCTGCAACTGAAGAGGGTCTTCATGGGGAGCCTTGAGAGAATTTCCATGATGAGTTGGGATGGCAGGTCTTGTAAAGTAGTCCCACAGCCACTTGTTGGTGCGCATCCTTTTGGTTCTTGGCTCTCTTCCAGTGATCCTTCGCTGGTACTGATTTGGGGGCGTGCTATTTTTCTTCTGCTATTTTCCATGTTGGTTTTCACAGGAGCGAGGTAATGGAGAAAGAAACCCTAACAAAAGCCAGTGAAGGAGGCAGTTTATTTACCAGTCAACCTAATAAATGCATGTGCAGGCTGAGGAGTCACTAAAAAAAAACAAAGAAACCCAGTTCTAATATCTCAATGTCTTTCCTTTTTCCACATTCTCAGCAACCAAACAGAAGAAATAAAACGAACCCAGCTATGATATCTCAAATCATATCATTTGCACACGTTTTCAGCCAAACAATTCCCAAAATCAAATCCCGCAGCTAAAATTCAAATTTTTGGCTGCCCAAACAGAAGAAATAAAAAGAACCCAGTTCTCATATCTCAAATCCCTTCATTTTCTTTCACAGCAACCAAACAGTTGCACACAAAGTCAGACCCATTATGCTAAATTACCGAAATACCCCTTAATCCGCGTGCCAGTTACCAGTTCTTCAATTTCCTCAATCTGAGGCAGCATTAGCGAAATAAACGGCAAACCCATAATTTCCTTCTCATTCCTTGTTCTTTTTCTCGGCAACCAAACAGAATAAAAAAAAAAAAAAACCAATTCAAAGAAAATAATATAAAAGAAAATAAAACCTTTTCCACTCGGCTGAGTTTCCTCCGCTCCATCTCGTCCTCCAGTTGCATGAGAGCGGTCCGGAATTTTTCCCCTCCGTCGGGCAATTTCCAACCTACCGACTCCAGGGTACGCCGCTTTCTCCGAATCGACTCGTTGAGTTCGTGATCGCTAAGGGTGTTGAAGAACTCGTCTCTCTGCGAATTAAGCCGCTGAGCGGAGCCCATTTCCGACTGCTTCGACGGCTGAGTGGTCGTCGTGGTGGGCTTGACGACCAGAACGGCTGGTGGGTCGTCGTCTTCGCGCAAGAGCTTTTCCCAGTCAAGAACTAGCGTTGAGGGTAAAATCGTCCTTTTCTGCCTGACAAAAAATTTGAAAATAACATCCTGTCTGGTCAAAACGTACGGTAAGTCAAAACACTCACAGTCGAACCAGGCCTTTCTGAAGGGAATCCTACGTCGTTTTGCCATATGTTGTATCATCTCATCTATTCGTACGACTACGAGCGCGCCTTTTCATTTATGGCGACACAGGCACAGCCTGATTAGGCCCTGTTTGATAAACGGGTTTGGGGTTGTGTTTGTATTGTGCGTGTTTGCACTGTGCAGTAAAAATACAATTTTACTTTCAACTCATAACAGACTTTTTCTCCCAGACGAAGTGGTGGCCGACATCCTCCAGAGACTCCCCGTGAAATCTCTACTCCGATTCAGGTGTGTTTCTGAATCATGGAACTCTCTCACCACATCTCCTACCTTCATCGATTCCCATCTTAATCAATCGATTCCGAACAGCACTCCCCCACCCCACCCATTCCCCTAAATCACAACAATCATTCCAAAAATAAGCCCAATTGCCACAATGTTTTTCAACCCAAGATTCAGGTTTGAAAGTCTGAAAGAAAACCCAATATTCAGGTTTTCTGAAAAGAAAATTCAAGCATATCTTAAGACTTCTTTTCAGAAGTAGCTTCGAAAACCCACTATGGAACCGTCGCAGGGTGTCGGATTTCGACTTTCTGAGAATGACCCGAAAGCAAAGAAGGCAAATTTCGATGAGGGTGTTAACGAAAACTTTGAAAATTGCAACTGGGACAGAGATACTGCTTGAGGACTCTGCAAACAAAGTAGATTGACACGGGGTTGGGCGGTGATGGGAAGTCGGATGATCCGCAACTCAATCCGGTGCTGGAGCCTCACGCACCTCAAGTTGCGTGGCTGCCGATAGCTCACCAGCCAAGGAGTCACCGAGTTCACTAAGAATTGCAAGGGCTAAAGAATCTCTCAGCTGGCTCATGCATGTTCAGTGTGGGTGCCATGAACGCCATCCTCGACCATTGCACGGCGCTCGAGGAACCCTCCGTGAAGCGGCTCAGAGGGCTCAATGATTCCGCCGATCCGATCGGCCCCGGCACAGCGGGTTATTCGCTCAAATCTGTCTACTTGAAGGAGCTCATCAACGGCCAGTGCTTCAGACCCCTCATAGTCGGTTCCATGGAGATGAAAGAGAAGGCCATCGTTGCGATCTCGAGGATTTCGATGGTCGACAGTAGCAAACCCGTGCTGGTGGGAGAAGCATAAAACATAGAATAGCCTCTTGTTGGGGTATTTCGGTAATTTAATAAGAAAAAGACAAAAATAAATCTAGAGTAGAAACACAAACAGTAGAAACACAACCGGTTTATCAAACACCCCCTAGATCTTTTATTGCATTAATAGTGTATATAAGCATAATTTTTATGCAAAATTGGATTTTCAAAACTTATTTTTATATGATAAAATTTAAAATATCTCTACATATTAGCTATATTTTTATTTATTTTATTAAAATATATATATTTTTTACTTTTTATTGGGAAAAGTGATTGAAAAAAAAAGTGAAAATGTTTTTAAAAAATAAAATAAGTGAGGGAAACAATAAGAAATAAAATAAGTTCTTTGAAAAGTTTGGTTACATTCAACCTTTTTTTGTTGCCTTTCTAATCAAATATCTATTTTGCATTTTTTTTTGCTAATCCGATGTAGAGTTTTTTACAAATTTGATTAACAATTTTAAATAAAAATAACATTTGGCTCTTTCATTATAAATGCTCTTATAACGTCAAGCTGCGTGTTGCTAGAAAATTTTAGAAACATGGAAACTATGGTGTACAAACGGGGCAGTTAATTGCTAACCGCATAGTATGAGGGAGTTAACAGTTTTAAGGGTAGGAAAAAGCAATTAATTATCGCTAATCACCTACCTTTATATATAATAATATTATATATTAAAACGACGTTGTTTTGGTGCTAAACACTAAAATAGTGTTGTTTTAAATACAAGTTAAGGACCAACATGGTTTCATCATATTCATTGTTTTTTGAAACGTTTTGACCCAAAACTATTTAAAAATAAGAAGAAAAAAATAGGCACAACGAAGACTCAAAACACTTAAAAAAGTCTAAAAACTTATATAATTATAAAAGTATGGATTATTGATTTGAATAACTGCTAACTACCAGTTATAAAATAACCGGTAACCACCTAATAACAACGACTGTAGTTATTAAAATTTAGGAGAAACTTTACTTTGGCCCTCTAAACTTTAAAATCTATTCCTTTGAACACGTGAACTTTCAATTGCTCTCCATGTGGATCCTCTGTCAAATTTTAAATGTTATATGATATTTATACCCTTAATTTTTTAATAAAATTTAAACGTCTAAAACAGTTTTTTTTTTAATTTTTTTAAAAAATGAAAATTAGAGATATTGTGATTTTTTTAAAAATATTTTTAACAGCTAAAATTAATAGAGGGCTCTAATTAAGATCAATTCAAAATTTAAATATCTAAAATGAAACATTTTAAAATTTGGAAGAGATTGGCATGAAAGTTAGGAAATGAAGTTGGTCTTAAAATTTAATTTTCCATTAGGATGTCCGGAGTGCGGACCAAAAGACGCTCGCCGGCTGAAATGCCTCAGGCGTTGGGACACGTGGCAACCATTCACGCTATTTTGGAACTCTCCAAAACCAAAATGTCTTTCTCTCCCTTGTCTTCGCTTCAGATTTACCCCCGATAGTGCGCATAACGTTCTCTTTCTCTCACGAAGATCGCAGCAGCTAGAAGGGCCAGGAGGGCGTTGTGCTGAGTAGAAAACTTTCCCAGGAGATTGAGATTTGCGACATCCGCGGCAGCCGGTGGAGAATAAGGGTAGCGATGTCGGATTATCTCCCGGACGATGTGGTGGTCGACATCCTCCAGAGACTCCCCGTGAAATCCCTACTCCGATTCAGGTGCGTTTGTCGATCATGGAACACTCTCATCAAAACCCCTTCCTTCATCCATTCCCATCTCAATCAATCGATTGAAAACCACGACGGCAACCGTTTCCCACACCCACCTGTAATCGTCAGGTACTGTGCTTCTAAACCCAATGTAGAGCACTACAAATTGTTCCGTGATAATGAATCATTCGAGGAGGATACGGAATTGGATTTCTCAATAGAAAGCTGTCGTCTTAACCATTTTAGGTTAATTGGTTCTGAGAACGGTTTGATGTGCTTTTTAGAACAAGATCGCTTTATTCTTTGGAACCCTTCGATTAGGAAATTCATGAATCTTCCAAAACCTTGCATTACGCTGAAGACGCACGGCCGCATTACGTGTAACCAAGCTTTCGGATTTGATCCGCGGACCAACGATTATAAAGTGGTGAGAATTGCATTTCCTCATGTAAGCAATGCGGTACTGATGGAAACTCTGGTTGAGGTTTACTCTCTTAGCACAGGCTGCTGGAAAATAAGTAGTGCTTCTTTTCCGTATGCGGATACTTATAAACATTCATTCAAGCCCAAAGCTTGCTTAAATGGTTCTGTCCATTTTATGGCACTTGCTGGCCAGAATAGGACTACTAAAATTGTATTGGCGTTTGATCTGCGTGATGAGGTGTTTCGCGAGATGATCTTGCCGGATAATATGGTCGGCTCGGAAGCTGAGATGGTTACTTGTGTATTTAAGGGATCTCTTGCTTTGTTATGTTATGATCGTTGGAAGCGTTGTTTGATATGGGTGATGAAGGAGTATGGTGTGGTTGATTCTTGGATGAAACAGTTCACTATCGATATAGCCGGAGGAGTTGAGAATGTGCTAGGTTTCAGGAAGAATGGTCAAATAATATTGGAGACCCGAAAAATTGGTTATTGGGAGCTGTCTTCATATGACCCCGTGAGCCAACGAGCTATGAAATTGGGAATACATGGGAGGGCACACTATTTCTGTTTTGATACTTACAGGGAGAACCTTGTCTTACTCAACCAAGCAAACGATGCACTTTCCAGAAGTAGAGTGACCAAGAAGAGGAAAAATAGGTAAAAGCGTTTTTCACCTCAAAGCTTTCGCATCTAATGCTCTCAGTCAATTCTATCTTATTCATGCTATATGCTAGATGATGTTTGTAGCTGCATGTGAACAAGTTCCATACATAATTATACTGCTCTTGAATGTTAATCTCTCCGTCTGTGGCTATGACCAAGTAGCAAATAGTGGAAAATAGTTGAAAGACTGGTATCATATCTTGTTTGCTCTAGGCTATAGTTAATTTGGTACTATTTGTAGTGGAAAAGAAAAAGTATACTTCATATAAGGGGAAAATAAATCTATACTTAATTTGGTGCTATTTGATGGAGAATTGGATTAGGGTTGGTACAGAAGGAATTAACAGATTTATGGGTTTAGAATATATTTTTCTGGCTGTTATAAGATCTTAATTGCTTTAGACTTCAGATAAGATTTGTGATTATAGTAGTGAAGAAGGAAGAAGAAGAATACTCCCATAAGGGTAAATTGGTTCTATAGTTAATTTAGGTGCTATTTAGCGGAGGATCGGATTAGGGTTGGTGGAAAAGAATTAACAGTTTGATGGGTTTAAAATTGATTTTCCATGTTGTTTTATGATCTTGTTTGCTCTAGGCTGCAGATAAGATCTGTGATTATAGTGGGGAAGAAGAGGAAGACAAAGACAACCTCAGGGTGAAGGCACCTCCACCCCTTACAACAAAGGGTGGCAGGAGAGGTCATGGGTTCATGTTCCAAAGCCAGCCTTGGGTTTTCCTTGCCTCTTACAACTCTTCAATAGCTACTTCCTGCAATTTTCTGAGTTATAATTTGTATATGCTTCTTAAGAATCTTGCAATGATTTAAAATTTAAAGTATCTTTTAGGTTGTAATTGTCCTTGGTCTCACTTGTTCTTGAAACATCAAAGACAATATTTATTAAGTTGAAATTTACAATGCACTCATTTCAAATCTATTGATACCAAAGTACTTATATTAAAAAAAAAAAAAAAAAATCTATTGATAATGAAAGTTACGAAACAGGATATGTGAACAGAGTTTACATGGTTTGATAAGTTTACCTTCTGCTGTATCTCTAGCTGTTTTATTTCTCTAGTTCAGTTTCCATCTGTTTCTAAAAACACAACAAATGCTTGTTCCTCATTGTTTCCTTGGGTGGTTAAAATAAGTTATATTTTGTTCGGTCATTTTATGTGTAAGCATAGAGATCTTCTGCTAATTTAGATGTATATTTGTTCTAGCTAGAGGTCGGTAATTTGTACTTCATGTAAGATGGACCTTTAATTTGGAGATTAGGGTTTCTGGTGATTGATATGGGTGGGCCAAAAGGCTTTAAATTTTAGGGTTATTCTTTTTGGTTTTGAAGACTAGTGTGAGGGTTAAGGATGATTTGGATTCAAAATAACATGAGAAAACAAAGAATCAAACATGCGACCGAGGGACTGTGTACAGGAGTCTCACCTAGGAATAGTTTAATGGAGTATCGCAGTTAAAAGAGAGACAATTATTCTGAAATTTTATTAATCAAGTTCTCTCTAATTGTTCACAAGTTCACAAGGTTTGCTTGGTGACATACATAGCAGTGAAGCCCTAAGATAATATGGAAAAGCTGAAACTTCAAGTTAGAGAAGGAAAAAATTTCTTAATAACCAAAGAATACTTGGGCCAACCCCAAGCAAATAAGCTACAGACTCCTTGAATTACCAAAATAACCAAAGAACTTCTAATTTAAATACCGCTGCAGTTCTGTAAAATTACTAATCTACCCTTAAATTTAGAATATTCTAATATATAGGATTTTTTGGAATATATTTGTAAATATAATGTCTTTGTGAATCTTTGAGGTTACCTTCCACATAAGTGCTGCTCACTCTTTGTTTCCATGAGGTAGTAGGGGGCCATTGATTAGGCGAAAATACTGTTCTTGATGTGAATTGCCCTGAATTCTTTACAAAAGTAATATTTTTCAGAGCAAAAAGACTGTTTTATGATTCCTTGAGCTTATCCATGTATTTTCTCATCAAAGTTCTCCTTCTAATGATTTGTGAATTTATATATATGTATTGTTTATTAGCACCACTAGTTTTGAGATGTTTTATAGGTGGCAGGAGTTCCTTTATACTTGGTTCTTATTGCCATTATACTATCAGCGACAACGGTATGAGCTTTGTGTTGCAGTAGATATATTGCTTCTGATAAAGCACATTTGTGGATTCTTGTGGTTACATCTCGTCAATTAGAAGTATTCAGACTTTAGTATGTTATATTCTTATGAGCCAAATGGTTGATTCATTTCATACTGATATGTCAACTCTTTGCTTGTTCTTTCCTTGTATAAGTGTCTACATGTTGTTTTTGTGAAATAAATTTTGTTAGCGTTAACTCCAAGGCGTAGCTCAATCAATTGGAGACTATTCCTTATGATGTGGATGTTACTAGTTTGAATCTCTCTTCCCCTTCTCCTTGGGCCCAATTACTTATTAAAAAAAATCATTAGTGTCTTTTTGAACCATTTCTACTTTAACTTACAATGTTGTACATGCTTGAATCTAGGTAGATATATACTCTACTGTTGTTTATTTAAATTATTTTTATGGGTAGTGCATAATTTGAAATGAAAGCAGGCGCCTATAAATTATGATAGTAGCCTTGTGGAAATACTACCTGGTTGCGGTTAAAGTACTTGAAACAACACTAGCACGGCATGAAAATGGTACAAACTAGTATGGCAAGACATTGTCACACTGTTTCAATTTTTTTTTTTTGTTAAAACTTTATAGTTGAATTTGAGGTAGTACAACATAGGATTTCAAGATCTTATACAAGAGTTTCTGGACAACTTGTACGGTTTGATAAGAGTTAAGGTCAGGGGTTGTGGTGGGAAAGGCATGTAAGAATTAGGGGAGTTCCGGTTTTTAAGTGGATAACGGAGAGGGTAAGGTTTAGAGGAGACAAAAAGAGAAGGAAAAGTCATGTTTGGGCTACTGCTATGAGGCTTTGAACTATACCCTGGATTAGTTATTTAGACTTTTTAGGAAATTTTGGATGCTTATTGATGGAAGGATGATTTATGGTTTTAGTTTTAGGTATCTCAGGGTTTGAAGATAGATAACATTGTTGGAAATTGTAGAGAAAAATGTAGAAAGAAAAAAGATAACCTAATTATCGTGTCTATTCTTAAGCAGGAAAGGAATCGATGATTATTAGAAGATGAGCTCGGGTCTACATATTTTATTTTCTTAAATCCTTATTTGAGTGGATCTCTGCAAACACCCTTCTCCATGTCTCTAGCTTTGTAGATTTTTGTACTATTTTTATCTTGCTCTTGATTTGTTGGGTGTTGGTGTTGCTTCCCATGTATTTGGGTTGAGCCCCTGTGCTTTTAATGAACTTTGTTTACTTTATCAAAAGCAATTCTAGAGCATTAAACGGCTCTAGAACAAAACTGAGTTTTAGCTATATGATAATATCTGCAATGAAACAAATCCCATGTCATTGCTAATGGTAAACCAATAAGAATTTGGATTAGCAAAAAATGACATGTCTTTGCTAAGGTTATGTTAGCTATGAATAACATGTTGCTATGAAATATACCATGTGGCCTTAGCCACGTGCACTTCTTCCTTTTGCCATAGTTTCTGGTTTGCAAATAGCTCCCAATATGTATTGGCAACACATAAGTCAATATTTGCTCGTTATCTCTTTCTCTTTTTTCAATATATCAAATACTTATCTAGAGTAGCACAAAAGTTACTTGTTAATAATGTTTTCATTTTTGGTTTGTATCAATCGTATTTGCTTTTAAATATAACATAAATCCATTAAAAAAAAAAACTTTAACTCTTTTAATTTTTGTGGTTGTTTCATTATCATTAATCAATCAGGGCGAGTGAGCTTAGCCGGAAGATGGAGGACATTCAAAGAAAGACTAAACAGTTGAAGGAAAAAGTGGAATATAAAGTAAGACAGTTTCAAATGGAAATGGACTCCCCGCAAAGACAGTTGGGGGAAAACAGGGTGTCTGAAGTGAAAGAGCTATCTGAAGTCAGAGAGCTTCAGGCAGAACTCAAAGCAATAGAACAAGAATTTCGAGAGTTCCAGGAGTACCAAGAGCAGATCGTTCGTCGTAGGGCATAGTTCCTCTTCCACCATCATAGGAACAAAGATACATTTGTTTCTGACCATTTTTCATTTTAGATGAATCTTTTTCTTATAGAAATTGAAGTGCACATTAAATCTAATGAATATGATTTCTCTTATAATGAGTGCCAATCTTCATAGTGTATCAGTGTGGAAGATGGTTCTATCCTGCATAATGTAGTCTCTTTGAAAGAAAAGAAATGATAATTTCCTGAGAAAAACTTTTTTTTTTTCTTGAACTTTTTTGTTCTGACTATGGTCTATGGGTATTTCGTGAATACTTTGTTATGTCTACATAGGTTTCATTTTTGTTCTCTTTTAATAATATTTGACTGCTTATAATTTTTTTTAAAAAAATATATATATTCCTATGAAATTTATAATTATTTTGTTATTTACATTTGAAAAAAATTAGCAATGCGATTATTTGGATTTGTTGAGTTATGTTTTGTGGTTTTTGAGGAGTCTCTAGATTTTTCCTTATTTCCTTTCATTTTCTTGACTATCAAACAAAGGGTAGATATAATAACACAGGTACATACATTAATCAACTACATTAAAACTTTCAAAACACAACAATTTTAATGTTTCATTTGTTTAACATATCAGAAGAATACTCTTTATAATGGTAAAAGGGTGTTCCAAATGGATAATTCAATCAGCTAAAGACCATGCCTTATAAAATAAAGGTTATTAATTTAATTATCCTCACATCATTTTCCTCCTCTTGCTTGTTCTTTCCTTGTTAAGTGTCTACATGTTTTTGTGAAATAAATTTTGTTAGCGTTAACTCAAAGGGATAGTTATATCAATTAGAGACTACTTTTTATGATGTGGATGTTACTAGTTTGAATCTCTCTTTCCCTTTTTCTTAGGGCCAATTACTTAATAAAAAAAATCATTAGCGTCTTTCTGAATCATTTCTACTTTAAGTTTCAATGTTGTGCATGCTTGAATCTAGGTAGATATATACTCTTACTGTTGTTTATTTTTATGGGTAGTGCATAATTTGAAAATGAAAGCAGGCACCTATAAATTATGATAGTAGCCCTTGTGGAAATACTACCCAGTTGCGGTTATAGTACTCGAAACAACACTAGCATAGCATGAAAATGGTACAAACTTGTATGGCAAGACATTGTTACACTGTTTCAATTTTTTATTGTGTTAAAACTTTATAGTTGAATTTGAGGTAGTACAACATAGGATTCCAAGATCTTATATAGGAGTTTCAGGACAACTTGTATGGTTTGATCAGAGTTGAGGTCAAGGGTTGTGGTGGGTGTTAAGATTTGTAGAAGGGGGAAACAAGATGGAGGCTGCCGCCTCTCAATATTATTCAAGCTTATTTGATCTAATACAAACAATCAAATATATAGGCTAAACCCTAATAACATAAAGACTAACTATCCTCAAAACTCTAATGACTCAAAACCCTAATACTAATAACTCTTCTAACACTCCCCCTCAAGTTGGAGCATATACATCATATGAATCCAACTTGGAAGCTACAAGCAAACAAAAAACATAAAAAAAAAACATACTCTAATACTCCCCCTCAAGCTGGAATAGTTTGGAGCACACAATACAAAAACTCAAAACAAATTAACAAGATAATTAAATAAAANAGGTCAAGGGTTGTGGTGGGTGTTAAGATTTGTAGAAGGGGGAAACAAGATGGAGGCTGCCGCCTCTCAATATTATTCAAGCTTATTTGATCTAATACAAACAATCAAATATATAGGCTAAACCCTAATAACATAAAGACTAACTATCCTCAAAACTCTAATGACTCAAAACCCTAATACTAATAACTCTTCTAACACTCCCCCTCAAGTTGGAGCATATACATCATATGAATCCAACTTGGAAGCTACAAGCAAACAAAAAACATAAAAAAAAACATACTCTAATACTCCCCCTCAAGCTGGAATAGCTTGGAGCACACAATACAAAGACTCAAAACAAATAACAAGATAATTAAATCAAACTTCAATGCCAGTCAGAAACTCGTCGGAAACTTGAACAACCATTTGATCGGTTCTTGCCGAAAAACACTAAGGCTGGTCGGATGCAACGATCACTTGATCGGTTTTCGCCAAAAAACACCAAGGTCGGTCGGATACATCGATCAATAACAACTTGGGATCGGTTCTCACCGCAAAACATCAAGGCCGGTCAGATGCAACAATCACTTAATCGGTTCTCGCCGAAAAACACAAAGGCCGGTCGGATACATCGATCACCAACAACAACCAACAACAAACAACAATTATATTTCATATGATTAACCAATAAGTTCCGCTGAAGAAAAAAAAAAAAAAAAAAAACTTTGCCGGAGCATCGCTGGAGACTCGCCGGAAAATGCAGAACTTCGACGGAGCTTCAAAATTGGCCAGAAACACACAGAACAGGCCGGCAGTACCTAAAAACAGAAGAAAAACACTGCAAACAGAACAGAAACAGTCAGTGGAAGGTCGTCGGAGTATCACTGGAGCATCGCCTGAGACCATCAGAAATTGCTGGAAAAGACAGAAACCTCCGGCCACTACAAAAACAGCAACAACAGAAGCAATAGAGGGCCACAAAGTAACTTTTCAACAACCCAAAATCACGCTGGCATCTTTTTTTTTTTTTTGATGGCCGTTGCAACTTCGCCGACCACCACATAATTCTCCAGCCACCACAGACAAGACAGAAAACCACCACAGAACACACCGGCAGCATCACAGAACACCAAAAACAAACAATTTTTTTTTTCTCACCAGAAGATGTTTCGGTCTACATAAAACAAGAAAAAAAAATTGCTATAGAGATCTACGAAGGTACTGCCCGTGTGGGCTAAGCACACACGGCTAGTGCTGCCGCCAACAAGAGAAAAACCCAACGATAGATTTTCCCAGAATCGAAACAAGCTCTGATACCATATTAAAATTTTGTAGGAGGGGGGAAAGAGATGGAGGCTGCCGCATCTCTATATTATTCAAGCTTATTTGACCTAATACAAACAACCAAATATATAGGCTAAACCCTAATGACATAAAGACTAAACTATCTTGAAACCCTAATGACTCAAAACCCTAATACTAATAACTCTTCTAACAGTGGGAAAGGCATGTAAGAATTAGGGGAGTTCTGGTTTTTAAGTGGATAACAGAGAGTGTAAAATTTAGAGGAGAAGAAAAAAGGAAAAGTCATGTTTGGGCTACTGTTATGAGGCTTTGAACTATACCCTGGGATTAGTTATTTAGACTTTTTAGGAAATTTTGGATGCTTATTGATGGAAGGATGATTTATGGTTTTAGTTTTAGGTATCTCAGGGTTTGAAGATAGATAACATTGTTGGAAATTGAAGAAAAAAATGTAGGTAGAAAAAAGATAACCTAATTATTGTGTCTATTCTTAAGCAGGAAAGGAATCGATGATGTTAGAAGATGAGCTCGGGTCTACACATTTATTTTCTTAAATCCTTATTTGAGGGGATCTGTGCAAACGTCCTCTCCATGTCTCTAGCTTTGTAGATTTTTGTACTCTTTTATCTTGCTCCTGATTTGTTGGGTGTTGCTTTCTTGTATATTTCCCATGTATTTGAGTTGCACTCCTTTGCTTTTAATAAACTTTATTTACTTTATCAAAAACAATTCTAGAGCATTAAACAGCTCTAGAACAAAACTGAGTTTTAGCTATATGATAATATCTGCAATGAAACAAATCCCATGTCATTGCTAATGGTAAACAAATAAGAATTTGGATTAGCAAAAACTGACATGTCTTTGCTATGGTTATGTTAGCTATGACATATACCATGCGGCCTTAGCCACGTGCACTTCATCCTTTTGCTATAGTTTCTGGTTTTCAAATGGCTCCCAATATGTATTGGCAACACACATAAGTCATTATTTGCTAGTCTCTCTTTCTTTCTTTTTCAATGCATCAAATATTTATCTAGATTAGCACAAAGTTACTTGTTAATAATGTTTTCATCTTTGGTTTGTATCAATCGTAGTTGCTTCAAATATAACATAAATCTATATATGTATATATATAAAATCAACTCTTTTAATTTTTGTGGTTGTTTCATTATCATTAATCAATCAGGGCGAGCGAGCTCAGCCGCAAGATGGAGGAGATTCAAAGAAAGACTAAACAGTTGAAGGAAAAAGTGGAATTTAAAGTAAGACAGTTTCAAATGGAGATGGACTCCCCGCAAAGACAGTTGGGGGAAAACGGGGTATCTGAAGTGAGAGAGCTATCTGAAGTCAGAGAGCTTCAGGCAGAACTCAAAGCAATAGAACAAGAATTTCAAGAGTTCCAGGAGTTCCAAGAGCAGATTGTTCGTCGTAGGGCCTAGTTCCACTTCTACCATCATAGGAACAAAGATCCATTTGTTTCTGACCATTTTTCAGTTTAGATAAATTTTTTTCTTATACAAATTGAAGTGCACATTAATGAGTGGCAATCTTCAGTATCAGTGTGGAAAATGGTTCTATCCTGCATAGTGTATTGTCTTTGAAAGAAAAGAAATGATCAAAAGTTTTCCCGAGAAAAACTCTTTTTTTTTTTTTTTCAATACTATTACCACTGGATAGTTATTTTACACCATGTTAATGTGCGTATGACCCCTCAGCCAACGAGCTATAAAATTGGGAATACATGGGAGGAAGCACTATTTTTGTGTTGATACTTACAGGGAGAAACTTGTCTTATTAAACGAAGAAAACTTTTCCAAACTTAAGAGTGATCACCCCGAAGCGTAATTCATTTCAAAGTTTGAGTAGATTCTAATGCTCTTGGTCAATTCTATATTATTCATCCTATATACTAGACGATGTGTGTGGCTACATGTGATTCTGTGAACAAGTTTTAAACCGGGATTCCGTGAACAAAAGTTTTAAACCTATATATACTGCTCTTGAATGTGGAAAAGAAGACGAATACTCACATAAGGGTAAAATGGTTCTATAGTTAATTTGGCGCTATTCAATAGAGAATCGGATTAGGATTGGTGGAAAAGAATTACCAGTTTTATGGATTTAGAATTTATATTTCCAGTTGTAAGATTTTGTTTGCTCTAGGCTGCAGATAAGATCTGTGATTATAGCAGTGAAGAAGGAAGAAGAAAAAGAAGAAGAATACTCCCATAAGGGTAAATTGGTTCTATAGTTAATTTAGGTGCTATTTAGCGGAGAATTGGATTAGGGTTGATGGAAAAGGATTAACAGTTGTATGGGTTTAGAATTTATTTTTCCAGTTGTAAGATCTTGTTTGCCATAGGCTGCAGATAAGATCTGTGAATATAGTAGGGAAGAAGACAAAGACAACCTCAAGCTGGTGGAACCTCCAACCCATATAACAAAAGGGTAGTGGGAGAGGTCATGGGTTCATGTTCTGATGCCAACCTTTGGATTCTCCTTGCCTCTTACAAGTCTTCAATGGCTGCTTCCTGCAGCATCATTCTGAGTTGTAATATATATATATGCTTCTTAAGAATCTTTTAGGTTGTAATTGTCCTTGGTCTCATTTATTCTTGAAACATCAGAAACAATATTTGTTAAATTGAAATTTACAATACACTCATTTCAAATCTATTGATAACAAAGTACTTAAAAAAAAAAATCTATTGATTGCAAAACAGGACACATGGACAGAGTTTACATGATTTGATAAGTTTTCCTTCATATCTATCTCTAGCTATTTTATTTCTATAGTTCTGTTTCTAAAACCACAGCAAATGCTAGTTCCTCATTGTTTGCTTGGGCGGCTAAAGTCAATTATATTTGTGGAGTGGTTCTGTGTAAGCATAAAGATGTTCTGTTTATTTAGATGTCCATTTTGTACTAGCTAAAGGTCGGTAATTTGTACTTCATAGTTAGCGAAGATACAATTTCTTAATAACAAAAGAACACTCAGACCAACTCAAAAAGGAATAAAACAAGCTACACACTCCTTGAATTACCAAAATAACCAAAGAACTTCTAATTTAAATACTGTTGCAGTTTAGTTCTGTAAAATAACAAAACTACTCTTAAAATATAAATATTCAAATATTTAAGACTTTTTTTGGAATATATTTGTAGATATAATGTTGAATCTGTGAATCTTTGAGGTTACCTTCCACATAAGTGCTGCTCACTCTTTGTTGAAGTGAAGTAGTTGGTGGCCATTCACAGACTCAAGGGGACAAAAGGTATGAAATAGGGCTATTGATGTTAATAACCCTGACCACCCCTTTACAAAAAGAAATATTTTTTCAGAGCAAAAAAGACCATCTTATGATTCCATGAGCTTATACATGTATCATCAAATTTCTCCTTTCAATGATTTGTAATTTATATATGGATTGTTTATTTGTGCCACTAGTACTCACAGGTGAATAGGTGATAAGGTCTTCTTCGAAGTTCTTCTACTACTTGGAAGAAGTTCTTTCCTGTTGAAAAGTGATTTGGTTGATTTTTTTCAAAAAGAGATGGGTCCAATGTTTTATTGCTATCTTTTAGGCTCCGTTTGCCAATGGCCTGGCTTGAAAAAAGTGGGAGACCGGATTGTAGTATGGTAGGGGCTGCAGTGGAATGACAGTAGGAGGTGACAGATTGCAGTGGAATGGATAAATTTTTGGTTTGAAAAACGAAAGAGACAAAAGTCCACTTCACACGTGCCATCTTCTCATGAAGGTTGGGTTAAGTTCTCATGCGTTTTTCAACTTTTTTCAAACAAAAAAAACACCTTAGAAAACACAGTTTCTACAGCCTGCCACTACAATCTGCCACGCACAAATAAGAATGACAACTTTTTTCAAATCGGGCCAAAGGCAAACGAAGCCTTAAAGCTTGTCAGCAAATCTTTTGTATTCTTGAGGCACCCCCAATTGTGAGATATGTTTCCCCCTCTCTCTCCCTACCTTCTTTTTCCCATCTCCTTTCCCATCAGTCATAGATGAAAAACAGCCGCACCCTAAGAGTAGTTGCCGTACCCTAAGAGTAGCTTCATTTGCCAACATCTTTAGTTTTCTTTTTCAACAAAAGCAGTAGTAGCCGTCATTCTCTTGCACCTTTATGCTATGTTTAATTGACTCACTTTTATTTCTTATATCAATCACAAATATGTTAAGTAAATTCCACTTTCAAATCCATTCCATACTCGATCATAGCCAAAGTCATCGGCCTTCAGCACCGCAAGAGAAGAGAGTTGAGCTCTGCAGAAAATATATAGGGCATTGTGTAGGAGCAAAATATTGTTAGTTGAGACTTGAGAGAGATATATTTGGGATTTGGGTAAATGAGTGATTTGACACTTTGTTGTTTTCTCTCATTTTTTAATGAGTGAAATCTACTTGCAAAATTGTCAAATCACATAAATAAATCTTGAGTTTTATTACTGTCTATCGTTTATTTTTCTTTTAAACCTATATCACATTTGTTCCACATGACGACATGAGGATTGTGTGAGAGATTGGCCACATTTCTCAGAACATTTCCTTGTATAAGAGCATTCATAACAGTTTTTTTTTAATTTTTTTTTTATTCAATTATTTTAATAATTTACATTTTTAGAACGTCTATTTTAATTTCACTATTTTAATAATTTATTTTTACTATTTTATTTAAATATTTATTTATTTTTCTCTAATTTTTATATTTTTGAACGTTTATATTTTTATAATGGTCTATTTTAAGAATATTTATCTTATTCTAACAGTAATATTTTTAAAAATTTGTAATTTTTCTAACGGTCATATTTTTTAATTTGTATCTTATCTTAGCAGTCATATTTTCAAAATTTTTGAAGCCAAAAGCTGCCGAAATGCTGAGAGAGAAAAAATAGAGAAATAAATCAAATGCTGAGAGATAAAAAAGAAGAGGGGGAAGAGCTGCGGAAAGAGAGAGAGAAATGAAAAGTAAAATATATAAGTGAATAATAAATTTTATATTTGAAGATTTACTGTTCACATTGTTATTTTTTGGTTAAAATGAAGAGACTGAAAAGTGACATTTTAAGCCCTTTTGGTTAAATTGCTTCTCCAAAATAACCCAAAAATGGCTTTGAAGAGGCTGCAGTGAGAGCATCCACAGCAGCCTCTTCAAATTTTTCTCTTAAAAATAACCNACGGGGTATCTGAAGTGAGAGAGCTATCTGAAGTCAGAGAGCTTCAGGCAGAACTCAAAGCAATAGAACAAGAATTTCAAGAGTTCCAGGAGTTCCAAGAGCAGATTGTTCGTCGTAGGGCCTAGTTCCACTTCTACCATCATAGGAACAAAGATCCATTTGTTTCTGACCATTTTTCAGTTTAGATAAATTTTTTTCTTATACAAATTGAAGTGCACATTAATGAGTGGCAATCTTCAGTATCAGTGTGGAAAATGGTTCTATCCTGCATAGTGTATTGTCTTTGAAAGAAAAGAAATGATAAAAAGTTTTCCCGACAAAAACTCTTTTTTTTTTTTTTTCAATACTATTACCACTGGATAGTTATTTTACACCATGTTAATGTGCGTATGACCCCTCAGCCAACGAGCTATAAAATTGGGAATACATGGGAGGAAGCACTATTTTTGTGTTGATACTTACAGGGAGAAACTTGTCTTATTAAACGAAGAAAACTTTTCCAAACTTAAGAGTGATCACCCCGAAGAGGTATACTTACAGGTAAAAGCGTAATTCATTTCAAAGTTTGAGTAGATTCTAATGCTCTTGGTCAGTTCTATATTATTCATCCTATATACTAGACGATGTGTGTGGCTACATGTGATTCTGTGAACAAGTTTTAAACCGTGATTCCGTGAACAAAAGTTTTAAACCTATATATACTGCTCTTGAATGTGGAAAAGAAGACGAATACTCACATAAGGGTAAAATGGTTCTATAGTTAATTTGGCGCTATTCAATAGAGAATCGGATTAGGATTGGTGAAAAAGAATTACCAGTTTTATGGATTTAGAATTTATATTTCCAGTTGTAAGATTTTGTTTGCTCTAGGCTGCAGATAAGATCTGTGATTATAGCAGTGAAGAAGGAAGAAGAAAAAGAAGAAGAATACTCCCATAAGGGTAAATTGGTTCTATAGTTAATTTAGGTGCTATTTAGCGGAGAATTGGATTAGGGTTGATGGAAAAGGATTAACAGTTGTATGGGTTTAGAATTTATTTTTCCAGTTGTAAGATCTTGTTTGCCATAGGCTGCAGATAAGATCTGTGAATATAGTAGGGAAGAAGACAAAGACAACCTCAAGCTGGTGGAACCTCCAACCCATAT
The DNA here is from genome assembly GCA_006937295.1 of Carpinus fangiana. NCBI lineage: Eukaryota > Viridiplantae > Streptophyta > Magnoliopsida > Fagales > Betulaceae > Carpinus > Carpinus fangiana. Next base: position 1,159,569 of record CM017326.1, on the reverse strand, counting down.
AACAGAAGGGTAGTGGGAGAGGTCATGGGTTCATGTTCTGATGCCAACCTTTGGATTCTCCTTGCCTCTTACAAGTCTTCAATGGCTGCTTCCTGCATCATCATTCTGAGTTGTAATATATATATGCTTCTTAAGAATCTTTTAGGTTGTAATTGTCCTTGGTCTCATTTATTCTTGAAACATCAGAAACAATATTTGTTAAATTGAAATTTACAATACACTCATTTCAAATCTATTGATAACAAAGTACTTAAAAAAAAAAATCTATTGATTGCAAAACAGGACACATGGACAGAGTTTACATGATTTGATAAGTTTTCCTTCATATCTATCTCTAGCTATTTTATTTCTATAGTTCTGTTTCTAAAACCACAGCAAATGCTAGTTCCTCATTGTTTGCTTGGGCGGCTAAAGTCAATTATATTTGTGGAGTGGTTCTGTGTAAGCATAAAGATGTTCTGTTTATTTAGATGTCCATTTTGTACTAGCTAAAGGTCGGTAATTTGTACTTCATAGTTAGCGAAGATACAATTTCTTAATAACAAAAGAACACTCAGACCAACTCAAAAAGGAATAAAACAAGCTACACACTCCTTGAATTACCAAAATAACCAAAGAACTTCTAATTTAAATACTGTTGCAGTTTAGTTCTGTAAAATAACAAAACTACTCTTAAAATATAAATATTCAAATATTTAAGACTTTTTTTGGAATATATTTGTAGATATAATGTTGAATCTGTGAATCTTTGAGGTTACCTTCCACATAAGTGCTGCTCACTCTTTGTTGAAGTGAAGTAGTTGGTGGCCATTCACAGACTCAAGGGGACAAAAGGTATGAAATAGGGCTATTGATGTTAATAACCCTGACCACCCCTTTACAAAAAGAAATATTTTTTCAGAGCAAAAAAGACCATCTTATGATTCCATGAGCTTATACATGTATCATCAAATTTCTCCTTTCAATGATTTGTAATTTATATATGGATTGTTTATTTGTGCCACTAGTACTCACAGGTGAATAGGTGATAAGGTCTTCTTCGAAGTTCTTCTACTACTTGGAAGTTCTTTCCTGTTGAAAAGTGATTTGGTTGATTTTTTTCAAAAAGAGATGGGTCCAATGTTTTATTGCTATCTTTTAAAGCTTGTCAGCAAATCTTTTGTATTTTTCAGGCACCCAATTGTGAGATATGTTTCCCCCCCTCTCTCTCTCTCTCTACCTTCTTTTTCCCATCTCCTTTCCCATCAGTCATAGATGAAAAACAGCCGCACCCTAAGAGTAGTTGCCGTACCCTAAGAGTAGCTTCATTTGCCAACATCTTTAGTTTTCTTTTTCAACAGAAGCAGCAGTAGCCGTCATTCTCTTGCACCTTTATGCTATGTTTAATTGACTCCACTTTTATTTCTTATATCAATCACAAATATGTTAAGTAAATTCCACTTTCAAATCCATTCCATTCTCGATCTTAGCCAAAGTCATCGGCCTTCAGCACTGCAAGAGAAGAGAGTTGAGCTCTGCAGAAAATATATAGGGCATTGTGTAGGAGCAAAATATTGTCAGTTGAGACTTGAGAGAGATATTTTTGGGATTTGGGTAAATGAGTGATTTGACACTTTTGTTGTTTTCTCTATTTTTTAATGAGTGAAATCTACTTGCAAAATTGTCAAATCATATAAATCTTGAGTTTTATTATTGTCCTTCGTTTATTTTTCTTTTAAACCTATATCACATTTGTTCCGCATGACGACATGAAGGATTGTGTGAGAGATTGGCCACATTTCGCAGAACATTTCATTGTATAATAAGAGCATTCATAATAGTTTTTTTTTTAAAATTTATTCTTTAATTATTTTAACAATTTATATTTTTAGAACACCTATTTTAGTTTCACTATTTTAACAATTTATTTTTACTATTTCATTTAAATATTTATTTATTTTTCTCTAATTTTTATATTTTTGAATGTTTATATTTTCATAATGATCTATTTTAAGAATATTTATCTTATTCTAACAGTAATATTTTTAAAAATTTGTAATTTTTCTAACGGTCATATTTTTTAATTTGTATCTTATCTTAACAGTCATATTTTCAAAAATTTTGAAGCCAAAAGCTGCCGAAATGCTGAGAGAAAAAAAAAATAGAGAAATAAACCAAATGCTGAGAGAGAAAAAACAAGAGGGGGAAGAGCTACGTAAAGAGAGAAAGAAATGAAAAGTAAAAATAAAGAGAGATAAAATATATTTGTTTAATGAATATATAAGTGAACAGTAAATTTTATATTTGAAGATTTACTGTTCATCTTGTTATTTTTTGATTAAAATGAAGAGACTGAAAAGTAGCATATTAAGCCCTTTTGGTTAAATTACTTCTCCAAAATAACCAAAAAATGGCTTTGAAGAGGCTACAGTGAGCATCCACAGCAGCCTATTCACTTTTGGTTATTTTGACAACTCACATTTGTAGAGCACTCATTTCAACCTCACTACTTTAAAATTTACTTTTACTATTTCATTTAAATATTATTTTTCAAAGATTTGTTTATTTTTCTCTAACTTTTATATTTTTTTAATGTTTATATGTTCTTAATGGTCTATTTTAAGAATATTTGTCTTATTATAACAGTAATATTTTAAAAAATTTGTAATTTTTCTAACAGCCATATTTTTTAATTTGTGTCTNAGAGAAAGAAAAAAAAAAGAAAAAAAGAAAAAAAAAAAGGAGGGGGTAAGAGCTGTGGAAAGAAAGAGAGAAAAAAAAAAAGAGAGAGAAATAAAAAATAAAAAAAGAAGAGAGAACAAATATATTTGTTTAATGAATAGATGAGTGAATAGTAAATTTTATATTTGAATATTTACTGTTCATCTTGTTATTTTGTTGGTTAAAATGAAGAGGCTGAAAAGTGGTTTTTTAAGCCATTTTGGTTAAATTGCCTCTCCAAAATAACTAAAAAATGGCTTTAAAGACGCTGCAGTGGATGCTATAAGTAAGGGTGTTCAAGCGGTTATAACAGACAGTAATTTGCAATAACCGCAACCGCCTCCACCTTAAGTAGTTATCAGATTTTAATCGTAACCGCCTCCGCCTAGGCGGTTAGCGGTTATTTTATAACCAACGATTAACGGTTATTCAAACCGCTAACAAGCGGTTATAACCGATTTTTAAAAAATGGGTTTTGGGCTTTTTTTTATATTTTTTGCCTTCATTTTTCATACATTTTAGGCTCATTTTGCCATATTTTTTTGGCTTATTTTGGGTTATTGGCCAAAAAACATACTATTTTTTTAGCTTATTTCACATACATAGTCATAATGCCCAAATTCATTGAATGACATAAAACCAAAACATACTACAAACCATTGAAAAGTCTAAAACTATTACAAGCCTTCGGGAGAATAAGATGAAACCTACGCGAAGGCCTGTAATATTTGTTTTGCTTACATTTAAACACCAAAATGACGCCGTTTTAGATTTAATTAATATATATAATTTTATATAATTATATATAAATAAAGGCGGTTAGTGGTTATAACCACTTTTTCATACCTCTAAAACCGCTAATCGTAACTGCCTTAGACGGTTAGCGATTTTTAATAATCGCTTTACAAAACGGTTAATAGTTATTAAAAAGCGGTTATAAATGATTAGCGGTTGGTGGGACGGCCGCCTGAACACCCTAGCTTTAAGTGTGTGCATCTTATTTTTGTGGAACAAATTTTATTAGTGTGACTCCAAGCGGTATCTTAATCAACTTAAGACTACACCTTATGCAATAGATATCATTAGTTTGAATTTACCTTTTCCTTTTTTTTCTGAGGCCAATCACTTATAAAAAAATCATTAGCGTCGTTATGAACCATTTCTACTTTAAGTTACAATGTTGTACATGATTGAATCTATGTAGATAGATATATACTTTATTGTTTATTTTTAGAGAAATAATTTATTTTTTCTCTTGGTCCTTCTCTCATTCTCTCATTTTTCATAATCATCAATCATCATTGGATCTTTTGGGTTCATGTATAGGACCCATGCGAGTCCCGCATATCCAAGAATAATTTTAAAAAGTAAATGTATGTGAGGACTAGAGGAGAATGTATAGCATGTCTCTTATTTTTATGGATAATGCATAATTTGAAAATTTTATGGGCAGTGCATAATTTGAAAATGAAAGCAGGCGCCTATGAACTATGACAGTAGCCCTTGTGTAAATACTACCCATTTTATTCTATGCTAATGTCCTTCTCCATAGCTCCAATTGTGTAGATTTTTGTACTCCTTTTTTTTTTTTCTTGCTCTCAATTTGTTGGGTATTTTTCTTTTTTGTACTTAGATTGTACTTTTAATGAACTTACTTATCAAAGAAGAAAATTTTTAAGCATTTAATGCATCAAATACTTATCCATAGGAATTAGATTCCTTTTCATTTTAAAATCTCTTTATTTTTTTTTATTTAGTTTATTTTAAATGATAATATTGTTCCAAAATTTTAATGAGAGTATTATATTAAATGTATTTCATTATAAAATGCACTAAATTTAAAAAAAAAAATTGTAAGAATTTTGAAATGGAGTGATCATTTTCCTAGCACAAAGTTAACTGTTATTAATGTTCTCTTGTCCTTTAATTGGAACCCAAAATCACGCGCCTGAAAAGGTCTGCGGAGTTGGTACACGCGGCAACCATTCACGCACGCTCTTTTCTCTTACAAAGGGGGGATTGGGGCTTCCACTTCCAGAGTCACTCGAGTAGAAGACGGGTAGCAGCAAGCAATGTCGGACTATCTTCCAGACGAAGTGGTGGTCGACATCCTCCAGAGACTACCCGTGAAATCTCTACTCCGATTCAGGTGCGTCTGCAGATCATGGAACTCTCTCATCACAACCCCTGCCTTCATCGATTCCCATCTCAATCGATCGATTGAAAACAACGACAGCAACAATCTCCCACACCCACTCTTGATAGTCAGGTACTGCGCTGAGAATCCGAATGCAGAGCATTACAAATTGTTCCGCGATAATGAAGCATTCGAGGAGTGTACGGAATTGGAGTTCCCAATCAAAAGCCGTCGTATTAACCATTTTTTGCTAATTGGTTCGGAGAACGGTCTGATATGCTTTTTAGAACATGAGCGCTACATTCTTTGGAACCCGTCGATTAGAAAAGTCGTCACTCTTCCAAAACCTTGCATTACGCGAAAGACCCACGGCGGCTGTTGCGTTGGACAAGCTTTCGGATTCGATCCTCGGACCAACGATTATAAGGTGGTGAGAATTGCATCTAGTTTTACTAAGAGCGGTATGGTTGAGGTTTACTCCGTTAGCACAGGCTCCTGGAGGATAACCAGTGACTCTGTTCCGTCTTTGGCTTATGTAGATCTTAATTATTGGCTGGTTCCCAAAGCCTGCTTAAATGGCTCTGTCCATTTTACAGGATCTACTCGGGGGAAAAATGCTGTATTTTCGTTTGATCTGCGTGATGAAGTGTTTCGGGAGATGATTTTGCCAGATAATATAGGCGACCGCCGCTTGGAAACTGATACTTGTGTATTTAGGGATTCACTTGCTTTGTTATGTTATTATGAGCATGAAAGGAAAAAGTATTGTTCCATATGGGTGATGAAGGAGTATGGTCTGGTTGATTCTTGGGTGAAACTGTTCACTATTGATATTGCTAGAGGAATTGGGAAGGTGGTAGGTTTCAGGATGAATGGTCATATAATATTGGAAACCAGAACAAAATTTAATTGGGAGCTCTCTTCGTATGACCCAGAGAGCCAACAAGCTTTACAATTGGGAATAAAAGGAAGGCTACACTATTTTTGTGTTGATACTTATAAGGAGAACCTTGTCTTACTCAACGAAGCTAACAACGCATTTTCCAGGAGTAGACCGACCAAGAAGAGGAAAAATAGGTAAAAGCGTGATTCACTTCAAAGCGTTAGCATCTAATGTTCACATTCAAATCCATCTTATTCATGCTATGTACTAGAAGATGTGTGTGTGTGTGTGTGTTTTAAGTGGGTTTTGATTGATTAAATCTGATACATTTTATTGAGTGTGAGATTTAGCTGATAATAGTAACAACTTTAGGTAAAAGAGATTGCCTTGATTTAGTTGAGCTTTCATGATCTTACTATCTTTATTTTTGGCACTACTTTCGATTTACTTGGTGTGTTTTGATGTAAATAAATAAAAAAGGTTTATAGTGGTTTGTGTTAAAGTTGTAATGGTGGGCGCAAAGTGAGCAAAACATGTTTTAATTGGGTTTTAGCTAGCGAGAAAAATGTATATGGTTTGTTATTGAAATAAAGAATAAGTCTTAAGAGTTTAGGTTGCTTTTCTAGGGCTGTGAAGAATACTCCTACAAGGGGAAGTTGGTCCTATAGTTAATTTAGGTGCTAAATAGTTGAGATTTTGTGATTTGGATTGGTGGAAATGGATTAAAGATGGGTTTAGTATAATTTTCCAGTTGTTATAAGGTCTTGTTTGCTCTAGGCTGCAGATAAGATCTGTGATTGTAGTGGGGAAGAAGAAGACAAAGACAACCTTAGGGTTGATGACACCTCCACCCCATATAACAAAAGGTTGGCAGGAGAGGTCATCGAACATTAACCAATGCCAACCTTTGGGTTTTCCTTGCCTTTTACAAGTCTTGAATGGCTGCTTCCTGCAACATTCTGAGTTGTAATATGCATATGCTTCTTAAGAATCTTTTAATCGGGGCCGGCCCAACTGCTAGGCAAGTTAGGCCAGCGCCTAGGGCTCCCAAAATTAAAGGCCCAAAAAAAATTTTAATAAGGCCCACAATTTTTTTTTTAAAAAAAAAATAAAACAAATGTAAGGCCCAAAAAAAATTTAATAAGGCCTAAAAAAAATTCATCAAAATTTAAGGCCTCTAATCATAATAAATA
>CM017326.1:1086014-1152431 GCA_006937295.1 Carpinus fangiana | reverse complement strand
GTTAAGTTGAAGTTTACAATACAGTCATTTCAAATCTATTGATATAACAAAACAGGATACATGAATAGAGTTTGCATGGTTTGATATGTTTCCCTTTTGCTCGAGCTCTACCTGTTTTAGTTCTGTAATTCAGTTTCTAACTGTTTCTAAACCCACGGCCAATGCTAGTTCCTCAATGTTTCCTTGGGTGGCTAAAATCAGGTATATTTGTTGATTCATTCTATGTGTAAGCATAGAGATCTTCTGTTAATTCAGATGAACATTTTTGTTCTAGCTAGAGGTTGGTAATTTATGCTTGATATAGGACAACCTTGATATATCTTTTTTCTCCCTCTTGATTTGTTGGATGTTTTTGAGTTATATACTTTCTTTGTTTTGTGTTTTTAACGAACTTCGTTTACTTAATAAAGGAAAAATTTCTTATGCGTTAAAAGGCGCTACAAAAAAATTTAAGTTTTAACAAAAAATACATGTTGTTACTATATATATATATATATATATATATTTTGTGCTCAATATTTGCTAGTCTTTTTCTTTTTGTGAATGCATCAAATACCGCAAAACTGAAGTTACCTACCTATGTAAAATTTCTTATACATCATGTAAGTTAATTGCTATTAATGTTTTCATTTTCTGTTTGTATTGATCATAATTGCCTTCAAATAATATAAACCTATAAAATATACTAACTCTTTCAGTTTTTTGTGATCATTATTCATCAATCTGGGTGAGCGAGCTCAGCTGTGAGTTGGAGGAGATGATACGGCAAGAACAGCTGTTGAAGGAAAAATTGGACCGCAACTTGGAGGATATGAAACGGCAAGAACTGTTGTTTAAGGAAAAGTTGGAGGATATGAAACGGGAAAAACAGTTATCTAAGGAAAAATTGGAGGATGTGAAACGGGACTTAGAGGAGGTTCAAAGAAAGATTTCCAGGAAGAAAAATTTGATCTAGCAAGACAGTTTCAAATGGAAATGGATTCCTCGGAAAGGCAGCTGAAGTAAAATATGGAATATGAAGTCAGAGAGCTTGAGGAAGAAATTAAACAAGAGTTACAAGAGCTTATGGAGAAAACAACTTGTGACAGTGTTTCAACATCATAGGAACTAAGATTACGTTTGTTTCAAAACATTTTTGATCTGGATCCAGCTTAGTCTGTAACTACAGCACCTATGCTGTTAAATCTCCCCATGGATTATGCAAGACGAAACCATCTTCCACAATACTTTTCAAAAACTGACATGTCTTTGCTATGGTTATGTTAGCTATGACATATACCATGCGGCCTTAGCCACGTGCACTTCATCCTTTTGCTATAGTTTCTGGTTTTCAAATGGCTCCCAATATGTATTGGCAACACACATAAGTCATTATTTGCTAGTCTCTCTTTCTTTCTTTTTCAATGCATCAAATATTTATCTAGATTAGCACAAAGTTACTTGTTAATAATGTTTTCATCTTTGGTTTGTATCAATCGTAGTTGCTTCAAATATAACATAAATCTATATATATATATAAAATCATTAATCAATCAGGGTGAGCGAGCTCAGCCGCAAGATGGAGGAGGTTCAAAGTGAAAATTCTAATTGACTCAAATTAACACCTATTCAGATTTTCTAGGTGTTTAATAAAATAGTATTATGCGGAAATAAATCTGACCTAACAATTAATAAACAACAAAAAATATATAAAACAATAAACAACACAGATATTTGGTTACGAAGAGGAAACCATTTAGAGAACTCTCTAAATGTAAAACCTCTCAGGGGCAGCCAAACCCAGGAAATCACTAACTCAGTAAAAGACTAAGGATTACAAGAAGTTCACACTTACAAAACCTTTGTAATTGACACTCTTGCATAAGACAAGCGACCCACTTGACTTCTACCGCAGTAGCCCTTTCCAGAACATTTGGCACAATTCTTCTACGTGATCTCCTTTCACCTGAACTCCGGTTGACTTCACAACCTTAGATTTATCAAAGAAATAACTAAACTCTAAGAGATTCAATTTAACGCTCATCACATATGATCTCTCTTAGCACACCCTCCGACGAACTCTCTGAGGGTGAAAATTCGTGCCTCTCTCTTCTATAATGATGTATATATATATCAGTACATCAAACCCTAGACCTAGGGCACTAAAAACACGTTTTTGGGCATAATAGGTACAGAGTGTCCGGACATGTTAATGGTATGTCCGGACATGGCCTTGCGGAGCAAAAATATGCTTACTGGAATTCATGTCCGGACATGCTAGCACCATGTTCGGACATGGCCTGCAGTGGGGAGAAAACAGCATTCTGGAAATGCTGTCCAGCCTTCATCAACAGCTTCGATCAATGGGCATTTGTGGTCCGATTGAGCTGAAATTTTGCAGGGACATTCATGACACATGAATCTACATTATGAACGGTGGAGATTCGATTATGAACATTCTATATCAATGTTTGAGCTTGAGTACAGTAACCTCTGCATTTTGGAACTGAATTAAGCCAACACAAGAACTAACACAAAGAAAGACAAAACAGTTGAAGGAAAAAGTGGAATATAAAGTAAGACAGTTTCAAATGGAAATGGACTCCCCGCAAAGACAGTTGGAGGAAAACATGGTATTTGAAGTGAGAGAGCTTCAGGCAGAACTCAAAGCAATAGAACAAGAATTTCGAGAGTTCCAGGAGTTCCAAGAGCAGATCGTTCGTCGTAGGGCATAGTTCCTCTTCCACCATCATAGGAACAAAGATACATTTGTTTCTGACCATTTTTCATTTTAGATGAATCTTTTTCTTACAGAAATTGAAGTGCACATTAAATCTAATGAATACGATTTCTCTTATAATGAGTGCCAATCTTCATAGTGTATCAGTGTGGAAGATGGTTCTATCCTGCATAATGCAGTGTCTTTGAAAGAAAAAGAAATGATAAAAAGTTTTCACGAGAAAAACTCCTTTTTTTTTCTTGAACTTTTTTGTTCTGACTATGGTCTATGGGTATTTCGTGAATACTTTGTTATGTCTACCTAGGTTTCATTTTTGTTCTCTTTTAATAATATTTGACTGCTTATAAGTCTTGTTTTGTTTTTTTTTAAATTATTCCTATGAAATTTATAATTATTTTGTTATTTACATTTGAAAAAAATTAGCAACGCAATTATTTGGATTTGTTGAGTTATGTTTTGTGGTTTTTGAGGAGTTTCTAGATTTTTACTTATTTCATTTCATCTTCTTGACTACCAAACAAAGGGTAGATGTAATAACACAGGTACATACATCGATCGGCCACATTAAAACTTTCAAAACACAATAATTTTAATATTTTATTGGTTTATTCTATTTAACATATCAGAATAATACTCTTTATAATGGTAAAAGGATGTTCTAAATGGATAGTTCAATCAGCTAAAGATTATATCTTATAAAACAGAGATTATTAATTCAATTACCCTTTCATTATTTCCATCCTCTTGTGTCGACATGTCAGTGAAAAAAAAAAGAAAAGAAAGTAAATAGTTCTATTGTTAATTTGCTTTAGATTAGGGGTGTTCAAGCAGTTATAACCGGCGGTTATTTGTAATAATCGCAACCGCCTCCTCCTTAGGCAGTTATCGAATTTTTAGTAACCGCAAGCCTCCGCCTAGGCAGTTAACGGTTATTTTATAACTGACGGTTAACAGTTATTTAAATCTCTAATAAGCGGTTATAACCGGTTTTTTAAAAATGGGCTTTTGGGCCTTCATTTTTCATATATTTTGGGCTTATTTTGTCATATTTTTTGGGCTTATTTTGCCCTATTGGCCGAAAAATATGCTATTTTTTGGCTTATTTCACATACATAGTCATAATGCCCAAATCCATTAAATAGCTTGTGTGAATGTTTGAATGAGAGGCTGCGGTTTTGGGAAAATAAGATGAAATCCTACCAAAACGGTGTCGTTTTGGATTTTTTTTTAATATTTAATTAATATAAATAATTAATATATATTTTTTATATAATTATATATAAATAAAGGCGGTTAGCGGTTATAACTTCTTTTTCATACCCTTAAAACCGATAACCGCAATCGTCCTAAATGGTTAGCGATTTTTAATAACTACTTTACAAAACGATTAGTAGTTAGCAGTTATTAAAAAGCGACCGCCCGCCCCACCTGAACACCCCTACTTTAGGTGAGTCACAATTAGATTCAATTTAATAAGGGCATTCACAATGAAAGAGCTAATTTTTTTATGTAAAATAGCTCCTCAAAACTCTATTTATCTAGTTTAGTTATTAACTTTTTAAGGGTCTCCTACATCCGATTAGTTATATTTTTATCTATATCATTTCATTTTTATTTATTTTTTATTTATTATAATGATTGTATTTTTCTTAAATATCTTATTTTTCAACTTTTGAGAGAAAAGTNGTGCGCATTAAATCTAATGAATACGATTTCTCTTATAATGAGTGCCAATCTTCATAGTGTATCAGTGTGGAAGATGGTTCTATCCTGCAGTGTCTTTGAAAGAAAAAGAAATGATAAAAAGTTTTCCCGAGAAAAACTCCTTTTTTTTTTCTTGGACTTTTTTGTTCTGACTATGGTCTATGGGTATTTCGTGAATACTTTGTTATGTCTACCTAGGTTTCATTTTTGTTCTCTTTTAATAATATTTGACTGCTTATAAGTTTTTTTTTTTAAAAAAAAAAAATTATTCCTATGAAATTTATAATTATTTTGTTATTTACATTTGAAAAAAATTAGCAATGTGATTATTTGGATTTGTTGAGTTATGTTTTGTGGTTTTTGAGGAGTTTCTAGATTTTTCCTTATTTCATTTCATTTTCTTGACTACCAAACAAAGGGTAGATGTAATAACACAGATACATATATCGATCAGCCACATTAAAACTTTCAAAACACAACAATTTTAATATTTTATTGGTTTCTTTTGTTTAACATATTAGAATAATACTCTTTATAATGGTAAAAGGATGTTCTAAAGGGATAGTTTAATCAGCTAAAGATTACGTCTTATAAAACAAAGATTATTAATTTAATTACCCTTTCATTATTTACATCTTCTTGTGTCGACATGTCAGTGAAAAAAAAGAAAAAAAAAAAGGTAAATAGTTCTATTGTTAATTTGCTTTAGATTAGGGGTGTTCAAGCACTTATAACCGGCAGTTATTTGTAATAATCGCAATCGCCTTCGCCTTAGGCAGTTATCGAATTTTTAATAACCGCCTCCGCTTAGGCGGTTAACGGTTATTTTATAACAGATGGTTAATAGTTATTTAAATCTCTAACAAGCGGTTATAACCGGTTTTTTAAAAATGAGCTTTTGGGCTTTTTTTATATTTTGGACCTTCATTTTTCATATATTTTGGGCTTATTTTGTCATATTTTTTGAGCTTATTTCACATACATAATCATAATGCCCAAATCTATTAAATGCCTTGTGTGAATGTTTGAATGAGAGGCTGCGGTTTTGGGAGGATAAGATGAAACCCTATTAAAACGGTGTCGTTTTGGATTTTTTTTTAATATTTAATTAATATATTTTTTTTATATAATTATATATAAATAAAGGCGATTAGCGATTATAACTACTTTTTCATACCCTTAAAACCGATAACCGTAATCGTCCTAAACGGTTAACGATTTTTAATAACCACTTTACAAAACGATTAGTAGTTAGCAGTTATTAAAATGCGACCGCCCGCCCCGCTTAAAGACCCCTACTTTAGGTGAGTCACAATTAGATTCAATTTAATAATAATCTATTCAAAATCTAATTCAAATGGTTGAATGGTGACAAGACAAGCAGTGGGTCAAAAAGTCTGAGGAGTTGGGACACGTGGCAACCATTCACACTGTTTTGGAACTCTCCATTTCTCTCTCTTCTTCTTCTCTTCGCTTCAAATTACCCAAAAATTTCCCGCGCATAACATTCTCTTTCTCTCACAAAGGGTTGGGGGGTAATTAATGGGGGGGCTTTAACTTCCAGAGTCACTCACAGCACAGCATTAGCAATGTCGGACTATCTCCCGGACGAACTGGTGGCCGACATCCTCCAGAGACTCCCCGTGAAATCTCTACTCCGATTCAGGTGCGTTTCCGAAACATGGAACTCTCTCATCACATCCCCTGCCTTCATCGATTCCCATCTCAATCAATCGATTCCGAACAGCACTCCCCCACACCCACTCTTAATTGTAAGGAGCTGCGTTTCTTTTCCATATTCAACACTCAATCAAGAGCACTACAAATTGTTCCCCGATAATGAAGCATTCGAGCAGTGTGCGGAAGTGGATTTTCCCCTCAAAAGCCGTCGTCGTCACCATTTTACGTTAATTGGTTATGTGAACGGTTTGATGTGCCTTTTCGAACACGAGCGCTTTATTCTTTGGAACCCGTCGATTCGAAAAGTTTTGAATCTTCCAAAACCTTGCATTACGCTCAAGACGCACGGCCGCACTACGTGTCGTGAAGCCTTCGGATTTGATCCGCGTACCAACGATTATAAAGTCGTGAGAATCGCAATTCCTTTGGTTGAGAATGCGATATTGAAGGCACCTTTGGTTGAGGTTTACTCTGTTAGCACAGGCTCCTGGAGAATAAGCAGCTCCTCTTTTCCTCCTTTGACTACTGTTTATGAATCGAGTCGACCCAGACCTTGCGTAGAAGGCTCTGTCCATTTTACAGCAGGGAATGGGACCTGGTCCTCGAGAAATGTTGTATTGTCGTTTGATCTGCGTGATGAAGTGTTTCGTGTGACGATCTTTCCATGTAATATCGGCTACAGAACTCATATCGCTACTTGTTTATTTAGCGGTTCGCTTACTTTGTTATCTAATGATACGGAAAGGAGTTGGTCCATATGGGTGATGAAGGAATATGGTGCGGTTGATTCTTGGGTGCAAGTGCAACAGATCACTATTGATATAGCTGAAGAAATTGAGACTGTGCTAGGTTTCAAGAAGAATGGTCATGTACTATTGCAGACCCGAAAAAAACATGGTCATTTCGATCTCTTCTGGTACGACCCTGAAAGCCAACAAACTACAAAATTGGAAATACCTAAGGAGATGCGCACGTTTTTTGTTGACACTTACAGGGAGAACCTTGTCTTACTCAACCAAGCGAATGATGTAGTTTCCAGATGTAGAGTGACCAAGAAGAGGAAGAACAGGTAAAACCGTAAAAACATAATTCACCTCAAAGTTTTAGCATCTAATGCTCTTAGTCAATTCTATCTTATTCATGATATATACTAGATGATGTGTGTGTTTTTTAATGGGTTTTGATTGATTAAATCTAATATGTAATAAATCTTGAGTTTGGGTTACTTTTCTAGGGGTGTGAAGAATACTCCTTTCAGGTTAAATTGGTCCTATAGTTCATTTAGGTGCTATTTAGTAGAGAGTTTATGTTTAGGATTCGTGGAAATGGATGGTCTTGTTTGCTCTGGGCTGCAGATAATATCTCTGATTATAGTAAGGAAGAAGAAGACAAAGACAACCTTAGGGTTGATGGCTCCTCCACCCCATATAACAAAAGGTGGCAGGAGAGGTCACTGGTTCATGTCCAATGCCAACCTTTGGGTTTTCCTTGCCTTTTTCAAGTCTTCAATGGTTGCTTCCTGCAACATTCTGATTTTTATATGTATATGCTTCTTAAAAATCTTTTCAATGATATAAAATTTAAAGTAACTTTTAGGTTTTAATTGTCCTTGGTCTCACTTGTTCCGGAAACATCAAAAACATTATTTGTTAAGTTGAAATTTACAATACACTCATTTCAAATCTATGGATACAAAATAGGATGCATCATACATGGACAAGTTTACATGGTTTGATATGTTTTCCATCTGCTCGAGCTCTAGCTGTTTTATTTATGTACTTCAGTTTCTATCTGTTTCTAAACCCACGGCAAATGCTAGTTCCTCATTGTTTCTTTGGGTGGCTAAAATCAGTTGCATTGGGTGAATCATTCTATATGTAAGCATGGAGATCTTCTGTTAATTTAGATGTACATTTTGTTCTAGCTAGAGGTCGGTAATTTGTACTTGATGTAGGATAGACCTTTAATTATGAGATTAGGGTTTCTTGTGATTGATATAGGTGGGCCAAAAGGCTTTAGATTTGAAGACTAGTGTATGGATTATGGAGGATTTGGAGTCAAAATAACATGAGAAAACAGGGAATCAAATGTGCAGCCCAGGGGCTGTAAATAGGAGTCTCACCTAGAAGAATTTTAATTGAGTATCGGAATTAAAAGAGAGCAAATTATGCAGAAATTTTGTTGATTGAGTTCTCTCTAATTGTTTGCAATTTCACAAGGTTTGATTACATACATAGCAGTGAAGTCCTAAGATAATATGGAAAGGCTTTAACCTTCCTAGTTAGAGAAGGAAAAAATTTCTTAATAGCAAAAGAATATATAAAACAAACCCCAAACAAGAATAAAATACTCAAAAATATCTTAATAACAAAATTTCTTGCTACACACTCCTTGATTTACTAAAATAATCATTGAACTTCTAATTTTAATACTGTCGCCGATTTTTGTAAATTTAGTAAACTGCCTTTAAAATATAAATATTCTAAACCCCAAGGATTGGCTTAAGTGGTAAGGATTTTGGCCATGGTGGCATTTTCATCGGGTCTATGGTTCAAAATCCTTTAGGTGGAAACAATTCCTTGGGGCTAGCCTGCCAGCAAAGTTGGAGCATTATTCAATCTGTGTGGAGAAGGAGCTTTGCACGGTTTGAGGTTTATTTGATAGGGGTTGGTACATGAAGTGGCCTTGCCTTGGAGGGCCCTCGTCATTAAAAAAAAAAATCGAATATGTAGGACCTTTTCGGAATATAATTGTATAGATAATGTTGGCTTTGCGAATATTTGAAGTTACCTTCCACATCAGTGCTCACTCATTGTTGCAGTGAAGTAGTGGGGTTCATTGATAAACTTAAAGGGAAAAAAAAGGTTGAAATAGTGTTCTTGTGTGAATAACCCTGACTTCTGTACAAAATCAGACCAAAAAGACTATCTCATCAAGTTTCTCCTTTCAATGATTTGCAAATTTATTTATGTATTTTTTCATTAGGGCTACTACTTTTGAGATGTTTTATTGGTGGCATAAGTTCCATTGTACACATTGTTATTGCCATTATAATATCTGCGACAGCAGTATGAGCTTTGTATTGTAGTAGATATATTGCTTCTGATAAAGCATATTTGTGGATGGTTGTGGTTACATATTTTTTTTTGATAAGTCATAGAATAGAATATCAAAAGCACAGAGGGGCGCAACCCTTAGTACACAAGGAGTATACAAGGGGGACTAGGGGGAAGGAGAGAAATAGGAAAGAAAATCAGAAAAGCTAATACACTGCGGGGCAAGCTAGCCCAAGGTCCAAGAGTAAAGAGTAAAAAGAAAGAAATGGAGGAGCTCCTCTCGAGATCTCGCCGAGTCCTCGAAGCATCTATTGTTTCTTTCACTCCAACTACACCATATAATATAATGAGGGACTATTTTCCACACAATGGCACTCCTCGTACGGCCACTTGACTACCAACTCGCAAATAACTCTTTGACGGAGTGAGGCATAACCCAGCAAAGGCCGAACCGAGCAAAAAAAGCATTACCTGCCACACAGTGAAGAAGGAGATGATCAACCGACTCCCCCTCCGTTTCACATAACCAGCATCTGTTTACCACCACCATATCCCTTTTCCCAAGATTGTCTAGGGTAAGGATCTTACTCCGAACTGCCGTCCAAACAAAAAATACCACTCTAGGAGGAGCCTGGGATCTCCAAACACTCTTCCAAGGGAAAGAAAGAAAGAGACCCACGAGGCGAGAGTGCTCTATAAAAAGACTTGACCTTGAACATACCTTTGCTCGAGGGCAACCACCACAACTTATCTATCCTATCCCCTCTCCTCTTACAAGCATAGAGACACCTATAGAACAAAGCCAACTCCTCCACCTCCCAATCATGGATCAGCCGAGAAAACTGGATATTTCATTGAATAGTGCCATTAGATTGCTTCACATTATCCGCAATGGATGCCTCCTTAAGTTTGGCAATGATGAATAAACCTAGAAATGCCTCTTTAAAAGCTCTATCCCTACACTAGACATCATCCCAAAAATGGATCTTCGAGTCGTCACCCGGATCAAACTTGACATGCTGCCTAAAATTCTGCCACCCCATACAAATATATTTCCACAGGCCCACCCCGTGTGAACTAGTGATATCACCTGAGCGCCATCCTCCCCAACCTGCCCCATACTTGGCCACCAAAACCGATCTCCACCAAGTTCCCTCCTCATGAGCAAAACACAACCACTTACCCAACAAAGCTTGATTAATCCTCCTCATATTCCAAATCCCTAAACCACCCTCGTCAATGGGAGAGAACACACCTTATCCCACTCCACAAGATGAAACTTAAAATTATCATTCATCCCTTCCCACAGAAAGTCCCATTGGATCTTCTCTATACGCTTAGCTACATAGGCCGGAATTGGAAACAAAGATAACATATAAGTAGGCATATTCGATAATGTACTCTTGATCAATGTAACCCTTCCCCCCTTGGAGAGATACGCCCGTTTCCACGGGGCCAACCTACGCGACAACAAATCCTCTAGACTTGATGTCTATTTGATGTGTTCAGACTTTAATATGTTATATTCTTATGAGACCAGATGGTTGTTTGATTTCATAGTGATACATCTACTCTTTGATTGTTCCTTCGCTGTTTAAGTGTCTACATCTTATTTTCGTGGTATAAAATTTTGTATGTACTTTTCTGAACTGTTTCAACTTTAAGATACTTGTTGTACATGCTTGAATCTAGTTAGGTATATACCTTACTGTTAATTTTTGTGGGTAGTGGCATAATTTGAAAATGAAAGCAGGCGGCTATGATCAGTTGTGGTTAGCTTTTGATAGTAATGTGTTGGAAAGAACTCTAGTGAAAATTTCAAAATTTTGAAGGCTATCTTTTGGGAGGTTAGGAGCAGAATTTTGGGTGGGAGGAAATTTCAAAAGAATGTTACTAATGTCTTGATGTGTAAGAAGTGGAACCTTCCTGAGGAGTTGCTAAGTGTAAGTTTTCTGCAGTTTTCCTCTGTAGCTGCTGGTGGATTTGAGGTTTGATGGTTATTGCTGTAATTTCTGCTTGGTTTTCCCGTCTTGTTTCTGCAGATTGTGAGCTGTGGGCTTACTCTATGTTGTGCTCTGTTTTGGGTTGCTTTGGTTTGCTTGTTTGGTTGTTTAATGGATCTGTTTTTTTTCCCTGGTTAAGTGAGGTTTCCTGTTGTTTGTTAGCAGCTAGGTGGGCTTTTTGGGTGTTTGTCTTTAGCTGTGGCTAAAGGTTTGCTTGTAATGTGTTCTATCTTGTTCTATAAAGTTACCCAATTATTCAAAAACAAAAAAAAGAACTCTAGTGAAAATGGTACAAACTAAATTATGGCAAGACAATGTCGTACTGTTTCAGATTTTTGTTGTGTTAAAACTTCGTAGTTGAAGTAGAGGTAGTACAACATAGGGTTGTACCAGATCTTATGTAGGAGTTTTCGGACAAGAATTTTTTTTTGTAGGGTTTAATAAGAGTTAAGGTCAGTATTTGTGATGTTTAAGACTTTAAGGTATGTAAGAATTTGGGGATTTGGGGTTTCTAAGAGGATAACGGAAAGGGTAAGGTTTAGAGGAGAAACCAAAAGGTAAAGGCATGTTGTCATGTTTGGGTTACTGTTATTGGGCTTTGAACTGTACCCTGGGATTAGTAAGTTAGATTTTTAAGGAAACTTTGGATGCTTATTGATGGAAGAATGATTTGTGTTTTTAGATTCAGGAATCTAGGGGTTTGAAGAGAGATGACATTGTCGGAGTGTTGTTATGTGAAAGATGGTGTTTTCTTGTTTGTTGTGGTGCGGCTGGTGCCAATGGGGAGAAATAAATGACATAAGTTTTGAAGGCAATTGTTTTTGTTTCTTCTTTGGTGATTAGTTATTACGATTTTTTTTTTTCTTCACTCCCTTTAGTTAGATGTTTTCTCTTGTATACTTTGTGTCTTAGCGGCGCTTTACACTTTTAATAATATCTCGATTACTTATAAAAAAATTCTTAAGCATTCAAGGGTACGCTTGAAGATTTGATGATTGCGAGAAGACGAGAAATTCATTTTCTTAAATCCCGATTTTAGTAGATCTTTGTTAACGCCCTTCTCCATGTCTCTAGCTTTGTAGATTTGTGCACTCATTTTTCTCTATCTTGATTTGTTGGATGTTTTTATTTTGTATACTTTTTGTGTACTTGGATAGTGTCCCGTGCGCACTTTTAATGAAAGTCATATACTTTTCAAAGAAGAAATATCTTATGCATTAAATGGCACTACAAGAAAATTGAGTTTTAGCTATGATAATATTTGCAATGAAGCTAATCTCATTTCATTGCTAATGGTGAAAAAAAAAAAAAAAACCTTTCGTAACAAAAAAATACATTTTGTCACGAAATATATATATTTTTTCTTTTTTTTCTTTTGGTCGATATTGGTGATGACATGTTGTCGTTGCAGGAATATATATATATATATATATTCCTTTTTGCTCAATATTTGCTAGTCTTTTTCTTTTTCTGAATGCATCAAATACCTATCTAAGTTAATTGCTATTATTATTTTGTTTGTATTAATTGTAATTGCCTTTAAATAATATAAATCTATAAAATACTAAACTCTTTCAATTTTTGTGATCATCTTCATTATTAGTATCATCAATCCTGTGAGAGAGCTCGGCTGTGAGTTGGATGAGATGAAACGGAAATGCGAGGATGCTGTCGCTAAAAGAAAGCTTTTCGGGGCGGAACAGTTGCAGGAAAATGTTCAAAGAATGGTTTTCAGGCAAAACCAGTTGATGGAAAAAGTGGAACTTGTAGCAAGACAGTTGCAAATGGAAATGGATTGCCCACAAATACAGCTCGAGGGAGAAATAGGATATGAAGTCAGAGAGCTTCGGAAGTGGATGAGAACAATAAAGTTTCTATTGCTTTAGCAGGAACGAAGCAATAAAACAAGAGCAGACACGTCTTCTGACGTAGTTCCAACATCATAGGAAACAAGATTACAGTTGTTTCCAAACAACTTTTAATTTTATATGAATCTTTCTCAATTATTATTATTATTATTTTTTAATTTTTTTCTTCTGCTCGGATTAATAGTGTGAAGATGCACTCCTTGCAACTTTCCTGTTTCTTGTATTGTTTATGAAAAGAAAAGTAGCTGGTGAAATATTTTGTAATGTATGTAATTCTAGTTTGGTATCCCATATGCAAACAATAGGATATAAGTGATTGTTTAATGGTAGTTTAGTTTTTTGTTCTTTCTTTATAATAGCCTAATCATATTCATTTGTCATAGTGGGTTGTGGTACAAAAACTGCGGAGTAAAATTACATATATATTGTTAGTGTACGGAACACTACTACAATGCACAAAGGAAAGAATAGAAGCATCAAAGCGACCGGAGGTGAGCCGGCGGAAAGCTTCGATGCCTAAGTATTTGAAGGAAGAAATATAAGCAACAAAAGGGTAGAGAGAGCAAGAGTTGCGATTACCCAAATGTGGAGAAACAACTTGCATTTTATAGGCATGGAGCAGTAGTAGTCCTTTAACCAATAACTTTCACGTCCCTGGTTATTTGCTATGCAATTACGTGGGATATAGGTTGTTGGCCTTTCAGAGATCTCAGGAGACTAAGATCGTGGGATTTGGAGATTGTGGGATTTGGTAGTTATTAATAGCATCAAGTTTAAATACCCGCTGGCCCTAAAGGATTGAGAGTAGCACCCTTGTGAAATCAATCTTTCCCATTGCAAGAATTTGAAGAGCTTGACAATAGAGGGATCAGCCATTTCAGATGATTGGCTTGAGTATCATGTTCACAAGTTTGTTCCGCTTAGAAATCTGAAACTGGTTGCCTGCAGAAACCTGCAGAAGTTTGAGATTGTTGCATTAAATCTGCAATCCTTTTCATATACTGCATATTTTCAGAGAGAGCAGCACTCTTGTGAAATCTGTTAGTTTTTTTGTTGGCTCAATTCGGTTCCAAAATACAAAGGTTACTGTTCACGGCTCAAACACTAATATAGAGTGATCCGAATCTGATCTCCACCGTTCATAATGAGGATTCATGTGTCATGAACATACCTGCAAAGTTTCAGCTCAATCGGACCACAAATGCTTATCGATCGGAGCCGTTGATCAAGACTGGACAGTATTTCCAGAATGCGATTTTCTCCCTCTGCAGGCCATGTCCGAACATGCTACTATGGTGTCCGGACACAAATTCCAGGAAGCAGCTCCGCAAGGCCATGTCCGGACATCCAATTAACATGTCTGGACATCCCGTACCTGTAACAGTTTTTAATGATTTCAAACTGTGTCCTAGGTCTAGTGATTGTGAGGCTATTATAAATACATCTCTATAGAATTAGAGAGACACGAATTTTCACCCCCAGAGAGTTCGTGAGAGGCTGTGCTTAAAGAGAGAATTATTGTGAGCCTTGTTATTCCTCTTAGAGGATCTTTGTTAGTTTGTTTGTGAGCGTAATTGAGAAGTCTATCGGAAGGGTCCGGTAAAGGAGAATCACGTTGAAGAAGATTATGAGCAAGGAGACGAGTTGTAGGCTTGTCGATCTTACAGAGCCAAGGTCTTGCAAAGGGTTGTAAGTGTTCCTAGTGTCTGTAATCTCTGGATAATCTTTTGATAGTGATTTCCTGGGTTTGGCTGCCTCGGAGAGGTTTTACTTTCAGATCTGTTTCTAAAAGGTTTCATCTTCGTCACCAAAATCTTTGTGTTTGATTTTTCATATTTTGGTGATTGCTAGCTTAGATATAAATATCCGTTAATTCAGCATAAACTGTGATATTTATCTATTTAGCGTTTTTCAAAATCAATCTTTTCCATTGCAATAATTTGAAGAGCTTGACAATAGAGAAATCAAAAAATCAAACATTACAGATGATTGGGTTGAAGATCATGTTTTCAAGTTTGTTTTGCTTAGAAATCTGAAACTAGTTGCCTACAAAAACCTACAGAAGATTAAGATATCTAATCGACAGCTTGGGAGCTTTGAGTTGGTTGGATGTGAGAAACTTTTGAAGGTAAAGATCGAGGCTCCAAATCTAATCTCATTTTGATTATTCGGGCTATACTATTAATTCCAGTTGTCCAAGATTATTCTGTCTTCAACTCTAGCTCATGGAAGGTTTCTTTTGCAGCAGCAAGAAGTCTCACAACCTACTCCTTGAATTTGAGTGATTTTCTAAGTCGTTCTGGTCATTGCAAGACGATGTTGCTTTCTTTTGGGTTTGATCAGGTATTTCATCACTGCATCATATAATTAATATTTTTAATATTTGTGGTTTCAAGTTTTTCATTAATAAGAAAAGCATAATAGGGATGATAATTTTTTACACGACTTGCAAATCTAACACAAACTTAATACAAAATTAGTCAAATATTTATGTCTCGACACGACTCGAACTATGTTTAGTCTTATAATTTGTTAGTTTCTTTATATGTAATGCATTTCTTCTTTTATCTCACCTTATTATATCAAAAATTTTCATTTTTGAGGAATAAAATCAAGAGCTGATAAGATAAACAAAATAACAAAAATAAGATAAAAGTTTAGTTTATAGCGTGTCCATTATTGTAATTGTGTAAGACCGCAGCCCAAAAAACAAAAATAGAGTCTCTCAATGAAGCTAGTTCGAATATTCGAATACTCCTCCCCTCTTGTGTGGAAATTTAAACAAAAATAGAGGCGGAACGGATTTGGGGCTTTTATCTTCCATTGTCACCCACAGCAGCCAAGAGATTGAGAGATTAGCCAAAGCCGCGGCCGCCGGAGAAGAAGAAGGATAGCAATGCCGTGCTATCTCCCGGACGAAGTGGTGCTCGACATCCTCCGGAGACTCCCCGTGAAATCCCTAGTCCGATTCAGTTGCGTTACCAAATCATGGAACTCTCTCATCACAAGCCCTGCCTTCATCCATTCACATCTCAATCGATCGATTCCAAACAACAGCAACACTCCCCCACACCCAATCTTCATAGTAAGGTACTGCGTTTCTAATCCCCATAATGAGCTCGAGAGAGAGCACTACAAATTGTTCCAAGATAATGAAGCATTCGAGGAGTGTGGTAAATTCGATTTGCCAATAAAAAGCCGCCGTCTTAAAAATTTTAGGTTAATTGGTTCTGAAAACGGTATGATGTGCCTTGTCGAAGATGAGCAATTTATTCTTTGGAACCCATCCATTCGAAAAGTCGTGAATCTTCCAGAACCTTGCATTACGGCCAAAACGTGTGGCAGGATGCCGTGTAATGAAGCCTTCGGATTTGATTTGCGGACCAACGATTATAAGATAGTGAGAATTTCATTTCCTTATTCGTGCAATGCGATACTGATGGAACCTTTGGTTGAAGTTTACTCTGTTAGCACAGGCTCGTGGAGAATAAGCAGTGCCACTTTTCCTCGTTCGGCTACTCTTACTGATTGGTTCAACCCCAAAGCTTGCTTAAACGGCTCTGTCCATTTTGCAGGACATGCTCAAGGGAATGCGACTGTATTTTCATTTGATCTGCGTGATGAACTGTTTCGCAAGATGATCCTGCCAGAGAGTATGGTCCCCTTAGACACTGATATTGTTACTTGTGTATTTAAGGGATCGCTTGCTCTGTTATGTTATCATAAGCAAGCAACGAGAAGGGGTTGTTGTTCCATATGGGTGATGAAGGAGTATGGTGTGGTTGATTCTTGGGAGCAACAATTCACTATTGGTATAGCCGGAGGAATTGAGAATGTGCTAGGTTTCAGGAAGAATGGTCATATAATATTGGAGACCCGAAAAATTGGTTGGCCTGGTTATTGGGAGCTCTTTTCATACGACCCTGAAAGCCAACAAGCTACAAATTTGGGAATGCATGACCACACATTTTGGGTTGACACTTACAAGGAGAACCTTGTCTTACTCAACGAAGCAAGTGATCTAGCAAACGATCTAGTTTCTGAAAGTAGCGTGACCAAGAAGAGGAAGAATAGGTAAAAACGTGATTCACCTCAACGTTTTAAGCATCTAATGCTCTCAGTCAATTCTATCTTATTCATGCTATATACTACATGATGTGTTTTTTTTTTTTAAATGGTTCTGATTGATTAAATCTAACAAGTCTTATTGAGTGTGGGATTCAACTGATAACAGTAACAACTTTTGGTAAAAGAAATTGCCTTCATTTAGTTGAGCTCTTATGACCTTAATATCTTTATTTTTGGCACTACTTTCAATTTACTTGGTTGTGTTTTGATGTAAAAATATTTCTTCTTCTTTCTTTCTTTCTATCTTTCTTTTATTTTTTTATTTTTTTTTATTTTTTTTATAAAATAAAAATAAAAAATAGAAACGTTTTATTTATGGTTTGTGTTAAGTTGTAATGGTGAAAAGTGGGCAAAACATGTTTTAAATGGATTTAGCTAGCGGAAAAAGGTATATGGTTTGGTATTGAAATAAAGAATAAATCTTGAGTTTGGGTTGCTTTTCTGGGGCTGTGAAGAAAACTCCTATAATGGTAAATTGGTCCTACAGTTAATTTAGGTGCTATTTAGTGGAGAATTTGTGATTAGGATTGGTGGAAATGGATTAAATATGGTTTAGTATAATTTTCCAGTTGTTATTAGGTCTCGTTTGCTTTAGGCTGCAGATAAGATCTGTGATTATAGTGGTAAAGAAGAAGACAAAGACAACCTTAGGGTTGATGGCACCTCCACCCCATATAACAAAAGGGTGACAGGAGAGGTCATCAGACATGAACCGATGCCAAACTTTGGGTTTTCCTTGCCTTTCTCACGTCTTCAATGGCTGCTTCCTGCAACATTCTGAGTTGTAATATGCATATGCTTCTTAAGAATCTTTTAATGATATAAAATTTAAAGAAACTTTTAGGTTGTAATTGTCCTTGGTCTCACTTGTTCTTGAAACATCAAAAACATTATTTGTTAAGTTGAAATTTACAATACACTCATTTCGAATCTATTGATAACAGAACAGGATACATGAACAAAGTTTACATGGTTTGTATGGGAATTTGTGTAATGCTGCCTGCATCAATTTAATTATGTATTGTTTATTAGCGCCACTACTTTTGAGATGTTTTGTTGGTGGTAGAAGTTCCTTTATACACATCTTTATTGCATTATACTATCACTGACAGCAGTATGAGCTTTGTGTTCTAGTAGATAAATTGCTTCTGATTGTGGTTGCTTATTGTCTATTTGAAGTGTTCAGACTTCAGTATGTTATATTCTTATGAGACCAGATGGTTGATTGATTTCATAGTGATTCATCTACACTTTGCTTGTTCTTTCCCTGTATAAGTGTCTACATCTTATTTTTGTGGTATTAATTTTATCAGTGCCTTTCTAAACCATTTATACTTTATGATACATGTTGTACATGCTCGAATCTAGTTAGGTGTATATACTACCCAGTTGTGGGTTAGCCTTTTGACGTCGTACTTCCAAATTTTTGTTGTGTTAAAACTTCATAGTTGAATTAGAGGTTGTACCAGATCTTATGTAGGAGTTTTTGGAGAACAAGTTTTTTTGTAGGGTTTAATAAGAGTTAAAGGTCAGTGCTTGTTGTGTAATGTATGTACAAATTTGCGAATTTAGGGTTTCTAAGAGGATAAGGTTTGGAGGAGAAACAAAAAAGGAAAAATCATGTTTGGGTTACTGTTATGACTTATGAGGCTTTGAACTATACCCTAGGATTAGTAAGTTAGACTTTTTAAGAAATTTTGGATGCTTATTGATGGAAGGATGATTTATGGTTTTTTAGTTTTAGGAATGTCAGGTTCGAAGAGAGATAATGTATGTAAGAATTTGCGAATTTAGGGTTTCTAAGAGGATAAGGTTCAGAGGAGAAACAAAAAAGGAAAAATCATGTTTGGGTTACTGTTATGACTTAAGAGGCTTTGAACTATACCCTAGGATTAGTGAGTTAGACTTTTAAAGAAATTTTGGATGCTTATTGATGGAAGGATGATTTATGGTTTTTTAGTTTTAGGAATGTCAGGTTCGAAGAGAGATATTGGCATTGTTGGAAATTAAAGAGAACAAGTAAGAAGAAAAAAAGATAACATAGTTATCGTGTCTAATTTGCTTATGCATTAAAAGGAAAGCTAGAAGGTTTGATTGTTGCGAGAAGACGTGCTTGGATCTATAGATTTGTTTTCTAAATCCCGATTTGAGTGTATCTCTGTTAATGTCCTTCTCCATGTCTTTAGTTTTGCAGATTTTTGCACTCTTTTTTCTCCCTCTTGATTTGTTGGATGTTTGTCTTATATACATACTTTCAGTGTTCTATGTACTTGAGTTATTCCCTTTGCTTTTTTAACGAACTTTGTTTACTTATCAAAGGAAAAATTTCTTAAAAAGGCACTACAAAAAAATTAAGTTGTAGCTATGAATAATATTTGCAATGAAGCAAATCTCATGTCATTGCTAATGGTTGAAACACAACCCACTTTTTGTAACAAAAATTACATGTTGTCACTATATATATATTTTCGTTGTGCTCAATATTTGCTAGGCTTTTTCTTTTTGTGAATGCATTGATCAAATACACATCATGCAAGTTAATTGCTATTAGTATTTTTTTCTTTCCTTGTGCTTTCATACTTTGTATCTTTGGACAGTAGCACATTTGTCCCCTGTGTCTATTAGTTATGATGACTTTCTTGCTCGTTTTTCCCTTTCTAGTTAGGTGATCCTTTTGTATACTTCTTATATACTTAGGGGCGCCTTACGCTTTTAATAAAACTGGTTATTACTTATCAAAAAAAAATTGCTATTAGTATTTTCATTTTTTTTTTAAATTTGTTTGTCTTAATCATAATTGCTTTCAAATAATATAAATCTATAAAATATACTAATTCTTTATGTTTTTTGTGATCTTCATTTATCATTGATCTGGTTGACTGAGTTCAGTTGCGAGTTGGGGGAGATGAAACGGAATTTCGAGTTGGGAAATACGAGAAGGTTCAAAGAAAGATTGCCAGGCAGAAAAATTTGAAGGAATAAGTGGAATCTCTAGCAAGACAGATTCAAATGGAAATGGATCCCCCGGAAAGACAGCTGAAGGAAAATATGGAATATGAAGTTAGAGAGCTTGAGGAATAAATAAAACAAGAGTTAGAACTTAGAAGAGCTTACAGAGAAAACGACTGATGACAGTGTTCCAGTATCATAGGAACTAAGATTACATTTGTTTCTAAACATTTTTAATTTTTAGATTAATCTATTTCTTATAAAAACTGAACAACGTACGTGCGCGGCAGCAAAGTAAATTATAGAGTCATAGACCTGAATCCTGATTGGATTTGGGTTCACTTTTTATTTGAGAATAACTTTTAACTGTGTAAAACACCCTATTTATGACATATAATGAAATATCATAAATTCTTTGATTTAGATTTAGGGAACAGAAAAAATTAACATTTATCATAAAGGAGCTTATATCCTTATTGCTATCTAGTCTTTTTTACTAATAAATTAAAATTAAAAAATAATTTAAAATTGTATTGTCATTTGATCTTTGATCACTATTGGTATAGATGAAGAAATTGAGAATGTGGTAGCTAGGTTTCCTGAATAAAAAAAAGTTTGGAAAAGTTCTTTTCTTTTTCTTCTTCCCTTTCAGATCCTTCATTCTCTCTACCTCTGCGGCTCTCTGCCCACAGCCTCCCCCGAGATAGAGGGTGAAGCTGAGAGACAAATTAAAGATAGCTATTGCTGGGTAAGTGGGTATTGCTTCCTCAGGTTGGTGATTGGGTATTGCTGGGTTTTTTTTTGTTTTTTTGGTGGGAAGTTGATTTAGTGGTTAAGTGTTGACCTTTGGATGATTGGNCTGCAACATTCTGAGTTGTAATATGCATATGCTTCTTAAGAATCTTTTAATGATATAAAATTTAAAGAAACTTTTAGGTTGTAATTGTCCTTGGTCTCACTTGTTCTTGAAACATCAAAAACATTATTTGTTAAGTTGAAATTTACAATACACTCATTTCGAATCTATTGATAACAGAACAGGATACATGAACAAAGTTTACATGGTTTGTATGGGAATTTGTGTAATGCTGCCTGCATCAATTTATTTATTTTTCGCTGCCTGCATCAATTTAATTATGTATTGTTTATTAGCGCCATTACTTTTGAGATGTTTTGTTGGTGGTAGAAGTTCCTTTATACACATCTTTATTGCCATTATGCTATCACTGACAGCAGTATGAGCTTTGTGTTCTAGTAGATAAATTGCTTCTGATTGTGGTTGCTTGTTGTCTATTTGAAGTGTTCAGACTTCAGTATATTATATTCTTATGAGACCAGATGGTTGATTGATTTCATAGTGATTCATCTACTCTTTGCTTGTTCTTTCCCTGTATAAGTGTCTACGTCTTATTTTTGTGGTATTAATTTTATCAGTGCCTTTCTAAACCATTTATACTTTATGATACATGTTGTACATGCTTGAATCTAGTTAGGTATATATACTACCCAGTTGTGGGTTAGCCTTTTGATGGTAATGTGTTCAAAAGAAAAGGACGTTGTACTTTCAAATTTTTGTTGTGTTAAAACTTCATAGTTGAATTAGAGGTTGTACCAGATCTTATGTAGGAGTTTTTGGAGAACAAGTTTTTTTGTAGGGTTTAATAAGAGTTAAAGGTCAGTGCTTGTGGTGTTTAATGCATGTAAGAATTTGCGGATTTAGGGTTTCTAAGAGGATAAGGCTTAGAGAAGAAACAAAAAAGGAAAAATCATATTTGGGTTACTGTTATGACTTATGAGGCTTTGAACTTTACCCTAGGATTAGTAAGTTAGACTTTTAAAGAAATTTTGGATGCTTATTGATGGAAGGATGATTTATGGTTTTTTAGTTTTAGGAATGTCAGGTTTGAAGAGAGATATTGGCATTGTTGGAAATTAAAGAGAACAAGTAAGAAGAAAAAAAGATAACATAGTTCTCGTGTCTAATTTGCTTATGCATTAAAAGGAAAGCTCGAAGGTTCGATGGTTGCGAGAAGACATGCTCGGATCTATAGATTTGTTTTCTAAATCCCGATTCGAGTGTATCTCTGTTAATGCCCTTCTCCATGTCTTTAGTTTTGCAGATTTTTGCACTCTTTTTTCTCCCTCTTGATTTGTTGGATGTTTGTCTTATATACATACTTTCAGTGTTCTATGTACTTGAGATATTCCCTTTGCTTTTTTATCGAACTTTGTTTACTTATCAAAGGAAAAATTTCTTAAAAAGGCACTACAAAAAAATTAAGTTTTAGCTATGAATAATATTATCAATGAAGCAAATCTCATGTCATTGCTAATGATTGAAACACAACCCACTTTTGGTAACAAAAATTACATGTTGTCACTATATATATATTTTCGTTGTGCTCAATATTTGCTAGGCTTTTTCTTTTTGTGAATGCATCGATCAAATACACATCATGCAAGTTAATTGCTATTAGTATTTTCAATTTTTTTTTTTTTTGTCTTAATCATAATTGCTTTCAAATAATATAAATCTATAAAATATACTAATTCTTTATGTTTTTTGTGATCTTCATTTATCATCAATCTGGCTGACCGAGCTCAGTTGTGAGTTGGGGGAGATGAAACGGAATTTCGAGTTGGGAAATACGAGAAGGTTCAAAGAAAGATTGCCAGGCAGAAAAATTTGAAGGAAAAAGTGGAATCTCTAGCAAGACAGTTTCAAATGGAAATGGATTCCCCGGAAAGACAGCTGAAGGAAAATATGGAATATGAGTTAGAGAGCTTGAGGAATAAAGAAAACAAGAGTTAGAACTTAGAAGAGCTTACAGAGAAAACGACTGATGACAGTGTTCCAGTATCATAGGAACTAAGATTACATTTGTTTCTAAACATTTTTAATTTTTAGATTAATCTATTTCTTATAAAAACTGAACAACGTACGTGCGCGGCGTTGAAGTAAATTATAGAGTCATAGACCTGAATCCTGATTGGATTTGGGTTCACTTTTTATTTGAGAATAACTTTTAACTGTGTTTAAAACACCCTATTTACGACATCTAATAAAATATCATAAATTCTTTGATTTAGATTTAGGGAATAGAAAAAATTAACATTTCTCATAAAGGAGCTTATATCCTTATTGCTATCTAGTCTTTTTTACTAATAAATTAAAATTAAAAAATAATTTAAAATTGTATTGTCGTTTGATCTTGGATCACTATTGGTATAGATGAAGAAATTGAGAATGTGGTAGCTAGGTTTCCTGAATAAAAAAAATGTTTGGAAAAGTTGTTTGGACATTTTTGTCTTTTTAATGCAACCACTCCCACTTCTCCTCCTTGTTTTCTTTGTTTTCTTTTCCTTTTCTTCTTCCCTTTCAGATCCTTCATTCTCTCTACCCCTGCGGCTCTCTGCCCACAGCCTCCCCCGAGATAGAGGGTGAAGCTGAGAGACAAATTAAAGATAGCTATTGCTGGGTAAGTGGGTATTGCTTCCTCAAGTTGGTGATTGGGTATTGCTGGGTTTTTTTTTTTTTTTTTTGTTTTTTTGTTTTNCTCGCTCCATCTCGATGCATTCTGGCGAAATCCTCCTTCATTTGAGCCTCCATCGCCTCCTCCACCGCGTCGGCCAACCAGCCTGAGCCCTTAATCCCCAGCAAAATGAAACCACCAAACCCCTTCCTTTTTTCTTCCAAACGAATAACCTCGTTACCCTTCCTCGCCGTGAAAGAAAAGGTCTTCGCCTCCACCACAAACCGGCGCTCCATCTGACGCTACCAATAACCCCCACGAGTCAGAAGCCGACGGCCTTGCAGAACCAAAAGTTACTAGCGGAACGCAACCAAACGCGCCACCGCTAGATAGAGAACCCTATCTTAACCCAGGCGAGGCAGCAGAGACCTCGCCGGAGTGAGCAGCAATAAGCGAAGAGGTTCACATCGGCGCTGAACGATGCGATCTCCACAGGGATAATTTCGAAAAAGTTTGAATTTTGAAAAAATGCTTAGGAGAGAGAACAGAGAAAAAACTACTGTTCAAAAACTTCCTTTTGGGGTTTTTAAAACTTCATTTAAAATATCTAAAAATTATAAAACCCAATTAGAAAAAATAACAACTGTTGTCACTGGTACCAACTATCAACGTTTAGGTTTATTTTACAAAACCTACATTAGAAACGTTTCTATTTGTTTAAGGGTTATAAATCTATATCCTCAAAAAAATATAATTAAATTAAAAAATAAACAAAATTTAGGAAAATCAGTTTCTAATAAATAAAATAGAAAGTGAATCTAAATCCAATCAGATCTATGACGACAGACTTAGCCGCCGCCGCCATGACATCCTTCTCCAGGTCTCCTAGACAAAAAATTAGACTTTTTGTGTATATCAGTATATATATATATATAGTCACCCATGTGTCGTCGGTCGATCCAATAAAAAGAGAAAAGACGGCAGCAAAACAATGGAGGAAAGCATAAAGGAGCTAACAATGGCTGCCTTTGATCGTTTCTCAGACATGCCAGAGCACATTGTTCATCGTATCATGTCGTTTCTTCCGACCACATCTGCAACTCGGGTGAGCGCCTTGTCCAAGAACTTCAACTCTGTATGGCTCTCCTACCCAGTATTTGATTTTGATCAAGCTTTATATGAAGAGGTTATTCGCCCTTCCGGCGACCGGACTTCTTGTGAGAAGCCGGATTTCTTGGATTTCGTTCTTGATTCTCTTAAGAAGCACTGCCCATCAAATATTTACATGCAAAGATTCAGTCTTCGTGTATGGCCCCATGAAATATCAGACAATCGGATTCAAAATTCAATTCGTTTGGCCGTTGACCGTAATGTCAAGGAACTGGTTGTTGAAATTGAAGGATTACAGGACAATCTAGCTTTACAAAACGACGAGCTGGTTGTTGAAATGGAAGAAAACGACGAGCTGGTTGTTGAAATTGAAGGATTAGAGAACAACTACTGTAGTTTGCCACGATCAGCTTTACAAAACGCTAAATCACTTAGCGTGTTGAAGCTCTCAGGTTTCAGTTTGGAGTTGGAGGATTTGATTCCATGCCTCAATTTGGTTGAGGATTTGAGCCTCGAGAGCTGCAGCGTGTCAGCAAATTTCATGCTTTCAAGCGACAAGCTTACATATTTGAATCTCAGATTTTGCAAAGGATTAGAGAAGATTGAGATTGATGCATTAAATCTGCAATCCTTTTCATATACTGCATGTCACAATGAGCAGCGTCCTTGTGAAATCAATCTTTCCCGTTGCAAGAATTTGAAGAGCTTGATAATAGAGGGATCAGCCATTTCAGATGATTGGCTTGAGTATCAGGTTCCCAAGTTTGTTCTGCTTAGAAATCTGAAACTGATTGCTTGCAGAAACCTGCAAAAGTTTGAGATTGTTGGATTAAATCTGCAATCCTTTTCATATACCGCATATGACATAGAGCAGCACCCTTGTGAAATCAATCTTTCCTGCAAGAATTTGAAGAGCTTGACAATAGAGAAATCAAACATTACAGATGATTGGGTTAAAGATTATGTTTCCAAGCTTGTTCTGCTAAGAAATCTAAAACTGGTTGCCTGCAAAAACCTGCAGAAGATTAAGATATCTAATCGACAGCTTGGGAGCTTTGAGTTGGTTGGATGTGAGAAACTTTTGAAGGCAAAGATCGAGGCTCCAAATCTAATCTCATTTGATTATTCGGGCAACATTCTTGACACCGCTTCTCCTCCCAAGATTATTTTGTTATGTAGCACTCTGGCTCATGTAAAGCTTTCTTTGACAACAACAGGAAAGACAACCAACTCCTTGAATTTGAGTAGTTTACTAACTCGTTTTGGTCATAGCAAAACGTTGTCGCTTTCTTTGGAGTCTGATCAGGTATTTCACCTCTACCTCATATACTTAATATTTTTAATATCTGTGGTTTCAAGTTTTTCATTAGCAAGAAAAACATAGGAATAATCTTATACTTATGAGTCGCCATGACTAGAATTATGTTCATTCCTATAATTTGTTAGTTGCGTGCATCTTAAATGTATTTATTTCTTGCAAATAATCTTCTTTATTGTTTGTGATTTATTTAGGATTTGATTTTCCCTGAGAAGGTGAGAAAGTACTTGGTTCATCCGCTGCTGGATCTCAGGCACATGAGGGTTGAGTTATGGTCATTATCAAGCTTGACAGGGTTGGTGGACGGCTTGCTTTGGCTTGCACCTAATTTGGAGACCATGTTTATTTCTGTCGAAGCTGCACTGGAGTCCGAGCCCTTGATGGTAAAGTAGTTCTTTTCATCACGTGATTTACATCAATTAATTGGCAAATATATATATATATATATATAAATTTATGAATATTGTCAAGAATCGAAGAAAAACTCCAAAACAAAGGAGAGGAAGAAGAAGAGAAAATGGAGAAGAAGAGGAAATCTTCATTTGCAATATTAATCTCGTGAATCTTTTTACAAGGAAAGATTGAAGCTTATATATGAGCTTACAATCATAAACTAACTGTGCAAACTAACTAACTTACAAAAAGAATGAAGTTACGAAAATTAGTTAATTAGTTTACAAGAAGTAAAATATTGTTCACACGTATCTGAGCATCTGGAGGTGCTCTCTGTAACTGCGACCGATGCCTGCGCACGATCGCACTCGGTATGATGATCGATCACACTTCTCTTCTAGATAAGCTCAAACAGTCTGAGGAAGCGATCAATCACTGCTATCGATCGCACTTCTTTGCTAAATAAGCTCATGCATTTTGAGGAAGCGATCAATCACTGCGATCGATCGCACTTCTTTGCTAAATAAGCTCGTGCATTCTGAGGAAGCGATCGATCACAGTGTGCTGAAAAGGTGTGTTGATATCCCCCCTCAAGATGGATGTGGAGGATGATAAATATCCTTTACATGCATCTTGGACAACAACCTAAAAAAATCTTTGAAGCCAAGACTTTTAGTGAAGATATCTGCAATCTGGTTTTGAGAAGTAACATGAAGTGTTCGAACAAGTTCAAGTTGAATCTTCTCACGAACTATGTGACAATCTATTTCAATATGTTTAGTTCTTTCATGATAGACCGGATTTGCAGCAATATGAATGGTTGATTGACTATTACAAAAAAGAAGAGCAGCCTGGGAATGAGGAATACCAAAATCTTTAAGAAGAGTGATCAACCACATCAATTCACAACAAGTAGAGGCTAAAGCTCTATATTCTGCCTCAGCAGAAGACCTTGACACTATTTGCTGCTTCTTGGATTTCCAAGACACCAATGAATCCCCATGAAACACACAAAGACCAGTTATGGATCTTCGAGTGTCCATACAACCTGTCCAATCTGAATCTGAAAAAGCTTTAAGGTGAAAATCTGACTTGGCAGAAAAAGAAGACCTTGAGCTGGAGAATTCTTCAAGTATCTCAAGACTCTATGAGCAGCAACCAGATGAGGTTGCCTTAGTTTATCCATAAACTGACTTAAAATTTGAACAGAAAAAGCTAAATCAGGTCTGGTAATTGTCAAGTAAATCAGCCTACCAACCAACCTTCTATAACTTGTGGCATCTGAAAGGACAACTCATTCATCCTTTGAAAGTTTCAAATTCTGTTCCATAGGAAATTTTGCAGGTTTAGAGGCTAATAAACCTGAATCCTCTAAAATCTCAAGGGCATACTTCCTCTGACAAACCGAAATTCCATCAGCAGACCCAGCAATCTTAAGACCAAGAAAATACTTCAAAGGCCCTAAATCCTTTAATTTGAATTTGTCATTCAAAAGAGTAATAAAAGAAGACACTTCTTGTGGATCATTGCTAGCAATAGCTACATCATCAACATAAACCAATAATGCAATGAAAGAAGAACCCTTTGAACGAGTAAATAAGGAGTAATCAGCCTTAAATTGAAGAAAACCAAGTTCAATCAATGCAGCTGAGAATTTTGAAAACCACTGTCTAGAGGCCTACTTCAACCCATAGAGATTTGGTTAACCTACAAACCTTTGTCTCACCCTTAGTGCCAAAACCAGGAGGCAAGGACATGTAGACTTTTTCATCCAAATCACCATGCAAGAATGCATTATTGACATCTAATTGGTGTAAAAACCAGTTCTTAGCTGCTGCAAGAGCTAAAAAACATCTAACAGTAGTCATTTTAGCAACAAGTGAAAAAATTTCATGATAATCTAACCCCTCACACTGAGTGTACCTTTTTGCAATTAGCCTTGCCTTGTACCTTTCAATGGTTCCATCAGACTTGTATTTTACCTTATATACCAATTTGCAGCCAATGGGATGTTTGTCAGAAGGTAAATTAGTTACTACCCAAGTATTGTTTTCCTCCAAAGCTTTAATCTCAGCTTTCATAGCCTCACACCAAAGTGGATCCTTAACAACTTGATGGTAAAACTTAGGCTCAGGTTGGGATGAAATGGAAAGGCAAAAATGCTTATGTTTAGAGGACAGATTATCGTAAGAAATGAAAGAAGACAATGGATAGGGTTTACCTGAATTGTCAACATTTGAAGCCAATTGAGGTGAGCAAGAAGAGACTTGTTTACAGTGATAATCTTGCAAGTAACTAGGTTTCTGTTTAACCCTATCTGACCTTCTAAGAATAGGAGGAGGTGCTGAAACTTCTGCAGAAGGATGATAGTTGAAAGATGAATCTGCAGAAGGAGAAGGAGTATCTGCAGATTCTGAATGAGAAGAGGGAGTTTCTGCAGAATTATATTGAGAAGGTAAAGTGTTTTTTGAATTAGGAAAAACTGGAGTATTTTTGCTTTGTGATTGAACAATGTTATGCTGTTGAGTGTTTGGTGACAAAAGATCTAAAAAATCTGTGTCAGGATGCATTGGAAAATGAATGGATGAAGGAACACTTTCATGCATATGCATTGAATGTGAAAAATGATTTGAACTAGAAGCATAAGGAAATATTGTCTCCTGGAATATGGCATTTCTAGAAATAAAAGTGGAATGAGTATGAAGGTTATAGAATTTATGTCCTTTAATGCCATATGGATAACCAATGAAAATGCAAGGTGTAGCTCTTGGATCAAACTTTGTTCTATGTCTAGACAAAGTTGAAACATAAGCTAAACATCCAAACACTTTGAGATGTGAATAAGATGGAACAGCAGAAAAAAAAAAAAAAAAAGTTCATGTGGAGATTTGTTGGATAAAAGAGGTGTTGGAATCCTATTAATGATATGAACAGCAGTTAAAACACAATTTGCCCAAAAAGGTAAAGGAAGGTTGGATTGAAATCTTAAAGATCTAGCTACATTTAAAAGATGTTGATGTTTTCTTTCAACCACAGAATTTTGTTGTGGAGTTTCTACACAACTAAGTTCATGAATGATTCCTTGGGCTGAAAAAAAATCTCTCATGTGAAATTTAGTACCATTATCAGATCTAATGTATTTGATTTTGGTATGGAATTGTGTTTGAACCATGTTAGAAAATGATTGGATTATTGAGGAAGTTTGTGATTTATGTTGCATCAAATGGACCCAAGTGAATCGTGTGTAATCATCCATAATGATAAGAAAAAATCTGGATCCATTGATAGAATTAATGGCCATAGGACCCCATACATCACAATGAAGTAATTTAAAAACATAAGTTGAAAAAGAACTATTGACAGAAAATGGTAATTTGCGTTGTTTAGACAATGGACAGATTGGACAAACAGATTCTTGTATACAAGAAATAGAGGGAACAATCGTTTGTATCAACTTTTTTCTAGAATGAGAAGGATGCCCCAATCTGTAATGCCACAGATTACATGAGGGGTCCTTTATTGAATTAAAAGACAAGTGTTTGAAAAATGAAGGAATGGAAAGAGTTGTAATGGATGCATTGGTTGAAACCTTGTTTGCTTGCATCAAATAGAATAAACCAGCCACTTCTTCACCCACCCCAATCATTCTCCAATTGTGTAAACTTTGTAGCAAGAAATATGAGGCAATAGTTTAAGGATTTGATGAGTTTAGTGGCTGAAATCAGATTGAAAGTGAAAGAAGGAACACACAAAACTCCAGTTAAAGTAAGAGTTTCTGAAATTGTGACAGTTCCAATAGGTGTGACATTAGCTATTGAACCATTTGGAAGTTTAACATGGGTAGAAACAACAGCAGTAATGGTGGTAAACATAGAAGAACAACTGATCATATGATCAGTAGCTCCGGTGTCTATAATCCAAGTATGGTTTTTCAGGTTTGTATGAGATGCTATATTGACATAAGCAGAAAAAACTGAGTGTTTAGGGTTGAGTATACCTGAATTACCAACTGTGGAAGAAGAAGATGGGTGTGGAATTTGATGCTGATTTAGGAGATTCATCAATTGTTGGCATTGAGCTGAAATCATGGACAATTGAGGACTACTCAACTGTGAAGCATGAGATTGATGACCACTAAGGTCAGTTCCTTGATAATGAGGACCACTAAGGTCATTTCCTTGCATCTGCACTTGGTTTGCTGAATGTGGTACTGGTCTGTTTTGAGTAAACTTAAAACCAGGTGGGAATCCATGCACTCTATAGCATTTTTCGACAGTATGACCAGCGACTCCACAATGAGAACACATGGGGCGGTCTTTCTTGTAGGGTTGTTTGAAAAATTTAGGTCTTGGTGAGGGTTTACTCATGTACACAGCAGGTTCATGATGAGTTGAGGGAGAGTGTTTAGGCAAGAAAGATTTAGTCATCATAGCAGAAGATGTATCATGACTGATTCACACATATTTCTCTTTGTTTTTCCTCTTGAATAATAAGAGAGAAAACCTTATTTATAGAAGGAAGATGATCCATCAGTAAAATCTGCACTCTAACAGCAGAGAATGAATCATTTAATCCCACGAGGAATTGTAAAACACGTTCTTGACTATAAAGTTCAAGAATAGACTTCATTCTACCACAATGACAACAACTACAAATGGAAATAGGTCTGTAATTGTTAAGTTCTTCCCAAAGAGTTTTGATTTTGGTAAAGTAACAACTTACAGAGGAATTTTTCTGAGCAATAACAGAGATGGCTTTTTGTAGCTGAAACACTCTCGGGCCATTCTTCTGTGTATAACGATCCATGAGGTTCTGCCATACATCATGAGCAGAAGTGATGTAGATGACAGTGCTGTAGATTTCCTTGGATACGGAATTAAGAATCCAAGAAACTACAAGATCGTTGCATCGAGTCCATGCATGATAGTAACTCTAAAAAACAGATGGCTTTGGCAAAGAACTACAATGAAACTGAGTTTGTTTTTGGCACTCAAGGCAACTAACATTGAGTGGCTCCAAGTACTATAGTTTTCTCCAATCAATGGCTGAGGAACCAAAATAATTCCAAGATTATCACCATTGTGGAGAAAAAGAGGACTAGATGGATCGATAGGACGAGAACTTGCAAATGGATCTTTGAAAGTATTTTGAGGATGAGTGTTTTGAGGAGAGTTTGTCAAAGGATTTGGCAAACCATTTGAGTGATCATCTGCCAAAGTGTTGGACAGATTATTTGAAGAGAAAAGATGTTGATGATTTTCAGCCATTGTTGAAGCTTGAAAATCACCTTGAACAGCAGAAGTAGATGGATTGTTGTTTGCCATTGTAAAGAAAATAATAGCAAACACAAGAAAAGAAAAGAAAAGAAGATTAGATGAATCACAGTTTGTGATTATGGCTTTGATACCATGTCAAGAATCAAAGAAAGCAAAGAAAAACTCCAAAACAAAGGAGAGGAAGAAGAAGAGAAAATGGAGAAGAAGAGGAAATCCTCATTTGCAATATTAATCTCGTCAATCTTTTTACAAGGAAAGATTGAAGCTTATATATGAGCTTACAATCATAAACTAACTGTGCAAACTAACTAACTTACAAAAAGAATGAAGTTAAGAAAGTTAGTTAATTAGTTTACAAGAAGTAAAATACTGTTCACGTGTATCTGAGCATCTGGAGGTGCTCTCTGTAACTGCGACCGATGTCTGTGCATGATCGCACTCGGTATGATGATCGATCGCACTTCTCTTCTAGATAAGCTCAAACAGTCTGAGGAAGCGATCGATCTGAGTTCGATCGCAGTGTGCTGAAAAGGTGTGTTGATAAATATTTATCAATATTGAAAAGTTTTTTTTTTAATTAATATGGCTATAATTTATTTTAGCAGAATGAAAACCCAACCCCATTGAGGCACCCCTTTCAAATCCATGCATGGAAATTGTCACTCACTGACCATAATTTTGAAACATGGATTGCGATATATTTTTCTCTCTATTTTCTCGTTTTATTTTATTTATTTATTTGACATATATATAGTTAACTGCACTGACATATTTACCCCTTCTCATGCAGTTGGATTTGCAGTTCTATAAGTGGCGTCCTCGTAGAGAAAATCAATTGATAAAAAAAGTGACACTTGTCAAATATGAAGGCCATGATGTTGACAGAAAGTCCCTGCTGAGCTTCTTCCATGAGAGAGCCATAACAGTGGAAGTAAATTCTGACCACTAAAAACTAACTCAAGAAATTTTATTGGAGATATTCAACAGCAATTTTAATATTTTTAAAGTTTGACCGCTTCAAAGACTTTTTGTAGCTCTAATTATAGAGCGCACCAACTTGTTAAATGAGTCATCTTTGGTAGAATTTTTGTATTGCTTATGAACAGAAAAGTAACTAGTGAAATATTTGGTAGTATATATAATTCTAGCTTGGTATCACTTATGCAAACAATGGGATATAAGTAATATTTTTTTAATGGTAGTTTAGTTTTTTATAGCCCCATTGCATTCATTTCTCGTAGCGGGTTGTGATACAAAAACTGCAAAGTGAAATTACATATATATTGTTTATGTATGGATCACCACAATACGTATTTTTTAAGGGAGCAAAACCACTTACAAAAGAGATAAGAAAGCATTAGAAGCTCGTTTGTCTTAAAAGATAAAAAAGAATTCCGATGTAAAAAATATCTATTATAATTTTTTTTTTTTTTTTTTTCCCTAGTCCAGTGATTATAACCTCCGACTAAGAGGAATCCTATATATATATAATAATAAAAAATAAAAAATAAAAACTTTGTGGGGAGGGTACGAGGAGAAAAGCAACCAAAAAGGAACATAGAAGCTGCCCAACCGGGCAGCAAGTGAGCTTGTTCGTTAAGCCTGGATGACTCTTTATAAATTACTCTTTTATAAAGTGAAAAAAAAAAAAAAAACTCTTTTATAATACCAAAAAAAACATTTTACAGGTCCATGACGTACCATAATTTGTAAAATGACTCTTCTTCCCATTTCCACTATATATATGTTTTAATGTTTTATTTGTTTTTATATATATTATTATGTTCATTTTGCATAAAATTCCTAATAATGCAGTCACATCAATAATCTAATTTTCCTCTAAACTAGATTAAAAAAAAAAAACTTGGAAACATGATATTCAAGCTAATTTTTTTTTTTTTTTCTCATAAAAAAGTAAAGTGATAAAAATACTCATAAAATATAACTAACTATATACTCTCTGACTCATTTGAAAATAATCCTATTCCATTTTGAAAGTTATCGACTTGACTCAATTGAAACAACCAATTGAAGATTATGACTCCCTCGAGCCTATCTATCATTTTCCTGCATTTTGTACTAATTGGTTCTTATCACTTTCTTTATAGTAGCCCATCTATTCCTCCACGAAAAGTAAGAAATTTCACATATTTTGACCAATTCAATGTGAAAAATGGGGTTGCTCCCTCAACAAAATTGGGATAAAATTGAGCCAAAAGATCCCGATTCAAGATAAATTCATGAGGAAGTGGGATCTCTTTAGGATCTACTCCAGCATTTAGAAATTGGTTAATAGGTAAAGATACATGTACTTGATGCCCCACCCAAGAAAGAGACCCAAGACCTAGTAGCCCTGCTAAATGGAAAATTCAGTATTTGGTATTGCAGTGGAATGTAGAGCTTTTGGATATAGAATTTTTGTCTGTGAACTTTGGTAAAAAACACTTATACTGAAAATTTATTTACATGTTTGGTAACTACATGTCATAAGCGCTTTTTTAAAGTTATTGATGTTTAGTATCAAAACTAAAAATATATTTTTAATTGTAAAAATTACAATAAAAGACATGTAGTGTTATTGATGTTTTACATTTTATTAATGTTAACTTTAAATTCAAAAACATAATAATAGTATAATAACTAAAGAAACATGAATGGGCAAAAAAGAATAATTCAACCTAGAAAAACAAATATGTTCTAGAAGGAATTCAGGAAAAAAAAAAAAAAAAAAAGTTAAAGCAAAAATCTGACAAACCCATGTCTAGCCCACGTCTCTTTGCCGGAATTTCAAATACCAAGGAAATAAAGTTTCATTTTCGATTATCAAGGGGAATAGCACAACGAGAAATCCAAGATAGAGAGAGATAAAAAAATCAGTGGGTTGTCTCCAATAACTCTCTGCCTCTCCAACCTTCAGTCAGAAATTTTTCTCTCGCCCAAATCAAAAGATCTCTGTCGTCTCTTAAAGAACCATTGTCTCTCTCTCACTCTACAAATCCCTTCTATTCTCTCCAAGAAAACTAGAGTGTACTAAGAAACAAACCCCAAAATTCATCTCTTTGTCTTTGACCCCAAAAACCCATCATTCCAACAGAAGCTCATCCTTACATTAATGGCGGCCGAGACTGAAGAACACCCAATAGAAAAATCAAACTTACCACAGTATTCGGCTATCAAAGAGAAGCGACAGGCTCATCAATTCTCTAATTTGTAAAAGGGTTTGCAGCTTTCAGATCAATTGAAGAGTGGAAGATGTGAAAAAAAATATGTATATATATCAGTATTGTTGTGATTATGTGAATTTTGTTAGTATAGTTTTGTCCAATTGTGATTTTGATTAAACCAAATCTACGGCGCGCATTTTGGTTGAAAGTCCGTTTTGTCAAAAGCCTCGAATTTGAGCTTTGGAGTAAGAGAGCAGTTGCCATACGGTCATGGCAAAAAGGTGGGGTTTTTTGTCCACCATTCATACGTTGACACCTCACCATTTTAAGAAAAATGCACAAATTTAAAATAAAATCAAAACACCCAATCAACTAATCATGCAACCAAATGGATGACCCACTGCCTACCTCCGGCGAACAGCGCCGCCACCCATTGCCCACCTTCGGCGACATTTCCGGCGATGAAAAAAAGAAAAAGAAAAGAAAGATAGATCCGGCCACTGGGGGTGGCCACGATCCACCCCAACGGCCAGGGGGAGAGATCCGGCCACCCTCAGTGGTCCTATTTGTCTCTCCGACGAACCAGCGAACCAAAAAAAAAAAATAGATAGATAGATCCGGCCACTGGGGGTGGCCGTGATCCACTCCCAGCGGCCTGGGGGTGGCCGCAATCCACCCCAATGGCCAGGGGGAGAAAGATCCGGTAACCCCCAGTGGCCATTTTTGTCTCTTCGGCGAAACAAAAAAAAATTTCGGCCAGCCTAAAAAATCGTTTCTAATGCCTCAAAAATCGATTATAATGCCACAAATTCGTTTCTAATGCCTCAAAACTAAAACCTAGAGGGAAAGGTGAATCATTTTTGGGATTTTATCATCCTAAAACCCAAAGAAAAAAAAAAATGCCTGCGAGACCCAGCCGTGGGTCTTGGTGGCCGGCAATGGGTCTCAGCGCCGTGGGTCTTCTTTCTTTCTCCCAAGCCATCTCTCTTTCTCTGTTAAATAACAAGAAGAAGGAAGAAGGAAGAAGAAGAGTGGGAGGAGAGGCTATCGGCAGGGAGAAGAAGTGGGAGAGAAGAAAAAATACAAGGAAGAAGAAGAAATAAGAAAACAATCTAATGTTTTAGGATGGAGGATAGTGTTGTGCAATTTTTTTCTTTTATGTGAGTTG
Organism: Carpinus fangiana; assembly: GCA_006937295.1. Lineage (NCBI taxonomy): Eukaryota > Viridiplantae > Streptophyta > Magnoliopsida > Fagales > Betulaceae > Carpinus > Carpinus fangiana. The sequence continues at coordinate 1,116,422 of CM017326.1, read as the reverse complement.
TCAAGTTGTCATTGGGGGGCAAAAAACCCCCCTTTACACACCATCAGAATTGAAGTTATCCCCTTGGAGTAAACGTGGGTTTGGACGTTTGAAACTTCAAAAGCACTTTCACAACCATTTTACCAAAACGACCGTATTTTGGCTGAAACGGGCTTTTGATGCTTCAAACGTGCGTTTGAGGTCTGCAACCGCATACCCAAACATGCTCTAAATGGTGATTCAATATAGATTCTACGTCTTGGAACCAAGCCAATTTTGGAGCAGCTTTGTGGTAATGAAACCAACCAGAAAAAAGCATTAAAGCTGCATTGGTTTGTCATATTGGGTTGTGATACAAAAATTCGTGTGGTGTATCTATATGAGAGCTGCTGCTATATGGATGTGGCAAAAAACATGGGTTTTTTGCCCACCAATCACCACATGACACATCAGCATTTTAAGAAAAATGCACAAACTTGAGGTGAAAACAAAACACCAAAACAAAACACAAAGCCAGAAAAAAATGGAAAAAGCAGCAAGCAGACCACCTTCTCCGGTCATCATCATCGCCAAAAAAAAAAAAAACCCGTTTCTTCTTCATCGCTGGCCTGCAAACCCAACCAACAAACCACCATCGCCGGTCACCATCATCGCCAGAAAAAAAAACAAAACATGTTTCTTCTTCATTGCCGGTTGGCCAAACCCAACCGGCAGACCACCATCTCTGGTCAAAACCCAGCCTAAAAAATCGATTCTAATGCTACAAAACTCGTTTCTAATGCCTCAAAACTCGTTTTTTGATTTCAAAACTAAAATCTAAAGGTGAAAAGTTAACCCTGAGGGAAATTTTATCACCTTAAACCGGAGAAGACGACTGGAGAAGATGACATGTAGACCCAACGGAAGGAAAAACTAAAGAAAAACCGAAGAAAAACCATACCGTAGGTCTGGCAGACCCACGGCCGGCGAGACCCAGCCGTGGGTCTCAGTGGCCGGTGTGGGTCTGGCTTTGCAAGAAACGGTGGGTCTCGGTGGCCGGCGTGGGTCTGACTCTGCAAGAAACGATGGGTCTCGATGGCTGGCGTGGGTTTGGCTCTGCACCGTTTCTTCATTCCTCCTTCTTCCTTCTCCTTTCTTCCTCTTCTTTCTCTTTTCTTTCTTCTTTAGTTGAAAATTAGCTGCAGCAGGGTGTAATTCTTTTTTGTGCATTTTTTCTCCTTTATGTGAGGTGTCTTACTCCTATTGGATGGCAGAAAACCCATCTTATTTGCCACGACCGAATTGCAGTTATTCTCGTATCTATATATATGGAAAAAAAAAAAATCAGGTCCAATATTTTGTAAAATCAGGTTGAAATTTTGTCAACTTATTTTTTATTAAATAAATTATTCTATTTATCTTGCTTAAAATTATTAACAGTGTTATCATATTATACTTAGAGTTTGTTTGGAATTGTATTTGAAAAATAAAATTTAAGTCAAAAATAACTTTTCGATAAAAGCTTCATTTTTAAGCTTGTGTTAAAAGTGTTTATTTTATTTTATTTTATTTTTAGGTTTTTTAACCCTTAAAAGTGTTTTTAATTTTTTTATCAAATTAATACTTTTTTTTTAAAATGAGCTTTTTAAATATTAAAAGTACTTTTAAACCATTCAAACGCAATTTCAAATAAGCTTTAAATCAATAAGAGACATGCGTTCCCTTTAGTAAAAAATATATTTTTAAAAAAAATTATGGGTGACTATTTGTCTCAAGGAATAGCTCAATCGGTTGTGGATCACGTTCAATAAAACGGATGTCATTAATTCGAATCTTTCTCTTTTTTTTTTTTTTTTTTTGGCAGGCATTAAAAAAAAAAAAAAAACCTTACTGTTTCATTGTGCATGGGCTCTTTCCAACCATGTATCTAAAAACCAGTTTGTGGTTGTACTGTTCACTGTGATGTACTGTAGCGCACAGCTGTAGGTTCCTCAATTACAATTTTACCCTTTTATAACTTTGGTCACCCGGTTCTTCTTCAATCTCTCCGAAGTCTATCCCTTTGGTGCTCCCTTCCTGACACCCACAAAGCCCAAAAGGGAGCTTCACGGCACTGGTTTTTGGCTTCTTTATCGCCGACTTAAGAGCATTTTCAATCCGGGTTTTGACCGATTTCTCTTGCCCAGCTTGAACCAGAAGGAGAACAACCCCAAGAGTGAACCCCTTTTTCTCAAAGAATCAAATCTTTGTAACCTAAATGCTTTGTTTGGCTCCTGAGAGTTTCGATTTCAATGACACGAAAAGAAACAAAACCCATTTGTCCACTGAACTTAACAAGATTATATACTCCGTTTAGTTCAGGACAATTTTTCATTCTTTGTTTATCTTTCATTTTCCTATACTTTCTCAGCAACCAAACAGAGTTCAAGCTTCAGCAACTACTCCAAACCTGAGCGGCAACGAATCGTAATGCCTGCGAATGTTGGAGATGAGCTTCTCCGGGAGCTGGCTACCGGGGTAGAGCTGAGTGAGGTTTCTAACGACGCTGCCCCACACGACCTTTCTAGTGGACTGAGACTCGATCTCTAGCGACGAAGACGAGGACGAGGAGGGAGGTGGGAGATCACGACTCTCGCCGGGAGCACCGCCGCTCTCACCCCTGGAACGTGACTGACGTCTGCAACGGCTTGCTCGGCCAGTTCGCAGCGATTACCGCCGGATGCGCCGTGGCTTCGTGGCTGCGGTGGTCTTGATCTCGTGCAACCGGTTGGCCGAGAAGTTAAAGATCGACCACCCATTGGAGGTGGCAAAGCTTCACGGAGGATGGATTTTGAAGAGGGAAAAATGGGTTTAGGAATTTTGGTGGTGGTGGAGGTGAAGATCGAAGAAGAAAGGAGGGGGTAAAGGAGAGGAAGAAGAAAGGAGGGTATTTCGGTGATGTTAAAAAATTTATTAAGAAAAAGACAAAAAATGCTACAGTGCATCCATGAACAGTGGATCCTGAAAATGGTTGTCAAACACCACCCAAAACTTTTGTTTGATATTGAAAGGATGATTTGACCCTTATTAAATGTAAGGATGTTGAAGTATTTTGGGATAGTTTTGTCTTTTGACACGAAAACAGTGATTTTTGTTTGATTCGTAAGCCTTTTAGCAGTGGTTGAGCGGGAGAAAACAAAAGAAATGGGAAAACACCCCCCATTTGTTTGTGCTGGTCTGCAATGAGTGAGAGAGTGACATAGCGATCGTGAGAGAGAGACAGAGCGATTGTGAGAGGGAGACAGCAAAAGAGGTGAGATTTTGAAGTGGGTCGTTGGAGCTGGGGGCTGGGCGACGCCGTGGGTGGAAGAGAGTGGCCAAGGTAAAGCAGGGGACGAAGGACCTTTGACCATTGGAAGAAGGTGAGTTGTTTCTGAAGTTTTCCTTTAAGATTACGTTATACCCAGTGATTGTTAAGCACAAAAAATAGGTGAAGGGTTTTGAGTTTAATTTTGAGTCATGTTCTTTGTTAAATTCCTGGATGATTGGCCGAATTGTAGATACTTTGATTTGGGTATTTAACCGTGGTAAGTTTCTTGTGCATAATTTGAGTTTATGAGAGATTGATCTAGGGTGTAAAGGCGGGGCTGCTCTGATGGCCAAACTATGGGTTTTCTTAGAAAATTGGCTTCAGATAAGTTGTTTATAAGGTTCAGTTTTGACGAATGTTGGGTTGGATTTTTTGGGTATGAAGTCTTGTAGTAATTTCAGTGTTTCTATTTCTGGGTTATAGGCAAATAGGTGATTTTGGGACTATTTTAATAGTCACCTTTGTGCTATCATCTGTGATAGACCTTAATAAGAAGGAAATTGACTTTGTTTGTTGATTACATGATAACAGGGGAGGATTTGATGGCTACTGAACATATCTATTAGGAGCAATTTGATGAATCATTCGAGGAGCTGGGTTGTGTCTCAAGGATGGCTATAATGGTATACTCCTCATTTTCTCTCTTCCTTGTAATCTCTTCCCCTTTTTAGTTTTAGAGTATATATTAGAATGAATACTTCATCAATTTCTCTGCTCATTGTTTCATTACTTGACTCTAATATTCCAAGTAATTTGCAGCACGTAATATTTTTAAAATTATGATTAGAGTACTGTATCATTTATTCAAGTATGTTTTAATTTGGGAATAAAATAAATTTAAATTTTGAGAAATCCAATCATGGTGTGCCACATCACTTTGTAAAAGAGTTGTTTGTAAGCCTAGCATCCCTTTCTCTCTCTCTATATATATATTATTGTGTGTAGTTTTCCCTTACTAATCCGTGGTGAGGCATTCACTATATGCCAAATAGAATTTATGTAGGTTCAAAGATATATCAGGATACTAGCAAAGGCTCTTGACAAACATTTTGGTGCTAGATTGTTGATTATCTTTTGTTGCCTGGTTTAAGCTTCTTTAATGTCTAAATCTTTTTTGCTTTTCAAGTAGAAATTTATCTTTGTTTTCTAGGAGTTTTATTACTACCTTCTAAGCTGCAAATTTCTTCCAACACAACAATTGTTTTCATATTTTGGTTAACATAAGCTCTAGGTTGAACTGCAGATTTCCAATTTTGCAAGCATCTTAATACAAGGTTGCTCAATTACTGTTTAGGTAGTACTTATCAAAGAAAAAAAAGTTGTTTAGTCGGTGAATGATTGCTTGCTCAATTGCATGACAACAAGGTTGTTGAATTAATTGCATAAGTTAATGTGTGTGATTCCTTTTCCTTCTAACTGATGGCATATTTTTTTTTTTTTTTTTTTTATTTTATTTTTTGGATCCATTTTTATCCAAAATATGTGGTAGTCATAATTTTACTTTACTAGTAATATGATGACATTGCAGATATGGAAATCACTGTAATGCTTTCTTCTGAATACGAGTTCATCATCCAGCTAGGAGTTATGCCGCTTGAAGTTCACGAAGGACTAGGGCATAGATGTAATATTACTTGTTCATGACGCACCAAATGGAAATGAATAAATTTATGTTTTCACAATGAGGTTGGAAATTGGTATTTTTTGGAGCTGCACTTGATATCAACAAATGTCACCTAAAGAAGACATAAATTTTTACTATATAGAGTAATTAATTTGTCTTCCTATATTAGTAGATTAAGAACAAAATCATATGCTTGTTTTTGTAGTTCAAATATGTGCGCACCATTCAGATATTAATCACTTATGTAAGAATTCTTACATAGAATTTAAATGTGCTTTCTACATAGAATTCTTTTCATTGTATCTAATCACTTATGTAATAATTTAAATGTGCTCATGTAAGAATTTAGATATTAAATTTTGCTAGAAATGACTTTTATATATGACATTGAATTTTTAATGTAAAATATTACATAGATATATTATATATTATCAAACACATGGAATCAAGGCACGTGCCTTCCCACTAGTAATTATATATGGGTGATGAAGAAATTGAGAATGTGGTAGCTAGGTTTCCTGAATAAAAAGAACTTGAAAAGTTTTTTGGACATTTTTGTCTTTTTAATGCAACTACTCCCACTTCCCCTCTTTGTTTTCTTTATTTCTTTTCTCTTTCTTCTTCCCTTTCAGATCCTCCATTCTCTACCCCTGCTGACAGCCTCCCCTCCTCTTTCTTTGTTTCTTCCTCTCTTTGTCCAGAACATAGAGAAGTATCGAGAGAGATGAGCGGAGAGTGAGATGCTGAGATAGAGGGAGAAGCTGAGACACAAATTAAAGATAGCTATTGCTGGGTATTGCTTCCTCAGGTTAGTGATTGGGTATCGCTGGTTTTATTTATTTATTTTTTTTTTGGGAAGTTGATTGTGGTAAAGTATTGACCTTTGGATGATTGGTTTCTTTGTCTGATTTTTAACAAGTTTGGGTATGATTTTTCCTGGCTGAAATTTGATGGGTTTTCTTTAATTGTTTCTTCCTCTGTGTCCAGCACAGGTTAGTTATTGGGTATTGCTGAGTGTTTTTGTGGGAAATTGATATATATATATATATAGTCACCCATGTGTCGTCGGTCAATCCAATACAAATAGAAAAGACGGCAGCAAAACAATGGAGATGGAGAAAAGCAGAAAGGAGCTAACAATGGCTGCCTTTGATCGGTTCTCCGACATGCCGGATCCCATTGTTCATCATATCATGTCGTTTCTTCCGACCAAATCTGCAACTCGGGTGAGCGCCTTGTCCAAGAGGTTCAACTCTGCATGGCTCTCCTACCCAGTATTTGATTTTGATGAAGCTTTATATGATAGAGAGGTTTTTCCTTATATCTACCGGACATCTGGTAAGGAGCTGAAGTTCTTGGATTTCGTGCTTGCTTCTCTTAAGAAGCACTGCCCATCAAATATTTACATGCAAAGATTCATTCTTCGTGCTTGGCCCTGTGAATTAATATCAGAGGATCAGATTCAAAATTCAATTTGTTTGGCCGCTGACTGTAATGTCAAAGAGCTGATTGTTAAAATTCAAGGATCTCAGGAAAACTACTATCGTTTGCCACGAACAACTTTACAAAACGCTAAATCACTTAGCGTGTTGAAGCTATCGGGATTCAGTTTGGAGTTGGAGGATTGGATTCCATGCCTCAATTTGGTTGAGGATTTGAGCCTCAAGAGTTGCAGCGTGTCAGCAAATTTCATGCTTTCAAGCGCCAAGCTTACAAATTTGAATCTCAGATATTGTAGAGGATTAGAGAAGATTGAGATTGATGCATTAAATCTGCAGTCCTTTTCATATATTCAATATTTAGAAGAGCAGCACCCTTGTGAAATCAATATTTCCCATTTCAAGAATTTGAAGAGCTTGACAATAGAGGGATCAGCCATTTCAGATGATTGGCTTGAATATCATGTTCCCAAGTTTGTTCTGCTTAGAAACTTGAAACTGGTTGCCTGCAGAAACCTGCAGAAGTTTGAGATTGTTGCATTAAATCTGCAATCCTTTTCATATACTGCATATTGTCACAAAGAACAACACCCTTGTGAAATCAATCTTTCCCATTGCAAGAATTTGAAGAGCTTGACAATAGAGAAACCAAACATTACAGATGATTGGGTTGAATATCATGTTTCCAAGCTTGTTCTGCTTAGAAATTTGAAACTGTGTGCCTGTAGAAACCTGCAGAAGATTAAGATAAATAATCAACAGCTTAAGAGCTTCGAGTTGTTTGGATGTGAGAAACTTTTGAAGGCAAAGATTGAGGCTCCAAATCTAATCTCATTTGATTGTTCGGGCTATGCTCTTAATTCCTGTTGTCCCAAGATTATTCTGTCTTCAACTCTGGCTCATGTACAGGTTTCTTTTGTAGCAGCAAGAAGTCTCACAACCAACTCCTTCTTGAATTTGCGTGATTTTCTAAGTTGTTTTGGTCATTGCAAGATGTTGTCGCTTTCTTTCGTGTCTGATAAGGTATTTCATCTCTGCATCATATAATTAATATTTTTAATATTTGTGGTTTCAAGTTTTTCATTAATAAGAAAAGCATAATGGGGATTATAATTTTTTACACGACTTGTGAATCTGACACAAACCCAATACAAAATTAGTCGGATATTTATGTTTCGACACGATTCGAACTATGTTTAGTCTTATAATTTGTTAGTTGCTTTATATGTAATGCATTTTTTATATATATATTTCTTGCAAATAATCTTCTTTATTGTTTGCGATTTCTTTAGGGATTGATTTTTCCTGAGGAGATGAGAAAGTACTTGGTTCGTCCGCTGCTGGATCTCAGGCATGAGGGTTGGGTTATGGTCATTATCAAGCTTGACGGGGTTGGTGGACGGCTTGCTTTGGCTTGCACCTAATTTGGAGACCATGTTTATTTATGTTGAAGCTGCACTGGAGTCCGAGCCCTTGATGGTAAAGTAGTTCTTTTCATCACATGATTTACATAAATTAATTGGCAAAAAACAAAAAATCCAAATTTATGAATATTATCAACATTGGAATTTTTTTATTTTTAATTATTATTATTTTTTTTTAACTTTCATGGAACTTAATTATAGTCCAAATTTATAACTTCAAGAAAGAAAAATATTATGGCATTTTCTTCACTCTTTCACATATGTTTTTGCTATTAATCGAATATATATATATATTTTTTAAAGAATTAATGGCCATAATTTATTTTAGCAGAGGAAAATCAACCCAATTGAGGCACCCCTTTCAAACCCATGGAAATTGTCACTCACTGACCATAATTTTGAAACATGGATTGCAACATATTGTTCTCGATCTCTATTTTCTTGTGTTTTTTTTTTTTTTTTAAATTATTATTAACATATATAGTTAACTGCACTAACATATTTTCCCTCACTCAATGCAGTTGAATTTGCAGTTCTATGAGTGGAGTCTTCGTAGTGAAGATCATATGATAAAAAAAGTGAAATTTGTGAAATATGAAGGCCATGATGATGACAAAAAGTCCCTCCTGAACTTCTTCTATGCGAAAGAGATAACGGTGGAAGCAAATTCTGACCACTAAAACCTAACTCATGAAATATTATTGGAGATATTCAACAGCAGCTTCAATATTTTCAAAGACTTTCCATAGCTCTAATTATAGAGCTTAACAACACAACTTGTTAAATGGATCGCTTTTCATAGAATTTTTGGAAGCATTTTCAATTATTATTATTATTATGCTCGGATTAATAGTGTGAAGTTGCACTGCAACTTTCCCGTTTCTTGCATGTATTGCTTATGAAAAGAAAAGTAGCTGGTGAAATATTTTGTAGTGTATATAATTCTAGTTTGGTATCACTTATGCAAACAATGGGATATAAGTAATTAATATATATATATTTATGGTAGTTTAGTTTTTTGTTCTTTCTTTATAATAGCCCCATCTCATTCATTTCTTATAGTGGGTTGTGATACAAAAACTGTGCCATATATGTTGTTATTGTATAGATCACCATAACGACTTTATACCGCTTTTTAGGGAGGAGCTTCACTTGCAAAAGAGATGAGAAAACGTTTTTAGGGAGGAGCTCCACCTACAAAAGAGATGAGAAAACATTAGAAGCCGGCTGGCTGGCTTTGAATATATATATATATTCTAGTCAAAATTATAACCACCAGCTAAAAAAAAAAAAAAAAAATTTCTTTGATGGGGGGTTATGAGGAGAAAAGCAGCCGAAAAGGAGCATAGAAGCTGCCAAGCCGGGCAGCAAGTGGCTTTGTTGATTAAAGCCTTTGAGGAACAAACTGGATGGTCCAGATTGGGTTCCTATATAACGGTGTGACCGTATGATCATATCATACTTAATTAATAGGAGACGTGTTCTCTTTAGTAAAAAATTGATTTTTAAAAACTTATGGGTGACTGTTTGAATCCATTCTAATTGTTAGCCCATTGGGCTCTCTTCTGTTTGAGTCCATTCTACCAATGTCTTGGCATGCAAAACTTACCAAACTTCAGAAATGGAAATGGAGATGGAGATCAAGAAAGAAAGAAACAAATTAAAGAACCCTCTCAAGTTTTTTAACTAGGACCCAGATGCTTGAGATTATGGGCTTCGGCTAACCAAATTAGGTTTAAGATTCTCAGCCATTTGGGCTAGTGGGTCTCACGTCGAGTCTCTCATAAATTCAAATAATAAATTGCTGAAAATCCAAATCCATCAAATTGACATACCCTATATAGTTCGTTTAAAAAGAATTTTGATAGTGTATAAAGTTTTTCTCCATTCTATTAAACTAACATCTATTCTTAAAAAAAAGTGATTCACATATTTATTTATTTTTTTAAAAAAATTTTAGATAAACTGGTATATGTCCTTAGAGCATGTGCATTTCACACACTCTAAAGACTGAATTAAAGAAATTTTCTTCAAACCAATTTGGACACCTTTGATATATTTTAAGTTGTATCACTTACAAATTTGACATGTTTGGGCATATTTGCACAATTGAATAATTGAGATTCCAACAATAACTTGCTTGAATCGATCGCTAGCATTAATCCGGACGGGTAATTATGAGATGACTCTCATAAGATTCAGTTGTTTGTATAAGCGTTCGGGCCGTTCAAGACTTATTTGAATAGATGAACTCTACAATATATATATATATATATATTTTCGACAATTACCTACCCGAATTGCAGACAGATGAAACGGAAATGCGAGGACACAGATGAGGCTAAAAAATAGCTTTTCAGGGTGAAACTGTTGTGGAAAAAGTGGAACCTTTAGCAAGACAGTTACAAATGGAAGTGGATTGACCGCAAATACAGCTCAAGGAAGAAATGAGATCTGAAGTCAGAGTGCTTCTTGAGAAGATCAGAGCAATAAAACAAGAGTTAAAGAGTAGACATGTCTTCTGACATAGTTCCAACATCATAGTAACAAAGATTACAGTTGTTTCCAAACAATTTTTAATTTTAGATGAATCTATTTCTTATAAAAAAACAAACCATGTGCGCAATTAAATATAATGAATTACATTTTTTTATATTGATCCGCACTTTTCAGAGTGCAACAGTGTAGAAGATGGTTCTATCTTGCATAATGCGGCACATTTGGAAGGAGTTTTAAACGTGAATTTTATTTATTTATTTATATATTTATTATTTGTTATTATTATTATTATTTTTTGTATTGATATGTGTATTGCGCCTATGCGTTTTCTTAAGATTATTTTGACTACTTATAATTTTTTTTAAAAAAATATTTTTATTTTATATTAATTTGTCCATATTAGATTTTATTTTTCAATTTTTCAAATTTCTTTTAAAATATAAAAAATTATAAAACCCATTTAAAAAAAAGTAACAACTGTTGTCACTGGTACCAACTATCAACGTTTAGGTTTATTTTACAAAACCTAAATTAGAAACGTTTCTATTATTTAAGGATTATAAATTTATATCCTCAAAAAATATAATTAAATTAAAAAATAAACCACATTTAGGAAAAGGTTAAATATTTAATACCCCTAGGGTTTTATTTCTTCATTTTTTCTCCCATAGGATTTGATTTTTACCACAGAAGGGCATTGTGGTTTTGATAAAGACCAAATTGATCATTCTGTTAATTTACAATTAGTTAACTTAATGGAAGTTCACATCACTGACACGTTGATTAGTTAAAATTCGATACTTGGCATAAGTGTTCATGCATCACTGATGACATGGCTATCTAATTAATTTTTTAAATGACTATATTATCACTGATAACGTGGCCACTTATGCCAAGTGTTAAATTTTAATTAATTTACATGTCAGTAACGTGAACTTCCGTTAAATTAATTAACGGTTAATAAACAAAATGATTAATTTAATTTTTATCAAAACCATAAGGAGTTTTTGTGATAAAAATCAAACCTTAAGATAAAAAAAATTAAAGAGATAAATCCCTCGGGATGTTAAGTATTTAAACCTTTAAAAAAATCAGTTTCTAATAAATAAAATAAAAAGTGAATCCAAATCCAATCAGATCTATGACTCTATATTCCATGACATCCTTCTTCTAGTCAAATACAAATAGAATATACGGCAGCACACAATGGAGATGGAGGAAAGCAGAAAGGAGCTAACAATGGCTGCCTCTGATCGGTTCTCGGGCTTGCCAGAGCACATAGTTCATCATATCATGTCGTTTCTTCCGACCACATCTGCAACTCGGGTGAGCGCCCTGTCNTTTTTTTTAGTTTTTTTTCTAACTTTTCTTTATTTTAATTTTTTATTTAAATTTATTTTAAAAAATAATAAAATAATGATAAGTTGACTAGCCACCTCAGCATTTATGGGAAAAATATGAACTTTTGATTGTAAAGAAGCATTTCTCTTTTTTAAATGGCTATGTCATCACTGATGACGTGGCCACTTATGTCAAGTTAGTATTTTAATTAGTCTACATGTTAGTAACGTGAACTTTCGTTAAGTTAACTAACGGTTAATAAACGAAATGATCAATTTAATTTTTATCAAAACCATAAGGAGTTTCTGTGATAAAAATCAAACCTTAAGATAAAAAAAATAAAGAGATAAATCCCTCGGGATGTCAAGTATTTAAACCTTTAAAAAAATCAGTTTCTAATAAATAAAATAAAAAGTGAATCCAAATCCAATCAGATCTATGACTCTATATTAGAGCTGCCGCGGCCATGACATCCTTCTTCTAGTCAAATACAAATAGAATAGACGGCAGCAAAACAATGGAGATGGAGGAAAGCAGAAAGGAGCTAACAATGGCTGCCTCTGATCGGTTCTCGGGCTTGCCAGAGCACATAGTTCATCATATCATGTCGTTTCTTCCGACCACATCTGCAACTCGGGTGAGCGCCCTGTCCAAGAACTTCAACTCTGCATGGCTCTCCTACCCGGTATTTGATTTTGATCAAGCTTTATATGAAAAGGTTATTCGCCCTTCCGGCGACCGGACTTCTTGTAAGAAGCCGGATTTCTTGGATTTCGTGCTTGATTCTCTTAAGAAGCACTGCCCATCAAATATTTACATGCAAAGATTCAGTCTTCGTGTTTGGCCCCTTGAAATATCAGACAATCGGATCCAAAATTCAATTCGTTTGGCCGTTGACCGTAATGTCAACGAACTGGTTGTTGAAATTCAAGGATCATTACAGAATAACTACTGTCGTTTGCCACAAACAGCGTTACAAAACGCTAAATCACTTAGAGTGTTGAAACTATCAAGATTCAGTTTGGAGTTGGAGGATTTGATTCCATGCCTCAACTTGGTTGAGGATTTGAGCCTCGAGAACTGCAGCGTGTCAACAAATTTCATGCTTTCAAGCGACAAGCTTAAAGATTTGAAGATTAGATTTTGCATAGGATTACAGAAGATTGAGATTGATGCATTAAATCTGCAATCCTTTTCATATATTCCATATACAGAAGAGCAGCATCCTTGTGAAATCAATCTTTCTCATTGCAAGAATTTGAAGAGATTGACAATAGAGAAATCAAACATTACAGATGATTGGGTTGAAGATCATGTTTCCAAGCTTGTTCTGCTTAGAAATCTGAAACTGCGTGCTTGCAGAAACCTGCAGAAGTTTGAGATTGTTGCATTAAATCTGCAATCCTTTTCATATACTGCATATGATCACAAAGAGCAGCACCCTTGTGAAATCAATCTTTCCTATTGCAAGAATTTGAAGAGCTTGGCAATAGAGAAATCAAACATTACAGATGATTGGGTTAAAGATCATGTTTCCAAGTTTGTTTTGCTTAGAAATCTGAAACTGATTGCCTGCAAAAACCTGCAGAAGATAAAGATATCTAATCGACAGCTTGGAAGCTTTGAGTTGCTTGGATGTGAGAAACTTTTGAAGGCAAAGATCGGGGCTCCAAATCTAATATCATTTGATTATTCTGGCAACATTCTTGACACCACTTCTCCTCCCAAGATTATTTTGTTATGTAGCACTCTGGCTCATGTAAAGCTTTCTTTGACAACAACAAGAAAGCTCACAACCTGCTCCTTCTTGAATTTGAGTAGTTTACTAACTCGTTTTGGTCATTGCAAAACGTTGTCGCTTTCTTTGCAGTCTGATCAGGTATTTCACCTTTACCTCATATAATTAATATTTTTAATATTTGTGGTTTCAAGTTTTTCATTAACAAGAAAAACATAGGAATAATCTTATACTTATGAGTTGCCACGACTTGAACTATGTTCATTCCTATAATTTGTTAGTTGCGTGCACCTTAAATGTATATATTTCTTGCAAATAATCTTCTTTATTGTTTGTGATTTCTTTAGGAATTGATTTTCCCTGAGAAGGTGAGAGAGTGCTTGATTAATCCGCTGCTGGATCTCAGGCATATGAAGGTGGAGTTACTATGGTCATTATCAAGCTTGACAGGGCTGGTGGACGGCTTGCTTTGGCTTGCACCTAATTTGAAGACCATGTTTATTTCTGTCAAAGCTGCACCAAAACCCTTGATGGTAAAGTAGTTCTTTTCATCACGTACATGATTTACATCAATTAATTGGCAAGTATATATATATATATATATATATATATATATATCAATATCGGAAAATTTTTTTTTGAATTAATATGGCCATAATTTATTTTAGCAGAATGAAAACCCAACCCCATTGAGGCACCCCTTTCAAATCCATGCATGGAAATTGTCACTCACTGACCATAATTTTGAAAACATGGATTGTAATATATTTTTCTCTATTTTCTTGGGTTTTTATTTTATTTTAGGGTTTTTATTCTATATATATATATATCACAGAAGGTCCATGTGATTTTGATCCTCCTATTAGTCAACTAACGGTCAACTAATAGGAGGATCAATTTGATCTTTTATCAAAATCACAGGGACCTTCTGTGATAAAAATCACACCCTAGAAAGAAAAAAATAAAGTTGTGAAACCCCAATAAGGTATTAAGTATTTAACCCTTTATTTTATTTATTTATTTGACATATATAGTTAATTGCATTGACATATTTGCCCCTTCTCATGCAGTTGGATTTGCAGTTCCATAAGCGGCGTCCTCGTAGAGAAAATCAAATGATAAAAAAAGTGACACTTGTCAAATATGAAGGCCATGATGATGACAAGAAGTCCCTCCAGAACTTCTTCCATGAGAAAGCCATAACAGTGGAAGCAAAATTTGACCACTAAAAACTAACTCAAGAAATTTTATTGGACATATTCAACAGCAGTTTTAATATTTTTAAAGTTGGACCACTTCAAAGACTTTCCGTAGCTCTAATTATAGAGCGCACCAACTTGTTAAATGAGTCATCTTTGGTAGAATTTTTGTATTGCTTATGAACAGAAAAGTAACTAGTGAAATATTTGGCAGTATATATAATTCTAGTTTTGTATCACTTATGCAAACAATGGGATATAAGTAATATTTTTTTAATGGTAGTTTAGTTTTTTATAGCCCCATCGCATTCATTTCTCATAGCGGGTTGTGACACAAAAACTGCAAGTTGAAATTACATATACGGATCACCGCAACGACTTTATACCCTTTTTTAGAGAGTAGCACCACATGCAAAAGAGATAAGAAAGCATTAAAAGCCCATTTGCCCTAAATGACTGAAAAAATTCCAATGTCCAAAAAATATATATACATATATATTATGTTTATTTTGCATAAAATTTCTAACAATTAATGTAGTCACATGAATAATACTTTATTAATAGAAGGACAGAGTTTTCCTTCAAATTAGATTAAAAAAAACTTGAAAACATAATATTCAAGCCAATTATTTTTTTCCTAAAAAAAAGTGAAATGATAAAAATATTCATCAAGTATAACTAACTATATACTTTCTGACTCATTTGGAGATAATCCTGTTCCATTTTGGAAGTTATCTACTCAATCGAAGCAACTAATTGAAAATTATGACTCCCTCAAGCTTATCTATCATTTTCCTGCATTTTGTACTAATTGGTTCGCATCACTTTCTTTATAGTAGCCCCATCGCATTCATTTGTCATATTGGGTTGTGATAAAAAAAGAGTCGAGTAGTGTGTATATATATATATATATATATATATAAAAAAATCAGGTCCAATATTTTGTAAAATCAGGTTTAAATTTTGTGAACTTATTTTTTATTAAATAAATTATTCTATTTATTTTGCTTAAAATTCTTAATTGTGTTATCATATTATACTTAGAGCTTATTTGGGATTATGTTTGAAAAATAGAACTTTTAAGTCAAAAATAGTTTTTCAACAAAAGCTTCATTTTTATGCTTTTGCTAAAAGTGTGTGTTTTTTTTTGTTGCTATTTTTAGGCTTTTTAAACATTTAAAAGCGTTTTTAAATTTTTTTTTTTTACCAAACTAGTACTTTTTTAAAAAAATTTTAAACGGGTTTTTTGAGTGTTAAAAGCAATTTTAGATATCTCAAACGTAATTTCAAACAGGCTCTTAATCAATAGAAGACACAGTGCTCTCTTTTGTTAAAAAAAAAAAAAAAAAAAAAATTAAAAAAAACTTATGGGTGACTGTTTGAGTCCATTCTAATTGTTAGCCCATTGGGCTCTCTTCTGCTTGAGTCCATTCTACCAATGTCTTGGCATTCAAAACTTACCAAATTTCAGAAATGAAAATGTAGATCAAGAAAGAAAGGAACAAAGAACCCCTCTCAAGTTTTTAACTAGGACCCAGATGCTTGAGATTATGGGCTTCACCTAACCAAATTAGGCTTAAGATCCTCAGCCATTTGGGCAAGTGGGTCTCACGTCGAGTCTCTCACAAATTCAGATAACAAATTACTAAAAATTCGAATCCTTCAAATTGACATATCCTATATAATTCGTTTAAAGAATTTTGATAGTGAATAAAGTTTTTCTCCACTCCATTAAACTAACATCTATTCTTAAAAAAAGTGACTCACACATTCATTTTTTTTTTTTTTTTTTTTTTAATTTTATATAAACTGACATATGTCCTTAGAGCATGTACTTTTCACATGCTCTAAAGATAGGGTTAGAGAAATTTTCTTCAACCAAAGTTGGACACCTTTGATATATTTTAAGTTGTATCACTTACAAATTTGACATGTTTGGGCATATTTGCACAATTGAAATATTGAGATTCTAACAATAATCTGCTCAAATCGCTCGCTAGCATTAATTTGGATGGGTAATTGCGAGAAGACTCTCATAAGATTCAGTTGCTTGTATTCAGTTATTTGTATAAACATTTGGGCTGTTCAAGACTTATTCGAATAGATGACTCTGCAATAATTTTATTCGAATATACACAAATAATCAAAGGCAACTCTATCCATTTATGGGTGCCTCAGGCTCAAAAGTTGTGGCCCAAGCAATAGGATCATGCGTGTCTCCAAGTCTGGCTAATTTTCCAAATGGAATATCCCACCCTTTTTTTTTTATAATTTAATCAAGAGATAACTATAAAATTAGTCCTTATAATTGGCCTAAATTACAAATAACTCCTTATGATATAATAAATAATTTATAAGTCCCTGTAGTTGGCCTCACTCTCTGTGGTATAAAAAATAATTTATAAATTCTCAGGACAAGCCAAAATAATAGTTTACTCTCTAAAATTAATTTACGTGAAGTAACTTAACAAAATTCGTTACTTTGTTACATCGTACTATTATAGTAAATTAACATAATTTTTTTTACCCCTAAAATTTTACTTTGTGCATAACTCTCCCTTATTTTCATCTTCTTAGCCACACTTTGGGAGCATTTTGCGAGAATTTGATAGCCACATTTTATGAAGCAACCAAAGATGATGGAGGGTTACACACACACAGGGTAAAATTTTGGGGATATAAGAGATTAAGTTAATTTATTGCAAGTCTGTAATAGTATGGCGTAGAGTAAGAACTGATGTGTAATCTTAGCTGGAGTCGTAAAATGATGTGAAAAATCCTAATTGTCATTTTTAAAAGTAAAAAAATATAGTAACACGTGTCGCTTTTTTTTTTTTTTTTTGTATGACGTGACAAAGTGACAGATGATATTAATTTACTTAATGAAATTTGATTTCAGAGAGTAAACTATTATTTTGGCATACTTTAAGGACCTATAAATTATTTTTTACACCACAAGGAGTGATTTGTAATTTATGCCAACTATAGGTACCTATAAATTATTTTTTATACCACAAGGAGTGATTTATAATTTAGACTAACCACAATGATCAATTTTACATTTATCCCTTTAATCAACCTCTCCCTATAGTGGTATTTGACTTTGATTCAAAGAATGTTGACTTTTGACCATTGCAAAGGGGCATTTTGTAAATATAATTAATAATTATATTTTGAGGAGATAATACACCAATTAAACTTTTGTTTTTAATTATAACTGTAATCATGTGGCCTCTGGGGCTGAACTAAGGATTCTATTGTATTCCTATGAGCAACAGATAATACAAGAGCATGATGAAGATAATGGTCCACACGATACATGCGAGTAATGCTACAAGTTTATCTTGTGTCTATCTTAAGTCCATCTAAGAATGATGTGTCTATTAAAATCACCATTAGGCTTGTGATTGATTATTATTAGATTTTGATCAAATCGTAATTTTAATAGCCACATCATTCTTAGATGGACTTAAGATAAATACAAGATGAACTTCTAGAATTACTCTGATACACGCATCTATGATGAGCAAGATAATATAGACAAGCATCTAAGCAATTAAGGACAAAATCCCAACAAATTAAGGGGGCGCTTAATTAAAGTTATTTCTCATAATTTAATTTAATAGACAATTAGGTTAATTACCCATATTATTCTAGAGAGTAGAGACAAAAGGCGGATAACAAATTACTTTTTTGAAAAGATAAAAATAAAAATATGAAAGTTAATGTGATCCCTCCTGGCTCCCTCTAAATCTAATTCTATCAATTACAAAAATGTGAATTGCAATGAGGAACTTATCACTTTTAACAGTCTACGTAACATTTATCATGTTATATTAGCTACTGAAATGCGGGTCGTCAAGTCCATGTGACACTCAGTGGTGGAGACAGACAATTCATATTGAGGGTACCGCTAAAGTTGTTTTGGTGTCCTAAAAATTTTTCCCACCCTAAAAATTTCTTAATTCATACAATATATGCATAACAAAAAAATCTTTATAAAATTTCATAAATTTGGCTCAAATTGAAGGTAGTTGTTTTTGTTTCTCCTTTGGTGATTATTTATTATGATTTTTTTTTCTCCCTTTAGTTAGATGTTTTCTCTTGTATAATTCCTGTGTCTTAGCGGCGCTTTATACTTTTAATAATATCTTGATCACTTATAAAAAATTCTTAAGCATTCAAAGGTGAAAAACGCTATGCAGACTCCAAAAACTTGTTTATCACAATTTATACGGAATTGAGACAATGAAGCAATAAACAGTTTAACAAAATATGTAAAGCAATAAGCAATAAAGAACACACAGATTTTGGTTACGAAGAGGAAACCAATTAGAGAACTTCTCTAATTGTAAAACCTCTCCGGGGCAGCCAAACCCAGGAAATCAACTAATTCAGTAAAAGAATAAAGGATTACAAGATGTTCATACTCACAGAACCGCTGTTATTGACACACTCTTGTATAAGACAAGTGACCCACTTGCCTTCTACAGCAGTAGCCTTTTTCAGAGACAGCTGGCACAATCCTTCTACGTGATTTCCTTTCACCGGAACTCCGGTTGACTTCACTTCAACAATCGATGAATAATGATGAACATAGAACTAAACACTCCAAGAGAGAGAACTTAAACGCTCAATATCAAAGACTCTCTTGGCACACAAAGGCGAATTCTAGATACCGAATTCGTACCTAATACAGATCTGTAGAGATCTATATATAACTGATAAAAGACTCCTAGTCTATTTAAAACTCAATTTACATTGAAAATAAGACATAGAATATAACACCTAAAAGACTCCTAGTCTAATTAGAACTTAAACACATTGTAAATTAGACCTAGAAGCTACAGGCCATCTGGATGGTAAGTGGGCTTTGAATCCATTTTGCTTTCCGAACATTTAGCCAATAATTAAAACTAACAAAAGGAACGCTCGAAGATTTGATGATTGCGAGAAGACAAGAAATTCGTTTTCTTAAATCCCGATTTTAGTCGATATTTGTTAATGCCCTTCTCCATGTCTATAGCTTTGTAGATTTGTGCAATCATTTTTCTCCATCCTGATTTGTTGGATGTTTTTATCTTGTATACCTTTTACACACTTGAGTTGTGTCCCGTGCCCTTTTAATGAAATATTTGCAAAGAAAGAATATCTTATGCATTAGAAGGCACTACAAGAGAAATTGAGTTTTAGCTATGATAATATTTGCAATGAAGCTAATCTCATTTCAATATTGCTAATGGTAAAAAAAAAGAAAAGAAAAGAAAAGTTAGTAACAAAAAATACATTTTGTCGCGATATATATATATATATATATTCTTTCTTTTGGTCGATAATGGTGATAACATGTTGTCGTTGCAGGAACGAAGCAACAAAACAAGAGCCGACACGATTTCTAACATTGTTCCAACATCATAGCTAGGAAACAAGATTACAGTTTTTTCCAAACACCTTCTAATTTTAGATGAATCTATTTCTTATAAAAACCAAACAATGTTCGCAATTAAATATAATTAATTACATTTTCTTATAATGACCGGCAGTTTTCAGAGTGCAACAGCGTGGAAGATGGGTTCCGTCTTGCATAATGCAGTGCATTTGGAGAGAGCGAAATATCAAAAGTTTTGAAGATTAATAAAGGACGGTGGTGGTTTTGTTGATTGTTTTTTGGTATCATTTATGTGTATCTTTTGTATTATTATTTTTTTTGTTTGTGTACTTGTGTTGCGCCTGTGCGATTTTTTTAATGATATTTCGACTATTTATAATTTTTAAAATATATTTATTTTATATTAATTTGTCCCATATTAAATTTTAATTTTTAAAATTTAAAATTTCCTTTAAAATATCTAACAATTATAAAACCTAATTAGAAAAAAGTAACAATTGTCCCCCAAGAGGTAACTCAATCGGCTGAGACCACATTTAATAAAGTGGAGGTCACTAGTTTGAATCCCCCTCCCCCCCTCTTATGTGGACATGTCAAAAAAAAAAAAAAAAGTAACAACTGTTGTCACTCGTACCAAGTCCCAACTATCAATGTTTAGGTTTATTTTACGAAACCTAAATTAAAAACGTTTTTATTGTTTAAGGATTATAAATCTATATCCTCCCAAAAAAATTAAATTAAAAAATAAACCACATTTAGGAAAATCAGTTTCTAATAAAATAAAATAAAGAGTGAATCCAAATCCAATCAGATCTATGACTATATTAGAGCAGCCGACGCCATGGCATCCTTCTCCTAGTCAAATTAGACATTGTATATATATATATATATATAGTAACCCTGACTCACCCATGTGTTGTATATATATATATAATATATAGTCACCCATGTGTCGTCGGTCGATCGATCCAATAAAAATAGAAAAGACGGCAGCAAAACAATGGAGGAAAGCATAAAGGATCTAACAATGGCTGCCTTTGATCGTTTCTCGGACATGCCAGTGCACATTGTTCATCATATCATGTCGTTTCTTCCGACCGCATCTGCAACTCGGGTGAGCGCCTTGTCCAAGAGCTTCAACTCTGCATGGCTCTCCTACCCAGTATTTGATTTTGATCAAACTTTATATGAAGAGGTTATTCGTCCTTCCGGCGACCGAACTTCTTGTATGAAGCCGGATTTCTTGGATTTCGTGCTTGTTTCTCTTAAGAAGCACTGCCCATCGGATATTTACATGCAAAGATTCAGTCTTCGTGCTTGGCCCCTTGAAATATTATACAATCGGATTCAAAATTCAATTCGTTTGGCCGTTGACCGTAATGTCAACGAACTGGTTGTTGAAATTCAAGGATTACGACAGACCAACTACTGTCGTTTGCCACGAACAGCGTTACAAAACACTAAATCACTTCGCGTGTTGAAGCTCTCAGGATTCAGTTTGGAGTTGGAGGATTTGATTCCATGCCTCAATTTGGTTGAGGATTTGAGCCTCGACATCTGCAGCGTGTCAGGAAGTTCCATCTTTGCAAGAGCCAAGCAAAATTTCATGTTTTCAAGCGACAAGCTTAAAGATTTGAAGCTCAGATTTTGCAGAGGATTAGGGAAGATTGAGATTGATGCATTAAATCTGGAATCCTTTTCATATACTTCATTTTATCACAGTTTTCGCAGAGAGCTGCACCCTTGTGAAATCAATATTTCTCATTGCAAGAATTTGAAGAGCTTGACAATAGAGAAATCAAACATTAAAGATGATTGGGTTGAAAATCATGTTTCTAAGCTTGTTCTGCTTAGAAATCTGAAATTGGTTGCTTGCAAAAACCTGCAGAAGATTAAGATATCTAATCGACAGCTTGGGAGCTTTGAGTTGCTTGAATGCGAGAAACTTTTGAAGGCAAAGATTGAGGCTCCAAATCTAATCTCATTTGATTATGCGGGCTATCATCTTTATCCCAATTCTCCCAATATTATTCTGTCTTCCACTCTGGCTAATGTAAAGCTTTCTTTGGTAGCCCCAAAATGTCACACGGTCTCCTTCTTGAGTTTAAGTACTTTTCTAACTCGTTTTGGTCATTGCAAAACGTTGTCGCTTTCTTTGGGGACTTATCAGGTATTTCATTCATCTATACTTCGTATAACTAATATTTTTAATATTTATGGTTTCTAGTTTTTCATTCATTAATAAAAAAAGCAGAATAATCATTTTTTACTCGACTTGCGAATTCGACACAAACTTAACACGAAATTAACCAGATTAGAGTTTATTTATATAATTTTATATTTATAAATCGACACGTCACTTGTATAATTTGCTAGTTGTGTGCATCTTAAATATATTTATGTATATATTTCTTGCAAATAATCTCCTTTATTGTTTACGATTTATTTAGACACTGTTTGTCACTCAGAAGAAGTTGAGAGAGTACTTGGTTCATCCGCTGCTGGATCTCAGGCACATGAGGGTTGAGTTATGGTCATTATCAAGTTTGACAGGGTTGGTGGACGGCTTGCTTTGGCTTGCACCTAATTTGGAGACCATGTTTATTTCTGTCCAACTAAAACCCTTGATGGTAAAGTAGTTCTTTTCATCACGTACATGATTTACATCAATCCATGGAAATTGTCACTCACTGGCCATAATTTTGAAACCTGGATTTTTTATTTTATTTTATTTTATTTATTTATTTTTATATAGCTGCACTAACATATTTGCCCCTTTTTATGCAGTTGCATTTGGAGTTCTATAAGTGGGGTCCTCGTAGTGAAGATCATATGATGAAAAAAGTGACACTTGTCAAATATGAAGGCCATGATGATGACAAAAAGTCCCTGCTGAACTTCTTCCATGAGAAAGCCATAACAGTGGAAACAAATTCTGACTGCTAAAACGAACTCAAGAAATATTATTGAAGATATTCAACAGCAGTTTCAATTTTTTCAATGTTGAACCGTGCACTTCAAAGACTTCCCGCAGCTCTAATTATAGAATGTATCAACTTGTCAAATGGGTCGCCTTTCGTAGAATTTTTGAAACTGGCAACTTTTCCTTGTATTGCTTTTGAAAAGAAAAGTAGCTGGTGAAATATTTTGTAGTGTATATGATTCTAGTTAATTGGGTATCCCTTATGCAAACAATGGGATATAAGTAATATTTTTTAATGGTAGTTTAGTTTTCTGTTCTATCTTTATATATATATATATATATAAAGGAAAAAAAAAAAAGAAGGGAAAATTATACTTTACCCCTTTGAAGTATCCACCGATTTGTACTTTTGCCTCTAAAGTTTCAAATGTGACACTTTACCAAATGTTGGCCCAAATGTTTCACACTATTAAGATATCCTCAAAACAAGGTTGGCCCAAATGTTTTATCTCATTTCTTGTTTGCCATATATTATATATGACAGAACCCAACACAAGGCGACATAGCAGACTTTTAAGATTCTTGGACTTCCATTTACTAATCCCCACCTTCAGCACTTCATCCAAGCTAACAGAAAAATTATTAACTTAGCATCTCAGCATACAAAAATTCCAAATTCTGTAACTAAAGCTGCACTCAAAGAACAAATGCTCCCTGCTTTCAATTTGGTTATGACAGAAAAGACATTTCACTTTTCCTTTATATCCCCATTTCACCATCCGAGCTCCTGTGATAAGCCTGTCTTGAACAGCAAGCCACACTATAAAAGCATGCTTTGGAATAGCATAAGGAAACCACACCATTTTCCACCAATCAACCTCTTCCTTCTTGTCTCTAAGAAAATTCCAAGTTTCAGAACTTACATACGAACCATTCTTAGAAACTGTCCATACAGGAGCATCAAAAGGACCAAAACTCACTTCATGAAGCTTAGACTAAATTTCAACTAAAGCATCAGACCTAGTTGGTCTCCAATACCAATCACCTTTGAGAATAACAGAAGATAGCTTGGCTTTCAGATTGCTTTGTGCATTATAAACAGCCCTATGACCAAAGACTTCAATCAATATACCATCTGGATGCCAACAATCATACCAGAGGAAAATATTCTCTCCATTACCAACCTTAAACTTCAAAATTCTTTTAGCAATTCCTCTCAGCTTAAGAATCTTCCTCCAGCTCCAAGAACAATTTTAAGGGATGTTAATGCTCCAGAAACTCCTTCCCTTCAACAGATAATCTTTCACCTAAGCTACCCATAAAGAGCCAGATTTAGCAAAAAGGCTTCAGATATGTCTTAACATAGAAGATTGATTCCATACATCCAATCTTTTAAGTCCCAATCCTCCTTCCTTCTTAGGAAAACATAAAGCATTCCAAGACACTTTTGCCTTAGCAGTACCCTCACTCTTCCCAGTCCATAGAAATCTATTAAATTTCTGCTTAATAGCCTTTATAACCTTCTTAGGAAGTATAAAAATACCAGTCCAATAAACTTGTAGACTGTATAGAATTGAAATCAGTAGCTGGAGTCTTCCTGCATAAGAAAGATTCCTAGAAATCCAAGAATCAATTTTGCTAGTAATTCTGTCCATCAATGCCACACAATTTGCTGCAGAAAGTTTGGTAGAAATCAGGGGAACACCAAGATATCTAATTGGAAAATGCCCTTCATTCATGTTAAGATCACTCAGCAGCAAGAGCTTGGTTCTTTCAGAAACACCAGAACAGAACAAGAAACTCTTTGAGGGATTAGCTTTCAGACCAGATAGCTCCTCAAATTCGATCAAAGCATCTTTAATAATGCTAATAGACTTCACACTTGCTTCAGAAAAAATAAAGAGGTCATCTGCAAAACAAAGATGAGTAAGTTTCTGTTTCAAACATCTAGGATGAAATTTGAAACCAGAATCATCTCCTGTATGGTCTGCCATAATCTTTGAAAAGACCTCCATAGCAAGAACAAACAGATAAGGGGACAATGGATCTCCTTGCCTCAGCCCCCTCTTTCCTTCAAAATAACCCTCCAAAGTCCCATTTAAGCAAATAGAAAACCTAGGAGAAGTAATACACTCCTTAATCCAGCTTAGGAACTTAATAGGAATCCCAAAACAGTGCAAGCAGTGAATCATGAACTCCCAATTAACAGAGTCATAAGCTTTCATAAGATCAATTTTCAAAGTGCAGCGAGGGTCTCCTTACTCTTTATGATAATTTCTAACCAACTCTTGGGCCAACAAGACATTTTCATATATGCTTCTAGAAGGAATGAAGGCAGATTGATTCAAGCTTATTAGATCATTTAAAAGAGGAAGGAGCCTATTAGAGATGATCTTAGTGATACACTTGTAAATCACATTACAACAAGTTATAGGTCTAAAATCCCCCATAGTAGAAGGATTAGCTTTTTTAGGCACCAAGGTGAGGATGGTAGCATTTACTTTTTTAAAAAGCTTACTAGAAGTAAAAAATCCCTTAATAGCAGCCACTACCTCCTCCCCAACAATAAGCCAAGAGGCCTTAAAAAATTATGCAGTATACCCATCAGGACCAGGGGCTTTATTAGAAGGCATATGGAATAAAGTGGCTTTAATCTCTTCTGTAGTAACTTCCATTTCCAACTTAGCTGCCTTATCACCAGAAATTACAGTAGGTATAAGATTTCTTATCCTGGCTGCTTTCTCTTCAGTAAACAGCATCTGATTAGTCCCTAACAGCTTCTCATAGAATTGTACAGCTACTTTTTTAATATGTTCAACATCCTCAACTCTATTACCAAGATCATCCCATAAATGAGTGATAATACTTTTAGCATTTTGGATCCTAAGAGTACGATGGAAGAAGCTATTATTCTGATCACCCAGTCGCAGCCATTGACTCCTAGCCTTTTGCTTTAAGAAAGGCTCCTCAGCTTTTGTAATGAAAACATAAACATGAAGGCACTCCTTCTTTTTTAACAAGCAGTCAGCTCTCCCAAAAGAAGCAAGAACTTCTTTTTGAGCCAAGTCAAGGTTATCCTAAGCCTCCAAAACTTTCTGTTTCAAATTCCCAAAACAAGAAGAGTTCTGTCTTTTGAGCACAACTTTCACAGATTTCAGTTTAGCATATAACTGAAACATAGGAACCCCATCTACTTGAATATCCCATCCCTTCTTAACCCAATCCAAGAAACCTTTATGCTCCAACCAATAGTTGAAGAATTTAAAAGGTTTTGGACCAAAATTCTGCAATTTTCCAACTGAAATGATGGTAGGAGAGTGGTCAGAAATGCCTTCTGAATGGAATTCCACAATAGTTTTACTGAAACAACTCAGGCAAGCTTCATTTGCCAAAACTCTATGAAGTTTCCTAGCAATAAACCGAGGCTCCTCACTTTTATTAGTCCAAGTATAAAAACAGCCACTAAACTTAAGGTCCACAACCTCAAGAGTATTCAAACACTGCCCAAACTCAATTTCATAGGAATTCAGTTTATCAGACCCCCACTTTTCTGACAGAGATTTTACAACATTGAAATCTCCACAAATCATTCAAGGCTGATTTTTAACTTTAGCTTTCATAGAGACTAGATTATTCCACAGTAACTTTCTATCCATACCCTTATTATCACCATATATAAAGGAATGACACCAGCAAAGGTTATCCTTTATAGCTTTGATGACACAATTAATACTCTGATGGCTTTTATCCAGAACAGTCGCCTCAAACATAGATTTCTTCCAACAAATCCAAATTCTCCCCAAAAAATGTTGATCATAGTTATAAGCATAATCCCAATCAGGAACAATGCATGTTTTGATCTCATCAGCTTTATGGGATTTCACCCTAGTTTCAATCAAACAAATCAAACCAATATTATGAACCTTAATCATACTCTTCACCTCTTTTTGCTTAGAAGGGTGATTCAAACCCCTCACATTCCAAATCAGAAAATTCATGTTGGAGAGAAGCCCCTTATCAAGTCCTCCTCATCTACTCCCATTTTTCCTTTTCCTTTATTGAGTAAAAAACTTTCGTTCTCCTCAGATAAAGCATGTTCAATAACTTTCTGCAAGGAATTTGAAAAAGCACCTGAACCTCTTGCCTTTCCTGTTTCAAAATTGCCATCAGCCCTTGCCAACAAATGAAAAGAGTTAGTCCAATGCTGACTCTCTCTACCCGTGAGCCTAGAAATAGGAGTTCTTCTTGCAGATCTAACTTCAGTCCATTTTTCATTATCTGCAACCCTAGGAGTAGTTATAGGCTGAACCTCAACAACTTTCTTATCCTGTTTAGGTAAAACCTTCTGTACAGGATCATTTTTCCTAGGTATCCAGATCTGCTTCTCCATTCTAGTGCAATTGTGAGCTAAATGTCCAAAGGATCTACACTTCTTACATTTCACAGGCAGCCAAGGGTACTCAATTCCTACTGTAACCTTCACTCCATCAGCTCCCTCAATTTCAATCTCCTTTGGAAATTCAGAATCAACATTTACTTCAATTAATACCCTAGCAAAACCAAGTCTTAATTGCTCTTCAGTAACAGAGTCTGCACATAGAGGTTTGCCAATACCACTAGCTACATAACTCAAACAAGTAGAATTCCAATACTCAATCGGAAGATTATGTAGCTTAACCCAAACAGGAATAGTGGATAGAGAAAGTTTGAGCAATTGCATACCTTGAGCCCATTTTCTCAGAATCAGAGGCTTATTTGCTATATGCCAAAGCTTAACTTCCATGACCTCATCCCTTACCTTTTCATTTTGAAAACGAAACAGGTATAAACCATTTTCCAACAAGAACACCTCCACTTTTCCAAAATTAGCCCACAGAGTATCCACGGTTTGTTTGACAATGTAATACGGGAGAGGTTTGTCTAGGAATTGGCCTACCAAAGATGAAGACCACTTCAAAATACCTTCCTTAATAGCAACTTTAGGAGGCTTCACAACAACTTTACCCTCCTCCCTTGAAGGTTCAAAATACTACAAAGCTTCTAGGGATTCTGATCGAAACAACTGCCTCCAATCCTGAACTGAATTCCTCTGATCCAGTTTATCTGCAACTGGCTTCTCTTTCACAAGCTCAGAACATTCAGCATTACTCAGATTCTTCTCCTAAAAAACAATCTTTTCACAAATTCCGTCCAATTCAGCAACAGAGTCACCTCCAACAGGCAAACTCTGAGAATTGATCTCCAAGCTAGTGTCACCACACTCCAAAAATTCACCATTCACCTCCCCTTCACTCAAAACATCACAATTCAGAGAACTTGCACCATCTTCCATAACAACCGAAGCCTCCTTTACAACCAGTTTCAAATTCTTCTTCCCACCACGACCTCTATTTGCTCGCTTAGCCATAGAGATCCAATTGAGCATTCCTCGGGGGTAAGGATTTGTAGAACCAGCAAACTCTGGCAGTCTGTCACCAGAATTACAGTCGTCGAAAAATCAACGCGCCTTCACAAGCGGCAAAAGGGAAGTGCGTAGTCCAAGACCAAACAGAAATCAACCAACTACCAAAACGCTTTCAGAAACCTTTGCCACGTTAGCTTTTTCTTTTCTTTTCTTTTTTCCTTTCCTTTCTTTTGTTTCTCCCACCTAGCGACGCAGCCGACCATCTTTTTTTTTTTCCCCTCTCTTTTCTTTCTCCCACGTTGCCCCACTGGCCAACCCACTAGATCTGCTGCAACTGGTGAGAAGAAGAAAAAAAATGGTGAGAAAAAAATGAAGAAGAAAGGTGTATATGTATTGCGTGAAAGGAAGGAATGGGTGAGAAAAAAAAATAAAAAAACCCAAATATTTTTCATATTCTTTCTTCCATTTTCTTGAGCTTTCTCAGTAACCAAACAAGCAAAGAAAGAAAAATCATAAGATTACCATGAGCCGGGGTACGTACCTGTCGATGCAACCGCCTTGTCCCTGGCGGCCTTAATGAGGGGCCAGGCTGGACCTCACAACCGTACCATGTAGATCTGCTCCTCTTCTCGCCCAAACTTCCTCTTGACATGCAGTTAGCAAAAAATAAAAATAAAATTAACAATTTGAAAAAACAACCTATATCTATATGCAGAGGGAAAATAATTAACACATAACATAATGAAAGTGTAAATATATTCATATATACCTGACCGTTGCCGGAGAAATGGGAGCTGCCAGAGCTTGAAAGTGTTGCCGGAGAGGGAAAAAAAAATTTAGTGAGAGGAGGGAGAACATTGGTGGGCGGGAGTTAAGGAGAAAGAAGAGGGAAAAAAGGGGAAAGAAATAAGAGGGGGTGCGGGCCAGTTGAGGACTGCACCATAAAAACAACCAGTAACGTGGCATACGTGCCACGTTACCAAATTGGTAACGTGGCACATGTGCAACGTTACCAAATTGGTAACGTGGCACATGTGCCACGTTACTAGTGGTTTTTTTTTTTTTAAAAAAAAAAAAAATTAGGTTAATTATATTAATGTCTATATATTAATTAATGTTGGCTATGTATATATTAATGCTAACTAGGGTTAATTAATTACTATATATATAGTTTATATAGTAAAATTTGAAAATATTTTATTTTGGTATATATATCTCCCGACCCTTTGGTACGTATGTCATAACACATTAATTCTAGCTACCTATTATGTTATGTCAACCCGTTCCTGGAGGCTTCGGTTCTAGCTAGCTTGCAAATTTAGATTAATTATATTAATGTCTATGTATAAGTTACATACACACACACACATATATATAATCTTACACTATGTAAATTTAAATCATTAATATATATAGACTGCCTATATTTTTAATAAACATGATATTTGATTAATATAGATTGCTGTAAATTAATTAATATTTGACTTAATTTTAATTAAAATAAAAATGATCCAACAAATTAATCATAATAGACTGCCTGTATTTTTTTTTTTTTAAAAAAAAAATCAATTAATCAGATCCATTATTGTTCTCTTATTGTACCTAAAATAAAATAGTTAGTGGTATATATAGAACTTATTCAAGTAACAAGCAGGTTGCAACTTAATTTGCAAGCTATAGCTAGGACCGGAGCCTCTAGGAACGGGTTGACATAACATAATAGGTAGCTAGGATTAATGTCATGCTATGACGAACGTACCAAAGGGCCGGGATATATATATACCAAAATAAAATATTTTCAATTTTTACTATATAAACTATATATATATATATATTTGTGTGTATATATATATATGTAACTTATATATAGTAACCCTAGCTACCAATAATATATATATATATAGTAATTAATTAATATATATTTGACTTAATTTTAATTAAAATAAAAATGACCCAACAAATTAATCATAATAGACTGCCTGTATATATACCAAAATAAAGGAATAGGATCATCTCCAGTCCATAATGGATTGAATAATATCCAGTTCACGGCTAGGATTTCTTTTTAGAAATCTTAAAGCCACAAATAGAACACCTGTCCCACTACAAAAAAAAAAAAAA
>CM017326.1:1015599-1085457 GCA_006937295.1 Carpinus fangiana | reverse complement strand
AAAAATAAAATTGTAGTTGCCTCCACCACCGGTTTTTTTAGGCATTAGCATCAAATTTGAGGCATTAGCAACAAATTTGTGAGGCATTAGCAACAAAATTGAGGCATTATCATCAAATTTAGGATGATCAAATCCATTTTGAGTGATATCATCCCTAAAGGGTTAACCTTCCACCCATAGATTTTAGTTTTGAATCCAAAAACAAGTTGTAAAGCATTAGAACCAAACTATTAACTCATAAAAGTTAATCTGCTAGAAAAAAAACGGTATTACAATTTTATTTTTTCTTAAATCACGCTCTACGTAAGACTGGGAGAACGCCAGGAGAACACTATGAAGAGAACCCCTAGCAAACCCCAATTTGAAAATAGCTTAAATATTTTAGAGGTTTGCTAGGGGTTCTCCTCGTAGTGTTCTCCTGGTGTTCTCCTATCCTTATGTAGAACATGATTTAATAAAAAATAAAATTGTAGTACCATTTTTTGCTAACAGATTAATTTTTATGAGTTAATAGTTAGGTTCTAATGCTTTAAAACTTGTTTTTGGATTCAAAATTAAACCTAAGGGTGGAAGGTTAACCCTTTAGGGATGATATCACCCAAAATGGATTTGATCATCCTAAATTTGATGATAATGCTTCAATTTTGTTGCTAATGCCTCACAAATTTGTTGCTAATGCCTCAAATTTGATGCTAATGCCTAAAAAAACCGGTGGTGGAGGCAACTACAATTTTATTTTTCTTAAATCATGTTTTATGTAAAACTGGAAGAACACCAGGAGAACCTACGGGGAGAACCCCTAGTTGTAGGAAAAAGTTCAAAGAATGGTTTTCAAGCAGAACCAGTTGGTGGAAAAAGTGGAACTTGTAGCAAGACAGTTGCAAATGGAAGTGGATTGCCCGCAAATACAGCTCGAGGAAGAAATGGGATTGGAAGTCAGAGCGCTTCAGGAGAAGATGAAAGCAATAAAACAAGCGTTACACGAGCTTCAACAGGAACAAAGCAATAAAACAAGAGCCGACACGTCTTCTGACATGGTTCCAACATCATAGGAAACAAGATTACAGTTGTTTCCAAACAACTTTTAATTTTAGATGAATCTATTTCTTATAAAAACCAAACAATGTGCGCAATTAAATATAATTAACTACATTTTCTTATAATGACCGGCAGTTTTCAGAGTGCAACAGTATGGAAGATGGGTTTTGTCTCGCATAAAGCAGTGCATTTGGAGAGAGAGAAATATCATAAGTTTTGAAGATCATGAAAGGACGGCGATGGTTTTCTTGATTGTTTTTTGGTATCATCTACGAGTATCTTTTGTATTATTAATTTTTTTTTTGGTACTTGTGTTGCGCCTGTGTGATTTTTTAATGATATTTCAACTATGGGAAAACCTACAATACGGTCGGTCTGCAAAAGATGGTTTTTGCAGTATCCACTAGGACAATGACACCTCATGTAAAGGAGAAAAAATGCAAAAAAAAAAAAAAAAAAAAAATCTAAACCCTCCCGTAGCCGATTTTCATCTAAAGAGAAAGAAGAGACGGAAGAGAGAGAAGAGGAAAAAAAAGAAAAAGAGAAGAAGCCACCCGTGATGTCTTCCTTCGATGGGGACGTCCCGGCCTCTTACAGACAACGCCCATGTCCTAGTCGCTGCTGGCTTTGGCACCTTACTTGGCTGCCGACGACGTCGTTTCCTGAGACAGAGCAAGAGGAGTACCAGTAGGAGCAAGGCTAGCAGGGCTGCGCCCACCACGATAGCGACTATAGCGGCAGTCGAGAGCTTCTTCGACTTCTTCCAGACCGGATTCGGGCCCGGGTTCTCGGACGGTGATGGAGCCGGTGACGGAAAGAATGGATTGCACGATTCCAGTGAGTCTATTTTTTGTTTTTTCTGATGGGTTTGCTTCGATTTGGGTATGGTTTTTTTGGTTTTTTCTTTGGTTTTTGCTCCGATTTTAGGATGATAAAATCCCAAAAAATGGTTAATCTTCCCCTCTAGGTTTTAGTTTTGAATCCAAAATAAATTTTGAGGCATTAGAATCAATTTTTGAGGCATTAGAATCGATTTTTAAGGCATTATAATCGATTTTTGAGTTTGGATTTTGTGTTTTTCGGTGTTTTCCGGTTGGGTTTGGCCGGAAATGAACGCCGGAGATGGGTCACAGCGCCAGACCGAGTCCCAGCTGTTGGGTCAGGCGTGAAAAATAGATTGGTTTTGTCAGCCGCTGGGTCTGGACGGAAATGAAGTCGTTGGTGGTTTTGCTGTCGCCGGAGCAGGTGGGGTGGTTTGGTTATTTGTTTGAGTTCATCCGGTGTTTTGCGCGTATTTTATCAAAATAAGCATGGTAATGTGTTAATATGGGGTTGGATGCTGCAAAAACCCCCTTTTGCAGATGTACCATATGGTAGGGGCTCCCTTCAATTATTTATAATTTTTAAAAATATATTTATTTTAGGGAATTTATATTAGAAAGACATGAGTTAGCAGTCCAAAATTTTTAAATCTTTAAGTTTTTTATTTTGACAAATTATTCCTTGGGTACGTCGAACCTTACAATAAAATTCATTCGTCAAATTTTGTTAACTGCCGTTACTTTACTTGAAACGCATCATTTTTGATCCAATAAAATATTAATTTTTTAATTTTATTTTATTAAAAAAAAAGGGGTGGCCGAACCACTCCATAGGGGGTGGCTGCACCCTTTAGGCCATGGGAGTGGTTCGGCCACCCCATACCAGCCTATCTGGGGGTGGCTCATGGCCTAAGGGGGTGGTTCAGCCACCCATGTTTTTTTTTTTTTTTTTTAACAGGGCTTAGGCCATGGGGTGGTCCTTATGGAGTGGTTCGGCCACCTTTTTTTTTTTTTAATAGATTTAATTTTTAAAATTAAAATTAAAAAATTAATATTTTAATGAGTCAAAAATGATATGTTTCAAGTAAGGTAACGACAGTTAACCAAATTTGACGAATGGATTTTATTGTAGGGTTCGATGTACCCAAGGAGTACTTTGTTAAAATAAAAAAACTTAAGAATTTAAAAATTTTGAATTGTTGACCCATGCTTTTCTAATATAAATTCCCTTTATTTTATATTAATTTGTTCATATTAAATTTTAATTTTTAAAATTTCAAATTTCCTTTAAAATATCTAACAATTATAAAACCCAATTAGAAAAAAGTAACAACTGTTGTCACTCGTACCAAGTCCCAACTATCAACGTTTAGGTTTATTTTACGAAACCAAAATTAAAAACGTTTTTATTATTTAAGGATTATAAATCTATATCCTCCCAAAAAAATTAAATTAAAAATACACCACATTTAGGAAAATCAGTTTCTAATAAAATAAAATACAGAGCCAATCCAAATCCAATCAGATCTATGACTATATTAGAGCAGCCGCCGCCATGGCATCCTTCTCCTAGTCAAATTAGACATTGTATATATATATATATAGTCACCCATGTGTTGTTGGTCGATCCAATACAAATAGAAAAGACGGCAGCAAAACGATGGAGGAAAGCATAAAGGATCTAACGATGGCTGCCTTTGATCGTTTCTCGGACATGCCAGTGCACATTGTTCATCATATCATGTCGTTTCTTCCGATCACTTCTGCAACTCGGGTGAGCGCCTTGTCCAAGAACTTCAACTCTGCATGGCTCTCCTACCCGGTATTTGATTTTGATCAAGCTTTATATGAAAAGGTTATTCGCCATTCCGGCTACTGGACTTCTTTTAAGAAGCCGGATTTCTTGGATTTCGTGCTTGATTCTCTTATGAAGCACTGCCCATCAGATATTTACATGCAAAGATTCAGTCTTCGTGCTTGGCCCCTTGAAATATCATACAATCGGGTTCAAAATTCAATTCGTTTGGCCGTTGACCGTAATGTCAACGAACTGGTTGTTGAAATTGTTGAAATTCAAGGATTACGACTGACCAACTTCTGTCCATTGCCACGAACAGCGTTACAAAACACTAAATCACTTCGCGTGTTGAAGCTCTCAGGATTCAGTTTGGACTTGGAGGATTTGATTCCATGCCTCAATTTGGTTGAGGATTTGACCCTCGACTGCTGCAGCGTGTCAGGAAGTTCCATGTTTTCAAGAGCCAAGCGAAATTTCATGTTTTCAAGCGCCAAGCTTAAAGATTTGAAGCTCAGATTTTGCAGAGAATTAGGGAAGATTGAGATTGATGCATTAAATCTGCAATCCTTTTCATATACTGCATGCCACATTGAGCAGCGCTCTTGTGAAATCAATCTTTCCTGTTGCAAGAAATTGAAGAGCTTGACAATAGAGGAATCAAACATTACAGATGATTGGGTTGAAGATCATGTTTCCAAGCTTGTTCTGCTTAGAAATCTGAAACTGGTTGCTTGCAAAAACCTGCAGAAGTTTGAGATTGTTGCATTAAATCTGCAAACCTTTTCATATACTGCATATGATCATAGAGAGCAGCACCCTTGTGAATTCAATCTTTCCTATTGCAAGAATTTGAAGAGCTTGACAATAGAGAAATCAAACATTACAGATGATTGGGTTAAAGATCATGTTTCCAAGCTTGTTCTGCTTAGAAATCTGAAACTGGTTGCCTGCAAAAACCTGCAGAAGATTAAGATATCTAATCGACAGCTTGAGAGCTTTGAGTTGCTTCAATGTGAGAAACTTTTGAAGGCAAAGATCGAGGCTCCAAATCTAATCTCATTTGATTATTCGGGCGATGCTCTATATCCCAATTTTCCCAATATTATTCTGTCTTCCACTCTGGCTAATGTAAAGCTTTCTTTGGTAACCACAGAATATCAGAGAGTCTCCTTCTTGGATTTAAGTACTTTTCTAACTCGTTTTGGTCATTGCAAAACGTTGTCGCTTTCTTTGGGGACTTATCAGGTATTTCATTCATCTCTCATCATATAACTAATATTTTTAATATTTGTGGTTTCTAGTTTTTCATTAATTAATAAAAAAAGCATAGGAATAACCATTTTTTACGCGACTTGCGAATCCGATATAAACTTAATACGAAATTAGCCGGATTAGAGTTTACTTACATAATTTTATACTTATAGATCGACACGTCAGTAATATAATTTGCTAGTTGTGTGCATCTTAAATATATTTATGTATATATTTCTTGCAAATAATCTCTTTTATTGTTTGCGATTTATTTAGGCATTGTCTGTCACTCAGAAGTTGAGTGAGTACTTGGTTCATCCAGTACTGCTGGATCTCAGGCATATGAGGGTTGAGTTATGGTCATTATGTTTATCATCAAGCTTGACAGGGTTGCTGGACGGCTTTCTTTGGCTTGCACCTAATTTGGAGACCTTGTTTATTTCTGTCCAACGAAAATCCTTGATGGTAAAGTAGTTCTTTTCATCACATGATTTGCATCAATTAATTGGCAAGTATATATATGAATATTTATCAATATTGGAAAGTTTTTTTTTTTGAATTAATATGGCCATAATTTATTTTAGCAGAATGAAAACCCAACCCCATTGAGGCACCCCTTTCAAATCCATGGAAATTGTCACTCACTGGCCATAATTTTGAAACATGTATTTTTTTTATTTTATTTTAGCTGCACTAACATATTTGCCCGTTGTCATGCAGTTGCATTTGGAGTTCTATAAGTGGGGTCCTCGTGGTGAAGATCATATAATCAAAAAAGTGACAATTGTCAAATATGAAGGCCGTGATGATGACAAAAAGTCCCTGCTGAACTACTTCCATGAGAAAGCCATAACTGTGGAAGCAAATTCTGACTGCTAAAACTAACTCAGGAAATATTATTGGAGATATTCAACAGCAGTTTCAATTTTTTCAAAGTTGGACCGCGCGCTTCAAAGACTTCCCGCAGCTCTATTAGTTATAGAATGCACCAACTTGTCAAATGGGTCACCTTTGGTAGAATTTTTGAAACCTGGCAACTTTCCCTTGTATTGCTTTTGAAAAGAAAAGTAGCTGGTGAAATATTTTGTAGTGTATATGATTCTAGTTAATTGGGTATCCCTTATGCAAACAATGGGATATAAGTAATATTTTTTAATGGTAGTTTAGTTTTCTGTTCTATCTTTATATATATATATATATATATATATAAAGGAAAAAAAAAAGAAGGGAAAATTATACTTTACCCCTTTGAAGTATCCACCGATTTGTACTTTTGCCTCCAAAGTTTCAAATGTGACACTTTACCTTTCCAAACTTTCAAATTGTGGCAGTTCAACCACTTTGACATTTTTTTTTTCTAAAATGCCCTTATCACATATTTTATTTTATTTTTAAAAAAAATCCAAAAAATAAAAGAAAAGAAAAGAAATATGCTGGGGTGGTTCGGCCACCCCAACATATTTCTTTTTTTTTTTTATTTCAAAAAAATAAAAAATGTGATGGGGGCATTTTGGAAAAAAAAAATGTCAAAGTGGTCGAATTGCTACAATTTGAAAGTTTGGGAGAGTAAAGTGTCACATTTGAAACTTTGAAGGTAAAAGTACAAATCGGTAGATACTTCAGGAAATAAAGTGTAATTTCCTTAAAAAAAAAAAAAAAAACAAACAAACAAAAACAAAAACATTATATGAGGGGAGGTAATGAGGAGAAAAGCAACAAAAAAGGAGCATATATAAAAGCTGCCCAGGTGGGCTTGTTGGTTAAGCCTTTGAGGGACAAACTGGACGGTACAGCACTCAGCAGGCGCCAGCTTCATTGATTAATCTTTTATTATAGGAAAAAAAATTTTAAAAAAATCAGGTCCAATATTTTGTAAAATCAGGTTTAAATTTTCTCAACTTATTTTTTATTAAATAGATTATTCTATTTATCTTGCTTAAAATTCTTAACGGTGTTACCATATCATATTTACTCAATTCTCTTTAGTAAAAAAAATATTTTAAAAAATTTATGGGTAACTGTTTGAGTTCATTCTAATTGTTAGCCCATTGGGCTCTGAGTTTTTAACTAGGACCCATATGCTTGTGATTATGGGCTTCACCAAACCAAATTAGGCTTAAGATCCTCAGCCATTTGGGCAAGTGGGTCTCACGTGGAGTCTCTCATAAATTTAAATAATAAATTGCTAAAAATTCGAATCCAT
Source organism: Carpinus fangiana (assembly GCA_006937295.1). Classification (NCBI taxonomy): domain Eukaryota; kingdom Viridiplantae; phylum Streptophyta; class Magnoliopsida; order Fagales; family Betulaceae; genus Carpinus; species Carpinus fangiana. Next base: position 1,078,346 of record CM017326.1, on the reverse strand, counting down.
CAAATTGACATACCCTATATAGTTTGTTTAAAGAATTTTGATAGTGGATAAAGTTTTTCTCCACTCTATTAAACTAACATCTATTCTTAGAAAAAGTGATTCGCATATCCATTTTTTTTTTCAAATTTTATATAAACTAACATATATTCTTAGAGTATGTGCTTTTCACACGCTCTAAAGACTGGATTAGATAAATTTTCTTCAACCCAATTTGGACGCTTTTGATATATTTTAAGTTGTATCACTTACAAATTTGACATGTTTAGGCATATTTGCACAATTGAATAATTGAGGTTCCAAAAATAATATGCTCAAATCGCTAGCATTAATTCGGACAGGTAATTGTGGAGTTGTCTAAAAATATAGGGAAACTGACCAGAACTGGGAAACCTAGGGTTCATGCATGTGATTTTGGGGATTTTGCTATATTGTTGAAATCTTTTATTCCTCTTTGAGTTTTTGTTCTACCAATTGAATTTTAAGTTTGAAATCGTAATGAATTGGAAAATTTTTTATCAGGTCCGAATTTGGGAGAATTATATCCGGTTTCGGTTTTCCAAAATTAATAACCGGGATACCCCAGTTTTGGTTCTCAATTTTGGCTAATAACTGAGAACCGAAACCGGATTGACACCCTTAGATAATTGCAAGAAGACTCTCATAAGACTCGGTTGTTTGTATAAGCGTTTGAACAATTCAAGACTTATTCAAATAGATAAACTTTACAATAATTTTTATTTTTATTTTTTATTTTTCGGTAATTACCTAACCGAATTGCAGACAGATAATTGCGGGACATAATTGAAAATAGTGACATCACATGAAGCGCAACTAAACGCGTATAGAGCAATAATACACAAATAATCAAAGGCAACCAACTCTATCCATTTACGGGTGCGCAATAATAGGCTCAGGCGTGTCTCCAAATCTGGCTAGCTAATTTTCCAAATGGAATATTCCACCCTCTTTTATAATTTAATCAACCTCTCCCTATAGTGGTATTTGACTTTGATTCAAAGAATGTTGACTTTTGACCATTTCAAAGGGGCATTTTGTAAATATAATTAATAATTGTATTTTGAGGAGATAACACACCAATTAAACTTTTGCTTTTAATTATAACTGTAATCATGTGGTCTCTGGTGCTGCACTAAGGATTCTAGTGTATTCCTTTGAGCAACAGATAATACAAGAGCATGATGAAGATGATGGTGATCCACACGATACATGCATCTATGATGAGCAAGATAATATAGACAAGCAGCTAAGCAATTAAGGAGAAAGGGGGGGCCCTTAATTAAAGTCATTTCTCACAATTTAATTTCATAGACAATTAGGTTAATTACCCATATTATTCTAGAGAGTAGAGACAATAGGCAGAAAACGAATTAGTTTTTAGACAAAAAAAAAAATAATAATATGAAAGTTAATGTGACCCCTCATGGCTTCCTTTAAATCTAATTCTGTCAACTACAAAAATTTGGATAGTTACGAGGAACTTTTCGCTTTTAATAGCCTACGTGACGTTTATCATATTATATTAGCTACTAAAATGTGGATTGTCAAGTAACACTTATTATGTCAGCTGCAAAAATTGTGGACAACTGTGTACGTGACACTTACCATGTTTACATTACGTGCTAATTACAATGTCAGCCACTAAAATTTTATCGATTGTCATGTCTACATGGCACTTACTACGTTTGCAAATTGCCATGGCATATCATATGTAGTACTTACCACATCAATCACTGAAACGCAGAATTACCATGTGACACTCATTTTCATAAGACATAGAATGTCACGTAAGTCTATAAAAAAAAATTATAATAAAAATTGTAGTATCCCGGATCCAAACAATAGAAAACGATGTTAATTAAAAGAAGTAGGACTGGTTAACATGAGCCAAATTTTGTTTTGTTCCATGAGAGTGGGGTAAACTGTGGACTCAAAACGAGTACAGTGGCAAATGTAATAATGGGCTGGCGTTGACGATTTCCTCAACGATGAGGATGATGATGATTATCATCTCTACCCAAGCCAGCCAACCCCTGTTTGTGCAAATGCTGCACGTGTTTCAGCTAGTGTATATATATATATATATATATGCAAGTTGATATAGAAACAAAATTTGGTGAGTCGACGAAGTGGGAGCAATAGTGCAGTACTACTGATGATATATATTAATATATACCATGTCCATCCATGGGTCTCTATCACATTATATTACAACACTCATGGTATCGATTCTAGCTCCTACATGTTCCATATATATTGGCTCCACAACTTCGCATCATCCTAGTACATTAGTATATATCTATCTACACATGCATTCGACAAACATGTGCAGATAAAGACCAGACATCGGGTGGCTATGATTCTCGATCACAAATTAGTCAATTTTAACAATCAACATGTCCGGTTTGATAATATCTTCACCCAATTCTTTTTTCTCTCAATTGTTTGTATGGGTTTGGTTTGTGTAGTTTGTCTGTCATGTGTTTTTAATTTTGATGTGATACTGTTAGGGTTGAATTGATGTGATTGCATGATAATTGACCAGGGTCTGAGAATATTTTGAACTCGATCTAATTATCTGATATCTGTTTTTCAAGTGTTAGATTCATGTGCATTCTTGTGTGATGCAAATATTTGATAATTGACTAGGGTCCGAGAATATTTTGAACTCGATCTAATTATCTGATATCTGTTTTTCAAGTGTTAGGTTCATGTGCATTCTTGTGTGATGCAAATATTGACTTCTGATTCTATCAGCGCGCGTATTTGGATAGAGAGTTTTGTTTGTTAATTTGTTTTGGAGATCTGGCCCGTTTAATTAAAATGATAGGATTATAATTGACTTATATAATCTTATGCTTATGAGTCAACACAACCCGAACCTAACACGTGCACGACATTTATGGTCGGCAATTTTTGATACGACCTACAAATTTGACACAAATTCAACACAAATTTAGTGGGTTAAAGTCAAAGAGTTTGACATTTTAATTAAATGAATCGAATTAAAGTTTACTTATATATATAGCCTTATATCCATTCTTCGATATGACTCAAATCTGATACACAAATACAAATCGCTTATTTTTAGTTTATATTAGAACACATGACGCAGGTGAGCAGCCTGAGCTTTTATATAGATGGGTGGGACCTTTCTAAATACTTAAAAAATATTATCACTTTGTATTTGCTGAATTTGGTGAAATAATTGGTAGCTTCAAAAATCAGAAACATAATGAAAAAGATTTGTTTATAATTAGGCAGATTTGTCGGCATGTTAAGCTTTGAAAGACCCCACAAATTATGAAGAAAAAAAATAATAAAAAAATAAAAACACAAGTGAAGGTCCTTAAAAGGCACCCATCAACCTTTGTGATGAACACTGGCACTAGCAACACCACCACCAAAATGCCATTAACAAAAGCCACATAGAAAAGTTTTCCTTCCAAACTTCCCAACCCTTCTCGATCTAGCTAGCTATCTCCACCTCAAGCCAAACTTCGGCCGCCCCTTGCCAAATTCCGGCAAAGATCCATGTGGCATATGCTGGCTGTAGTCACCCGAAACCTCCAAAACATGAAGAAGAGTCCACGAGTAGCCGACGAAAGCATGTTCGGCGCCGGCGGAAATGGAGCTGAAATGGAAAGAAGACGGCACGGGTGGCATGGGTTTTCGTTCTTATACACCGTTCTGCGTGCTCCGATTTCGATTCTCTCCTGCTTCTCTCACCCGCATGTTAATGGCGCTGATGGGGTTTGGGTTTCCGGCGAGTTTGCTCAGCTTTCAGAGATGAATCATCTTATGGTAAGCGACAGCATGCGCTATGCAATATTAATGTAAAAAATTACATCGGCCATTATTGCTTTCTGGGTGCTCTTCAAAAGGACTTGGGATTTCTTCTTCTTTATAGTACACAAGTCACAAGTGCTTGCATGGATATATATTGGCCGAAATAACCTACCTAGTTTATATATGGTGATGATCCATGTACAACAAAAATAAAAATAAAAATTGTGTGCCAATAATATATATATATATATATATATATATATATAGAGTTGATACGAAGTGCATGCATGCTTTCAACATCCCCATATATATATGAATATTGGAGACCTTCGATTTTGTGAATATGGCTTTTTGATCAATTGGCTCTCTTGGGTGGCTTCTGCTTTTGTTAGTTCGGTGATGGTACCATATATATTCAAATAGGTCTCAAGAAATTTATGATCCAAAGTTGAGAGAGTGATTTTTTTTATTTAATTGGGGTTTAAATTAAAAATTAATAAAATTGGGACAAATGGGTCACTAATTATTGTAGTAGTAGTCATGTACTTTATAAGATTACATTTAATAATGGATAGTTGCAACTTAAAGTTTGGTCTGTTTTATTGGGGGAGAGAATGAAATCGGTCTCCTTCAATGTGACATGGTGAACCATTTTTCATGTGGGGGAGGAGTTTGGCTTAGTTCCAGTGAAAAACATTATTGGAAATTCTTGTGTTTTTAAATTTTTACATTTAATTTTTGCATAATGATTTTTTTTACTGAAGATAAGCCAGAAGAATATAGAATTAAGGTTGAAGGATGAAACCTTTGTGTAGTGTATAATTAAGGAAGTTTTGAGGTCACAACAATTAAACACTACAAGCTTCTGTTTGTTAAAACTTTTGTTTTCTGCCTTTTGTTTTTATCTTCTCAAAACAATAATATTAATAAACAACCAAAACTTAAAATACTCTTAAAAACATAAAAACAGAACCATTTCAAACGAATTAACACAAAAGAACTCCCTAAAATGCATTAACTCACGATAGAATTTTTGAAAATAAGATTTATTTAAGAAAGAAATGTTCAACAAAAGTGTTTTTTTGTTTGTTTTTGTTTTGTCATGATTTCTTTGGAACCGTAATTTAAATACTCATGAACTCATCATATACAATGAAGAATTTGAAAAGTTGAAGCTCCTTAAGCAGCTTCTGCTGCAATTTTTTGCATTGGTTTTGGGTGCAATTTAATTACTCTCTCAATTAATTAATCACTTTGCATACCCTTCCATTTCCTTAATGCTAGCTAGGTAAAGCATGATACTCATTAATCCTTATACCCATTGTTTTTTTTTTTTTTGAAAAAAATATTTTATAATTCCCCTATACTTTTGCAGATTTTATCTTTTTAGCTAGACATCAGCTTTCAATTTGGTAAATTTAAGATCCGGTTCATGAAGATTTTAAATCTAAAATTTTTGTCAATTTTGTTTCAAATAAATAAACAACAATAACATGCATGAAAGTACTATTATATGACTATTTTTTTTTTTTTTGCAAAAATATTTTATAATTCCCCTATACTTTTGTAGATTTTATCTTTTTAGCTAGACATCAGCTTTCAATTTAGTAAATTTAAGATCCGGTTCATGAAGATTTTAAATCTAAATTTTTTGTCAATTTTGTTTCAAATAAATAAACAACAATAACATGCATGAAAGTACTATTATATGACTATTATTATTATTATTATTATTTTTTAAAAAAAAACAGATTGGATAGCTATGACAATGAGCCTACCCTTTCAACTGGGGTAGGTCTGGGGTGGAATATTTTGTTTTTTAATCAAAGTTATAGGAATAAATTCGCAGGTTTATCTTGAAGCCTCTACTTTGTCAGAAACTAGATATGATCTATTGCCTACCAATTATACCATATCATCAAATTCTAGGAAAGCAAACTCATTAATTTGATATTTTTAAAAGTTTTTTAGATCCCTTACTTTCCTTTTTCTTTTTTCTTTTGGGTGGAGTACTAGCAAGTAATTAGCAACTGATTGTTCCATATATATTTCCATAATAATAAAAAATAAATAAATGTTTTGGTAGTCTTGACTAGAGGGGGCTAAATAAATGAAAGTTTGAAGAATTCAAAAAAATAGTTAGTGGGGAGCCTAGCTAAAAGAAGAGCGCGCAATAATGTGGTTGAGTTTATGTCCATAATAAGTGGGAAACAAGCAAACAGTCAACTGGTCCAACTATGGGAACTTAATTGGTTGTGAGTAGCTACCAACCTTACAAGATTTAATGGTATAAGATTTTTCTCTCCAAAGCATCCATTTCAATTCACAAGCTTAATCCATTTGATGATGATGATCGAGGATAATATTCTTTCAATTTTTTTGTTCAAATTACGTGCAATTTTAGATAGAGAAATATAGAGAGTAAGTTTAGGGCTTATTTGCCTCAAATAGTCTAAAATGTAAGAGCATCTCCATCAAGGCTTTTAAATTAATTTTTAAGTTAAATTTAACGATTTTGGTGCTTCAGCAGACATTCTAGATTAGCAATTTTCCTAAAATTTGGTACAGTAAACTTTCATATTTGAAAGTTTACTGTAGCGCCTTCTAAATATTTTTAATTCTTCTTTCTCCTCTCTCCTTTTTCTCTCTCTCCTCTATCTATAATAAAAAATAGATTAAAAATAATATTTAAATAAGTAGTAGATTGTATCATTATAAAATAGATAATATGTTGGAGTTCATTATGAAAAAAATAATAGCTAATTAATTTTGAGTAGTTAAAATAGCTATCAATGGCTGGAAATACTCTAAGTAGCCCAAATGTCCTGCTTTCCTTTCAAATGAAAAAAAAAAAAAATGCTTATGAGATACTACAATTGTTATTAAGTATAATTTATATATATATATAGATAATGATGTGTCAATTTACATGACAGCCTCAAGTTAATTACAATTAAAATTAATTATTTTACAGTTAGTATAGTAAGTGACAGACAAACTTACAAAGATTAATAATGTAGTACTTTCAATGCCGCTCACGAGAGCAAACAATAATAAATATTAAATAATGAATATATATGTTGTCGGTATAACCGTATAATTAAGGAGTTAATTAATATTTGTCAAATTGGAAAAGTTTCATAGAGTTAACACTGAACAGACATCACTAATTAATCCCATCGTTGGACATCACATCAATGGCAAATCCCGTGGGAAATTAAATTATAACTTTGGAAGTGTAAAACTTTGAAAATAAAATAAAATTCACCGTTCATTCTCCTCTACGCTATATCTTCTTTGCAATAATTTATATGGGTTTGCATATTAGGGTTTTTTTTTTTAAGCAAAAAGGCGAGAAGGGGCAATCAGTGTAATTTCTTCCATTAGGCGTGACCATCGGGGTTCCTACCCCCTATAAAATGTTCGGTTTCAACTATAGCTATTGACTGGAAAGGTGAGTCCGTTACCACAGCCCAACCAAAGTGTAAGTTGGTAAAACTCCTTCTTAGTAGCATCTGGTTCGCGGACTACTACTGCAAACGGGTTCGAACCCGTGATCACTAGGAAGAAAGGAGGGAATGAATTAAACCCTATCTCTTGCTGCTTTACCAACTCGACTACCACTTTGGTAGTTTGCATATTGGTCATATTGAATACCGCTCATTATATTAAACAGATCGGATCTTTTAACTATGACATGCTTTATTTCAAGGGTTAAATAGTCCAGTAGTCTTTAGGGTTTAAAAATTTTATTTTTTTCTTTCTAGTGTTTGGAAAGTGATCAAATTAGTCATTGTGGTTTTGAAAAGTGACCAAATTAGTCATTTCGTCAGTTGACAATTAGTTGACTTAACGAAGTAACACGTGAACCAATTAAAAGTTAACACGTGGCCACCTAATTAAATTTTTTATTTTTTAAAAAAATTCAAAAACAAAATTTTTCAAAAAAACAAAGAAGAAAAAAAAAAATTGGGGGTGGTCGTAGAGCCAAGGGGGTGGCCAAAACCACCATCACCTGCAATGGTGGTTTTGGCCTCCCCCTTGGCTTGTAGCCAACCCCAGTTTTTTTTTTTTTTTTTTGAAAAAATATATATATTTTTTAATTAAAAAAATTTAATTAGGTAACCACATATCAACTTCTAATTGGTCCATGTGTCAATCCGTTAAGTCAACTAACGGTCAACTGATGGAATGACTAATTTGGTCACTTTTCAAAACCACAATGATTAATTTGGTCACTTTTTAAATCTTAGAGAGGAAAAAATAAAGTTTTCAAACCCTAGAGACTAATAGAATATTTACCCTTATTAAATTAGCGGGTGATACGACTTGATCCATAGAATTCATTTAGTAAACATGTTGCATTGGATTGACCCGGCTTGTCTTGGCCCAGCAACCAATTTAATTAAGAAAATTTTTAATTATTGAGCATGAAATTGCCACTTTGTACAAAGATATTTACACAATAAATCCTAATTATTGAACATAAAAAATCAATTATACTAGAAAAGTTATATTTTTACGATTAGGGATGAGATTAAGGTGTTTTATTTTTATTTTTATTTTTGCCTTAGACTTTAAGGTGAAAATTGTAAAAAAATAGGGGGAAAAATTTTATAATTTATATGTATAGGTTATGCAGTTCACCTGTACTTGGGTTAAGTTGGTTGACCCAAATCGACTCGTTTATTAAACGTGTCTATCGGGTCGACACAACTTGACCTAAATTCTACTTTATTAAACTCAAATTTTGTTAATTTTATACGAGTCTTTTAAAGTTTTTTCAAACATCTATCTATATTATGATTATTATCATATATAATAAGGAAAATGTTAAATGTCCAATTTTTTGTCCAACTTATGCCTAACTTTTACATTTTTTATTTTTTATTTTTGTGAAAAACAAAGTAAAAAATGAAAAAAATATTTGAAGTAATAATATATATTTTTTGTCTTTCTTTTTATTGGTATTTTTTAAAAAATAAAAACTACATTTTTCTTCATAAAAATGGTCTTTTTTTTTTTTTTTTTAATGAAAAATACCTATTTTTCTTCAGAAAAATGAAATTTTCATATAATAAAAGTGGTGAAAGTAAGTATGGAAGCAACATATCTTTGAGTAATGATTTAGAAGAATGACATGGAAAACTAAAGTAGCTTTGGAAATGCTTTTATCTTATCTTTTGCTTAATCAACACGGTTTCATTCATTCATTCATATGCCAAGCTCCTCTGCCCTCCAAATTTCTTTTCACTTTTCTTTTTCTATAACTATAAGGGCTGAAAATGACAAGGGGGCGAATAAAGTAGATTATCAAGTACTGATGGAAATAATTGAGACTTGATAGTGACTATATACACTTGATGAAGAGTATGGTACGTCAAATAAAATATCAATATATATTAAATATATTGGGGAATAAAGTAGCAAGATAGACTACACCATCAAATTAAATTTTAATTTAATTAATTATTTCAAAAATGCTATTGTGGGGTGGGGGCTGGCCGGCTCTATCAACGACTAGGATCATCTATTGCCGAATATTCGTCAGGATTCGGCTTACATCCCGTAAAATCAAAAGAATCAAAAGATTGAGGGTCCAAATTTTGTTTATAGCAAACGACGTCGTGCAACTGAGGAAACCAGGAAGTAAACGTTTAAGAGCATCTCTCCTAGTGCTATTGTAGTTATTCCTTTTTTTTTTTTTTTTTTAAGGACTAACAGCAGTTTTCCTTAACTTCTCTTACTTTTCCTTATACTATTAAAATATTATGTATTTACAAAATATAAGTTGTCAACTTACCCTAACTTTTTTCACAAAATTCTAATATAATTCTCAATTAAAAATAAAAAGATGAGAGCAGACAGGAAAGATAAATTTATATATTAAAATAATGTATAGAAAATCGCTTTTGATTCCTTATACATTGAGAAATACCATAGCAACCCTTAATGATCGATTAAATGTATGAAATTTGATGTTGGTAAGTTTTTGTGATTTTTTTAAAATTTTATCTAAGCATAAAGAACGGAATAACATATAGGATATCTACTGTTTTTTAAAAAATATATATTACTAGACTCGAGTAAAATAAAAAAATAATAATAATAATTGTTGAGGCTCACAATAGCCCCTGGGCTTCCTGGCTATATTTGCCAAGTTGGTCTTCTAGCCCACCCACTTCAGCTTATAAAACCACCACAAATCAGCGCAATGGGTCGGAATCTGTTATTATACTTTGACCTTTTTTTTTTTAAAAAAAAAAAAAATAATAATAATAATTTTTTTTAATTGTTATTTACTCAAAAAAAAAAAAAAAAAAAGGTTAAGAGGCCCATTATATTATTATTATTATTATCATTTATTGATACAAGCTAGTAGATTGTAAAAAAGTTGTAAATCAGTCAGGAACGGAGTTAGCCTTTGGTATGGGTAGGGCCCAATAGGCAAAAAAAAAAAAAAAAAGAAAAAAAAAAATCCAATTTTTTTTTCCTTGTGTTGTGGGGATGGCCTACACCGGCCACCCCAGTTGTGTCCTGGAGACCAGTTGTAAATCTAACATTTTTTTTTGAGAAATCAAGCGGATTTTATTAGTGAATCAACTTAAGCATAACACTCTACCAAGATGATATTAGAGATAGGATGGAGGAGGTGTTGACAACTTCGTCAACGCCAAAAGACTCTATAACCAAGCCTGCTATTGGGGAAGCCATAGAAATTCATCTAGAATGCCCAATAAGAATTCTTGTGTATGCATTATACAGATGGAATTATATATGATAGAAAAGGGCCAACAATTGTTGGTTCAATTCTTTTGTTTGAATCAATTTGTCGCCAGTGAAAAAGAAGAGGAGAAAAATCAACGACAACGGCTACGAAGATTGTATTTTCTAGTAGCTGAAGAGGTAGCAAAATAATTCTCTCCAATGCCCTCTTCTCTTGGTGGCATGTAGTCAGGATCTTGGAGATTGTCTACCCCATCTGGCACCTCAGGATCAATCCATTGAGACCAATCTTCATCACCATCTGTATCCCAAGATTTAACCTTGTTCATCAGATCTTGTAGCATCTCAAAATTCAACCTCTCAAAGTCCCTGCAAGTCATAAAATGTGAAATATTTTAAGTGAAAATTAGGGATAAACTGAAGAGTCAATGTTCGAACACAGAACAACCGATAGAAACTATCACCTACCTGTATGTGAAAATGGCATGTAGAAACTGGAAGACAGAAAGACATGCAAAGAGGGACCTAGCTAGATTGATCATCCACGTTTGTTGCTCAATACCAGTTGTCACATATCGAAGTATGGCAATTTCAATCAAGAATGTAGCACCTAGACCTGTGAAAAAAAGAAAATCATTAACATTCCAGCTCTCGGAAATTAAGAAACTATTGACACTTTGTGTTGATTTAAACATTTAATTAATATTCTAACAAATACGCTTACCAATGTTAAGCCGGGGTCTCACGCTATATGTTGACTTTGTACTGGTGAACATGTAGATGACAAATATTGATATGGTGTAAACAAAGGCGGCTTTGATCAATCGTGCCTCAAGCACTAAGGTATTGTGCAAGGCAAACAGCTTATCTAAAGCTAGAAACATTGCTGCTAGCTTCTGTTCAAAAGCTTCCTGCATAATACAAAAATGGACTTTATGGATTAGAAACCTATTTGAGAACTTGCACGCATGGCTGCTGCATTGCTTGAGAAGGTAATTAAAAGCTAACCTGAGCTTCTAAGATTGATTTTGAGTTTTCAACCAGATGGTCATTAGCTTGTTGAAGCTGCACATGTCGCCGAAGGAGCTCTTCTTGCTGCTCGCGCCCAAGTTTAGCTAGCTGTTGCAAGATAACACTGCAAATATTCAAGCAAGTTAACAACTGATTAGATAAAGCATACAATATGAATATGAGTGCTTGGCTCCATTGCCTTTATTACCTGCTCTCTTCTAGTGCTTGAGACTGAAATTTGGCCAGGGACTGAAGCCCCTGAAGCGCTTCAGATTGTCCCTCTATAAGTTGCTTTTGCTTATCTAAGGAGATTCCAGCTATGTTCCCAATATCATCAGCTTTGCTTTGCAGCTTACTCATCTTTGTGTACATTGCATCTCCCACTTTGCTTATCTTGTTCTCTATTTCAACAGCTTCATTTTGTAAATTGTCAATTTCCTTTCCAAGGTTGTTGTAGGACTCATGAATTACAGTCATCCCTTCTTCGAATTTAATCTTCATCTTTTCTTGCCCTTTCTGCAATTCTGATTGTGAAGCTGTAATCTTCTCAGATTGCTCAAAAACTGCCTCTGACTGCTTCAATACACCTTTGATCTGATTGTTAATATTCTCAGAAGTTTGAGCCACTTGTTGGGTTTGTTGATCAATTTTAGTAAAAGAATCATGGATATCTTTTGAGCCCTGCAACAAATGCTCTGCTTTCTCTTCAATGGTTTCTAGTTTTTCTTCTGCTAAGTCAGCTGATTTTACCAAAAGATTCACCAGTTTCTCTGTGTGAAGCCTGAAATAAGAAGACCTGTAAACAAAACAAAACAAAATCAAAATCAAAATCAGATTTTTGGTATTTCCTTCTAGATATTTAAAGAAAAAGGAAAGAAATTAAATTGAGAGAAGGTAATATACTCAACTGTAACTGATTGCAAATAGAATTGGTTTCTATGAAGAATTGGCGATAAGTATGAATGGCATTGTTATCTAGTTTTTCAAGGCATGACTTCATTGGAGAGCCGACACGGCATGAAGGAAAAGAGGGTCTTCCAGAATCCTTCTGAAAGCAATTGCTAAGATCCCAAGCAAATCTCTTCCGCCCTTCATTGTCGTCAGCAGTAATGTCAGAGCACTTGGCAAAAAGTCCTTGATAAGCATCATACCAGCAGGATTTTAAGCCGGTCAGTTTTCTTCTAGCATTGTTCAACCTTGCCATTCCCTTTTCATCATTCAGAGCATCCATCGAGAAATCAGCCACAACATCCCCAGAGATTCTTAGATTCTCATGAGGGCCCTCACTGGATTGTTTGTTGCCTGAAAACCAAGACCATGACATGCCAGATTTTGATATTGAAAGTAAGACCAACAGAAAAAGAAGAAACTTGTATTGCCCCATGATCTGGATTTCTCTCTCTCCTGGCCTGATTGTTCCTCTTCTTCTTTGATTGATCACCTGAATTATATATCCAACTAAGTAAATCATAAAGGCATAAAGCTGTATGTATATTTGTCATAAATATAGAATAAGATAGACTAAAAAGATTTCAAGTGCTAGAAAAGGAAGCACAAGTGATGACTACATGATTGACAGAGCTGGGAGAAAACAAAATGATGAATAAATTGCTTAATCAGGAGCCGGCCCTTTAGAGAATATGTGCTCGTTCATCAGCAGTTCAATTCAGGATCCATTACAATCAAATTCCAGATAGAGAATTAAATTAAAAAAAAAAAAAATACCCTCTTTAAGATTTCAGTCTTTGAAACATATTATTCCAACTGCATGAAATTTCCGGGTTGTCCTTGAGCTTCTCAAAGCACTTCACCTAATTGTATGATATTTCAGATATTTTCTGAAGTTAAAACTTATTTTATTTCCCTCTAAGCTGAAAATATTTCTTTAAGACTTGTAAACCATTGATGAATGATCCCCTGAAATTTTGAAAATAAATTGACTCCCTCATCGAATAGTTCACATTCTCGATTCATCTATTTGATGCAAAAGAAAAAAAAAAAAAAAATTCAGGCTAATAATCTTCAACCAAAGTTTGACATGGTTGCAGAGTTCGATGCACATGCATGCAGGTAACCAATATATATATATATATATACACACACACGCACTACCATACAAAGAAAATAGATAATTACAAGGAAACAAACTTAGAAAAAGAAAAAAAATAAATAAAAAAGAAGAAGAAGGAAATTGTGAAAGAGAGAGAGAGAGAGAGACCTTGGTTGAGATTGTATTAAACTACTGGGTGTTGACGTTGAAGAGCCAATTCTGCAGAAATTAAGCTTGTCGTTTTGGGCGCATGCAAGCAGTAGGGTCGTCTTCTTCCTTTTCTCCTTCGGATCCTCTGTCTCTCTTCCTTACGTTCAAGGGCTTTTTCACCCTATCTCCGACGAATACTTCGTCAACCCTTGAAATCCCGGCTAGCTTTTGCTTTTCTTCCAAGTTCCAAGATCTGTACGTTGAACTGATCTGTCTTTCTGGCTTCCGGCCCACTCAACTGTGGCAGGAAGTATCACACAACTCGTTTGAAGCAAGACAATATATATATAGATACTAGATAGGTTGGGAAATAAACCGACAATAAAAACACAACCTTTTCGAGGAAGGAAAGGAAATAAAAAACGATGCTTTTTTTTTTTTTTTTTTGAAGAGCACCACCGACTTGACTCTGTTTCTTTGTCTGCCTACGGTTCCATAATCAAATTTAAAAGTAAAATCAGGATTCAAAATTAAATCTTTATTATTATGATACAATGTTAAATTATTATTTCAATTGCAGGTAATAGCCCCTCCACATATATTTTATTACATGTATAAATATATCACAATAAAAATATACAATATAAGGATAAATGGATTTTATGAAGAGACTAATATATATATAAACAAGGGTGCAAATAGTGAAATTTTTATTATTTTTAAATAATTATCTGACAGTAAATGTCATGAGTTTGAAGATTGTCTTCATCATTGATCATATTTTATTTTAGGGTTAAATACCCCATTAGTCTTTAGGGTTTCAAAATTTTATATTTTCTTCCCTGGGGTTTGGAAAGTGACCAAATTAGTCCTTACGATTTTGAAAAGTGACCAAATTAGTCATTCAGTTGACCGTTAGTTGATTTAACAGACTGACACGTGAACCAATTAGAAGTTGATATGTAACTACCTAATTAAATTTTTTATTTTCAAAAAAAAAAAAAAAAAAGAAAATTTGGGGTGGCCCATGGAGCCAAGGAGGTGGCCAAAACCGCCAAAACCACCCCAATGGTGGTTTGGGGTGGCTTCCATGCATCTCCCAAGTCCAAATCCCGAGCACTCAAAGCAGTCTTTAGCCGGCTACCTGGAAGATGAAGCGCAGGAGGAGTGAGATTAATTTTGTTTTGACACAAGTTCCCACTCTTGGGAGATGAAGCGGCTGCCAGGGGAGACATGGGTGGTGTCGAAGTGGTAGGCATTGGCGAAGATGACGAACTGAGAGCCAATGGACTCATCATTGTCATGTCTATTGCACCAGCCGAATGGGACTTTGGCGAAGGCATCCCCGAACCTATGGAAGCATACAAGGGGGTACTGGGGGTGGCTCGAAACCACCCCGAAACCACCATTAGTGGTGGTTTCGGCCACCCCCTTGGCTACATGGGGGTGGCCGAGCCACCCCTTGGTGCCCCAAGGCCACCCCAATTTTTTTTTTTTTTTTTTTTCTCTTCTTTTTTTTTGAAAAAAATATTTTTTATTTTATTTTTTTTAAAAAAATAAAAAATTTAATTAAGTGGCTACATATCAACTTTTAATTAGTTCACGTGTTAGTGGTAACTTTTCAAAATTACAAGGACTAATTTAGTCATTTTCCATACCCTAGAGAGAAAAAAATAAAGTTTTAAAACCCTAAGGACTAATGAAGTATTTAACCCTTTATTTTATTTAAATATCTCACGTATTGGCCTCCTTTATTACTTAAGTTAGAATATTTAAATATCAATTAATTGATTAAATTTACCATTTTTCATTCCCTGAACTTTTGATGAATAAAAGGTGATTTAACCATTAATTAGCTAAAAAAATAATAATAAATAATTAACCCAAAACACAAACCATCACTTGGGATCCGAATTATCTCTAGTCTATTTTGGATCAGAGAATATCCAGTTAATGGTAGGATCTCCCTAAACCCTATCTCTCTAGAGAGATCCTAAGGCCATAAATAGGACATTTGTCATATTAATAAAAAAATAAAAAATAATATATATTTTAAAAATAATTAAAAATTATAAAAATAATAAAAAAATTAAGGGGTGGCTGATCCACCCCCAAGGGTCATGGGGTGGCTTCGGCCACCATCAATGGGGTGGCCAGCCACCCTTAAGTCTTTCTTTCTTTTTTTTTTTTTAAATTTTGTTTTTAAAATTATTTTAAAAAATATATATAATATATTTTTTTTTATTAATGGGACAAATGTCCCATTTATGGCCTTAGGATTTCTCTAGAGAGATCAATCCCAATCATTAGCTGGATGTTCTCCGATTCAAAATAGATTAGAGAAAATCCTATTCCCAATATTGGTCACAACACGGTACACAATAATTGTTTTCATACCCTTTCAAAAAAAACAAAAAAAAAAAAAAGTTTTCATATTCTGTCATATAGAACACTTGTTAAAGCATATCCCCCATAACACAGTTTATTAATTTATTGCATTTCTAATTTACACCTGCATATTGTCTCTTTTCAAAAAGACCAAATTTCCGAGCATAATTCCACTAGTTTCTCTTGGAGGGAGAATAAATAAAAGATTGAAACACAAGCCTTTCATAATTTCGTAAAGAAAAACAAATTGCTGGTTCGGTGGTATACTTAAACTAGCTAGCTAGCAAGCAAGCAACTAATTAGAGTTTGTTGTCAAGAGTTTTGAGGGTGCAAGGAGGAGGATTCATGACGCCACCAACGATGGGATTGACATGAATACATCGGAACGTAGCAGAGCCATCTTTTCCTTTGTATTTGAGGTCTATGTCACGAAGCTCCACATTCTGACATGGTAGTGTCTCACTGCAAATAATCTCCACTGCCTCTTTTGTCCGAGAAGTTCCTCTTATGTTCTTGAAGCTAACTTTGCTGATCTTGATCTTAGAAGGAAGCTAAAAGAAAACCCAGAAAAAAAAAAAAAAATCACCAGAAGTATGGTATTAGTGACATTTCTTTACCTTGAAAACTTTGAACAAAGCTATTTATGATTAGGGTTGACAATTTTTGACATGAGTCACAATTAATAATCGATTAAAGGTTGACCTATATATTCTAATACTCATGTCTCGATACGAACTGTACTCGTGACATGCCACATATAAGGGCTACCAATTTGACACAACCCATCAATTCAACATGAACCCAATAGAAAATTAGTAGGTTTAGATCGAGGGTTTGACCCGTTTAATTAAAATGATAAAGTAAAGGTTAACCTATATAGTCTTATACTTGTATATCGATAGGATTTGAACCCACACGTGAACACGAATTGTCACTCCTAGCTATAATATATAACATGAAACCTGATCACTGTGGTAATATATACATACATGTGATGATTAGAAAATAATATATATATAAACACACATACGTACCTGTGATTTGCATTGATGCCATGGGCAGTACCCTTGGTTTATGAGGACAGGATTGTCGACGTTATTCATGAGAATGTTCTCAAAATGCATATCAGAGGCAATACCGGAATAAGAATCTGGCCATGTTTTGATTCTCACACCAGTTTGTGTGTTTGTAAGAGTGCAATTAATAACTCTTATCCCAGTCACAGGCTGCTCATTCTGGTACTTTCCAAGACTTCCTACGCTGATACCATGGCCTGGTCCACAGAAGACTCCTTCGATAAGTATATCACGGCTTCCGTCACCGAGGGAGACACAATCATCACCGGTTGAAATCTTTGAATTAATCACCTTAATATTGGTTGAATGTCCGACGTGAATTCCATCTGTGTTGGGGCTGTTTTGAGGTGCTTTGATGGTAACATGGTCAAATGTAAGATTTTGGCACCCAAAGACATTGATGTGGAATTGTTTGCTGTTAATTGATGTTATGTCTCGAACTATTGAATTGGTGACGAAGTCGAATCTGAGGCTCTGTAGATTTTGGAAAGCATAAGCACCACAAAATTGTCATTCATTTTAGGTAATGCTTAAACAAATAGTGGCAATTCTACACTAATAATAATGTTTGCTTTCAAACTAATGGAATTGGACAAATTTCCTTCGACCTAGTTTATTAATAGACCATGAGATCCTTAAAATATGCTGCAGATTTCCTCCAACTTGATTTAAAAGAAAACTTTATTTATCGTACACACATAAGGTAGAGTTAAGCTTACAATGGGAAGATGGATGCAATAGCTATTTTTTGAACAACCACTTCTACCCCAAGCAGTTCCTCCCTGGCCATCAAAATTTCCGTTGCCTGACACAGTTAAGTGCTCGATACGTCCAAAACTGATCCAACTATCACCCTTGAAGTATTTGGGGTCTCCTGGGGAATGTATGCTGCCTAGAACATTAAACTCTATAGGACCTTTGCATGGGCCAAGAAAATTTACCATGCCCACCCTGTATGTTTCTGCTGGAACTACAACTTTACTCGAGCCTGGATATGCACATGCATCATTCCAAGCTTTTGTCACAGCCTAAACACAAAATGAATGATGAAATTGTGATTTCTAGCATGCAATTATGATAAGATATTTGGAAAAAATTCACTTAGTCCCTGATGTTTCGTCGCTTTTCTATGAACACCTTCAATGTTTAAAACTTTCAATGTCGGGTATCCAAGTAAAAAAAGTTTGCAATGTCTCTACTCAATTTATGTTTGATTTAAAGGAAGACATAAAAATTCTCAAAATACTCATGTTAAAACTTAACATATGCTTTAGTTGATCCACAACAAAGCATAGCCGTGGGTCAGTTTTTTTTTTTTTTTTTTTTTGAAAAATAATTTATAATTATTAATTAGGGTAATTTTCTAATTTTCAAATTTGTACAGAAGTATATATAAGAGATAGTTCACTCATTTACTAATTTAATCCCAAACCTTAATGGTATGGGTGACATTGCAAACTTTTTAATCTTAGCTACCGACATCGAGAATTTTTAAACTTTAAAAATATGAATGTAAAAGTGATGAAACATCATGGTGTAGATGAAGTTACATGATCATAAGGAGAAAATGGCATTGTGCATGCACCTTGGTGATATCATTATTAGCCTTTGCTCCATAACTTTTCAAGTCGAAGACACGAGTGGCAGCATTGGCAATGGCGGTCTTGGGAGGAGTGGTGGCATTGGCATCGGCGGCCTTGGGAGGAGTGGCAGCCTTGGCATTGGCAGTGGATGCTAATAGTAGTAGCAATGATATTGCAGCAACACTCAATTCTAAACTCATATTTACACTTCTTTTCTTATTAATTTGCTTCGGTTAAATATTTGGTTTAGAAAAATGGTGAATATCCCCCTTTTTTTTGAACCATTTATAGTGCAATTCAGAAGCTCAGCACCATTAAAATTTCTAACCAATTGCTACACCAATCATTGTGGAATGTTTCCTAGCGGTTGTAAGATTTTAGTTTTAACTTAATTAATTTTTTTTTCCTCCTATTATTAGTCTTCTTGCATTCTTTATATCCTTTTTGTGGTCAGTAAAATAATGGGTGTAGAAACTTGACTTTTATCTCCCGAAGTATAAGCAGTTTTTTAATCATAACCTTAACTTTAAAAATTTGTAATGTGGTATGTTATGTTTCGGTCCATTTTAATTTCATATATATATATATTTGTTAAATACCCATGTTAGCCACTTAATTGAGTGCAAGCACAATCATCTAGTGAAATTAATTGTAATTAATAGTAATCAATGCCAAATCATTAGATGACTTGTAATGAATTATTATTATAATTTTTTCTTTCTTTCTTTTAAGTCCACCTTCAAGCTTGTATTTTTTTTTGACATGTCCACACAAGGGAAAGGGGAGGGAGGATTCGAACTTGTGACCTCCACTTTATTAGGCGTAGTCTATAGCCGATTGACCTTCAAGCTTGTATTATTTGAGGATAAATGTCAAATTAATCCTTGTAGTTGGTCCAAATTATAATTACTCTATATTGTATTAAAATGAATTTAGAGGCCAAAAAAAAAATCTAGTTCCTAGAATAAAATTTTGTTAGAATATTTAACGAATTTGGTCAAGTATTATATCAACGCCAATAAAATGATTAAAAAAAAACCCATTTTACGAGCCTTAAAAAAGAAAGGGGTAGGGCCCGTAGGGGGGTGTTGTGTGTATTATAGGACAGCTCCAAGCCATCTCGTCTAACATTCATGGTGCCATCGGCAGCGGCTGAAGTCTGAAGAAGACAGCAGCTTAAGCAAAACCAAGAACCTCCACATAGGCTTTTCATCATCCATCTCATCTGCATCTTCGGCATCATTAGCTTCGCCATTCTCAAGGATCACCACAAAAACCATGGAAGAGGCCTGGAAGGACATCAATCTTGCCTCCCTCCAAGACCAAGAAACCGCCTCCAACAACATCGTCATCCTTCAAGACTTTCTTGCCCTTCACCAAAGACCCACCACCGGCCGGCGTAGTCTCCACCCTCACGGCCCGCCGCTGTCTACTGTCCACCTGACCTTGATCACTCCGACCCACTTCGGCCTAACTCACATTTACAATCTAATGCACTTCTTTCAGTAGCCCATTTGAGGCTCTCGCTTCCTCTACTGGCTTGCCATCTTCGTGGCCCGCGAGCCAATCTTAGGGACTTCTCGGGCCGGGTGGCTGCCTTTCTTTTTAATTTTTTTAAGTTTCATATATATAGATATATATTAAGAGTATTGAGATGTGTTGTCATTTTATTAGCGCTAATGCTTGTAGAACTTAACGGAATTCGTCAAACTATTTTAATGGATTTTGACTATAGGGATAGATATATATATTTTTTGACATATCCCAAAGACCTCTAAATTTATTTTAATACGATAAAAAATAATTTATAATTTAGGTCAACCACATGACCAATGACGGAATTGGGGGGCCCAAATCTGGGAAAATTTTTTTTTACTTTGTAATTTTTTTTTTTACTGGTCCCCCCCNCCCCCCCCCCCCCCCATTTTTTTTTCTACACAAAACCGGTCCCCTCCCATTTTTCTTCTGCACAGACCGGTTCTCCCCCAATTTTTCTTCTGCATAGTAGCACAGAACCGGTCCCCACCATTTTTCTTCTACACAGCAGCACAGAACCGGTCCCCCATTTTAAGAAAAAACAAATTGGTCCTGAAAAGTGGGTATATTTTCTTTCGTAAAGTGGGTAGCATACACTGCTCTCTTAGGGTTCAAAACTTCATGATCTCAGCCGCCGAGGTGATTTTTGTACGCCTAATCTCTGGGCTTGGCCGTCTCTTCTGTAAGAGCTTTTTCTTTCTCATGGCTTGTGCTTGTTTTTCCTTTGGTTTGCTTAGTTTTCCTCTGTTTTAATGTGTCTTTTTGGTTTGTTCAGATTCATTTGGAGTAGAAAAAGAAGGCCCAGTTGCTGATACGGATGCAAATACACCTCTGTGTTCTTCAATATCTAATGGTTGGTACTCTCTCTCTCTAGGTTCTTCATCCGTCTCTCATCCTTCTCTCACTCTCCGTCTATTTTTTTTTTTTTTTCTAATTTTACCCTCTAATTTTTTTTTTTTTTTTTTTTATTATAAATTAATATCAGGTTATTGAGTGCCCAATTGGGTGATTCTTCTCTACAGTCGCTACTGAAAGAATCGCGAAGAATGCTCGGTAAAATCAGCATCCCTTCGTTCTTTTTTATTTTTATTTTTTCTGTTTGGTTACCGAGAAAATGTGGGAAAATGAAGTTTTTTAGTGTTATGTTATATGTATATTTTGGTTTCCAAGTTTCCAACTTTCCATAAATGAATGCATTTGATCTACTTCATGACTTTAATCGAATTTTTCCTCTTTATTTTCTCAGTAAGACAAAAACCTAGTAGTTTTCTTCTTCTTTTTGATTTCGTTAGTTTATATTGTAGGTTGGTGTTGTTTTATTGATTATTTCAGTTGTGTTTTTTTCCTTAAATATTGGTTACTTATCCAAAAAAATTCAAAAACCTATAAGACCAAATTGCATGAAAATCAAATCAAAGTTGTAAAATTTTAGATACCCAAAAGATGAAATTGACAATACAGGTAATGAATTTTTATTTTGGGAAACAACTGATTAATTTTAATTTTAATTTTTTTTAAAAAATTAAGTTTTACATAATTACAAATTTACATAGTACATTGTGGCTGAAACATTTGTTTTACTGTGCTTCAGCTATATGAATGCGTTATTCTGTGCTTTTATTTAATTTTCCGGAGTTTGTGTTGTGGTTCGTTAACTGTTGGGTATCGTGTTGATCTGCTTTAAGAAAAATGACATAAAATGGAATTCTGTGTATGAATTTAGGGGCAGGGTTGTTGGGATTAAAGTTACATTTGTTGACCCAACTGGAGCAGGAGATGCATTTGTCAGTGGTATTCTGAGTAGATTTGGTTCTGACCTAAATCTTATCCAAGTATGTTTAGTTTATAAATAAATTAAAGAAATTATCTAATTTTGTCCACTTCTCATTGTTCATTTGAATGATTTGCATTTTATTACTACTAGGTGAAGTTGCTTGCTACAAGAGTTTCCAAGTAATTGCAGGATGTAACGACCCGATTTTTGAACTAGCAAATATCGAAGTCATTACGCTGCAGCTTTAGAAATACAATTTTACAGCGGAATATGTATATAATTTTTTTCTTTTTCTATGGCCTATGAATAGTTTGCACAACACAATTGAGCTGACTGAAGTACTTCAATGTGATATATTATTTAATGAAAATAGAAATATGGTTTCATTACAACATATGTACACACTAGGTGTATCAAATATATGCCACAGACGGCACTAAATCAATATAGTACTATTTGTCAAGTTAGCACACATCATATTATGTAATAAAAGCGATTAACATAAATGAGACTTGCTTCAAAGAATAAGCATCAATCTCGCAATAGATGATCTATCAACCATCAAAACCAATAAAAGTACCATCGTCCTCACTCTCTATTCCTGCATCAAGGTCTATGTAAATAAGGCATTATCATATTTACATAGACAAACAAGTGAGTAATCTATTTTCCTAGAAATAAAGACTAAAAGCCTAGTTTGAGACAAAATAAGATTAAGGAATAAAATATATAATGATGCATGAGATGCGAATGTAGCGTAGTGACATATTAGTTTGTGTTTTATGATAATCTTTGTTCAGACCTCTCGTTATGAGCTTTCAGCTCGTTCACGTCCGTTATGTCTCTCACACTTTAGAGTTTTACCTGTTTGGTGCTGGCGACTACACCGCCCCAGCTTAATTATATATTAGGCTTGTTGGACGGTTATATACCCCCATCCACTGAGATACCGACAGTTCCTCGCGGCAATCCACCCAGCTTGTTCTTAAGGTGACTATCTTATCAGCCCATATTATTAGACACATTATGCAACAGTTGTAATGCGAAAATTATATCAATAAGGCAAAATAAGAATTCCTATACCAATAAAATAAAGCTAATACTCAGTAAGTACATCCATACTTACACTCAGTGTGGAATTCTGCTCAACTTCTACATACAAATACATACATACAAACGATATTTACATATTAGTTCATTCTCAAATAATATCATTGTTTAAAGACCCTTATCTTTTTATATCTATTTATTATCCGTCACTTCATCTTTATTTACTCATTTTATTATATAAATCTGAGATAATCACTTATAAATAGTTTTATTCATTTTTTTTGTGACGAGGCTGATGGCCAGTATCACTAAATAAAAACTAGTATTATAATTAATATATATAAAGCATGACTCATATTTCAGGGATGAGACCGATGGTCCGTACCGCCAAAAATATTAATTAAAATTTAAATGACAATAAAATAAATGACTGAATTCATATTTCGGGGTTGAGACCAATGGTCCGTACCGCCAAAAATATGAATTTAAATTTAAATGACAATAAAATAAATGACTGAATGTAAATACTGAATTCATATTTTGGGGTTGAGACCAATGGTCTGTACCGCCAAAAATATGAATTTAAATTTAAACGACAATAAAATAAATGACTGAATGCAAAAGCTGTAAAGTAAATAATATAGATAATTTCATAAGCCTTTAATCAATTTGTCTATGCATTCCTATCATTAATTCCTTTATTACCTTATTTTACATCATAAGCTTATTGGGTCTTAAACAATTAGATGAGAACAAATAATACAAACAATAAATCACAAGAAACACTTACCCAATGAACCTTGAAGTAGAACTTCACCAAATCTTCTCTAGGTAACTAGTTTAGAAAAACAAGTACACTTGAACCCTATGGAGAGATTTAGGCCATATGATTTTTGACTTAGAACTAAGAAGGAGAATGAAAGGAGGAGCAAGCAATCTTTTCTTGCTAAGAAAGTAAAAGAGCTCAAGTGAAAAAAATGAATTACTTAGGCTTCTATTTATAAGAAAATGAATGGCTAGGATTCAATTTAATACATTTGATCTAAGGGTTAATTATAAGCTTCTATCTATAAGAGAATGAATGGTTAGGATCCACTTTTATACTTTTGATCCAAGGGTTGAGATGTATTCAACCAAGGGAAAGAACCTAGTCCACTTTGGCATTTTCGTCCAAAATGAGGGCAGTGTACTCCGATCCACTTTTTGATGTCCAAACGTACTCCGATTGACATGAATTTTTGAGGGTAGATAGAGGACTCCGAGACAAACATTTTATATTTTTGGTTCGACTTCATCCGAATTCGTTTGTCTCAGTTTCTGGCCCTTACAAAGTTTCTCACTCAATTAGACTTTAAACTAATTGCATTCACACTTGGCCACTTGCCCACTTTCCTTCATAAATTATCTTGATATTTTCCCATGATCATTCTTACTAGAAGCCTCCAAATTTTCAACAAAAGTGGCTAGCCTACCTTTCCTTAGTAGTTTTATTCTTTACTAGACAGTATGAAAATTAAGACACTGCTTTTTAAGCCCAAAAACTAACAAGCTTCAGTTTAATTTTTTATTTCACCAAACACTAACATAAATAATTTATTCACTAAATTGTGTTTAATTATGCTCATAAACATACTTATGAAACTAAATTTGAGAATTAAAGTAATACTCAAAAGAGGTCAACAATTAATGTAATATATACCCTTAACACCAAATAATTATTTAATATCGTTAATTCATATATCATTGCTCTAATTTCTTTATTATCCTTTTAATTTATTTAATATTATTTCAATAAGAGTTTTAAAATCTAGGTCGTTACATTCTACCCACCTTATTGGAATTTCGCCCTCGAAATTAAAGCATTCAAATTATCACATAGCCTCAATATAAGCGACTTAGATTTTTATAGTAATGTCTAATCCTTAGTCATATCTTACACTTAGTCCCTAACCTTTATCGTATAACAATTTCTAAGAAAAGGGTGTAAAAAAAATAATGTTCCTTAATTTTCTATTTATATATTCTATAGCTCCAATGTATCACTTTCTAGGTTTTTAGTGATTGTACTTAGGTAATACACTTTTATACAGTACCATGATTTATCTATCAACCCAAAATATTGACTACAACATTTAATAATATCACTGTTTATCTACAAGGTATTCCTCACTTTTGTAGTTTTAAACAGTTCACATATAAGCAATCATATAATACTATTTATAGTGTAATAATATATATATATAGGTACTTACTGGGTGACATATCCAGTTAAATAAATGTGGATATTTGTCCTGCATTTCTTGTTCCAGTTCCCAAGAAGCTTTTTCTACGTCGTGATTACGCCAAAGGACCTTAACTAGGGCAATGGTTTTCGTTTTGAGTTTCTGTTCCTTTCGATCTAGAATTTGTACCGGTAGTTCATCGTACCTTAAATTTGCTTGAATCTGAAGTGGTTCGAAGTCAACAACGTGCCGGGGATCATGTACATATCTTCTCAATGTTGATACATGGAACATATCGTGTACTTTTGCTAGCTCAGGTGGTAACTTAACTCGGTATGCCACTGGACCTACAATTTCAGTTATTATGAAGGGGTCAACATACCTTGGACTCAGTTTTCCCTTTTTACCAAAATGCATCACGCCTTTCATTGGTGATACTTTCAGGAATACTTGATCGCCAACTTCCAAATTCACTAGGTGACATCCCTTGTCAACATAACTCCTTTGACAGCTCTGTGTTGTTAGCATCTTTTTCCGGATTAATACGACCTTGTCTTTGGTGTCTTGGATTATCTCCGGTCCTACCAATTGCCCTTTATCAACTTCATCCCAATAAAGTGGCGATTTGCATTTGTGTCCGTAGAGTACTTCGTATGGTGCCATACCAATAGTTGCCTGGAAACTATTATTATAAGCAAGTTCAACTAAAGGTAAATATTGGATCCACTTAGTACTTTCCTTGACGAATCCAATTACCCTGCACTTTATTTTGGATGGACCAATTTTAGTCCTATACTTGAGTATTCATCAAGCTCACAACTTGTGCTATGTGCTATTTATTGTATCATTAATTGTAAGTAATACTATAGTCATTTTCTTCCCTCAATTTATCACCATTTTGTCTTAATATATATGATTATATATTCCCAAAATTTTGCTTTATCCATTTACTATTGAAACTCATTTTCTAAGGGGGAAACCTTATTCACAGTCTAAAGCCTGATCAACTTCTACAATCGTTCCTAATGATACCTTAGGTATACTCTGGAAATCTTACCTCAAAATATTGTAGTCTTCTTCACGAGCTCACCATGCTTCCTCAATTTTATTTAATCAACCTTGTCAAAGAGGCTACAAGACAATAATATTTTTCAACATCTATATCTCTTAATATTCATAATCATGTACCACTAATACGATTATCATTTTCCTGGAAATATGGCTAGATATCAATCCTTATACGGTATAATGATTAGTTCTTTGCTTAGGTAAGACTACTATAATTCTTCAAAGATAAAAACAATCATATATTTATTTTAATTCTACATGACTATGCTTATTTTCATCCCTCAATGATGATAGTAATTCATTTATCCTTTCTCCTCCTGGTGTTTGTACCAACAACTCTTGCCCTAATAGTCGTGTACTTATGTGACAAATCTTAGTGTATAATGAAGAAATGAATGAATGTGTGACTCCAGAATCACAGAGCATACAGGTAAGAGTACCAAATAGATAAATGGTACCTGTCACTACATCATTGTTTGCTTCATCATTTTCATCATCATCTACGGGGGTCAGCGTATATACTCTTGCTTGAGCAAGCCTTCTTTGTTGGAAGTCATTCCTTTGTACTCTAGCTCCTCCCGTAGTATTCATCAGACAATCCTTCTTAAGATGGCCTTTTTGACCACATGATGAGTCAATGAAGGAGCAAATGGCTATAGTTTTAAGATTTGTTGACAAGAATAGCTTTGTGCGAGAACACTTTTTTGGACTTGTTCATGTCTCTGATACTACATCATTAACCTTAAAAAAATGTATATATTTTGTATTGTCTAAACATCAGCTAGACATTCAAAATATTCAAGGGCAGGGATATGATGGCGCAAGTAATATACAAGGAGGGTGGAATGGGTTGCAAGCTTTGGTTTCAAATGATTGTCCATATGCCTACTACATTCATTGTTTCGCACATCGTTAGCAATTGACATTAGTGGCGACATCAAAATAAGTCATTTATGTTCATCAATTTTTTACAAATTTGAATCTGTTGTCAATTTTGTTTGTGCCTCATGTAATCGGTATAAAGATTTGTGAGTCGCTCTCAAGTTGATGAAAATGCTTACCTGATTAAAATTGGTGAGATTGAGAGTGGAAGGGGACTTAATCAAATTAGTACGTTACAACGAGCTGGAAATACGTGTTGGAGTTCTCACTTGAGATCAGTTTCTAATTTGATCAAAATTTTTAGTCTAGCTTGTGAAGTTCTTCTTAAAATCATTAATGTGGGAACTACTTCTTCCCAACGAGCAGAAACTGATTCAGTTTATCAGGTAATGACTTCATTTGAATTTGTCTTCATCTTACATCTCGTGAAAGAAACTATGCAGATCACTGATCATTTATGTCAAACATTGAAATCCAAATCTCAAGACATTTTAAGTGCCATGCGTCTTGTTTCATCTACTAAAACATGTATCCAACGATATAGAGATGATAAATGGAAAGTTTTACTTACCAAAGTGAAGTCGTTTTGCGATAAACGCAACATAGATATTCCAGATATGAATGCCCGTTATGTTGAGAGAAGAGGTCGAGCTCGCCATCAATAAGCTGACTTTACAGTTGAACATCATTATCGTGTGGATATTTTTTGTGCTGCAATAGATTCTCAGTTGCAAGAATTTAAATCGCCGGTTTAGTGAGCATGCAGTGGAGTTGCTTATTCTCGGCTCAACCCTTGATCCTTGAGTTGCACGTGAGTCTTTTAAAATTAATGATATTTGTCAATTGGTAAATACGTTTTATCCGCAAGACTTCACCGATCTTGAAAAAGAACAATTAGAAATAGAACTTCAACATTATGAGCAGAATGTAGTTCAAGATTCAAGTTTTCAAGGGTTGTCAAATATTTCTGAATTGTGTCAATGGTTGGCTAGAACCAGAAAATCAGCTATCTACCAACTTGTTTTTCGAGTTGTAGTGCTTCTGCTTACTCTTCTCGTTTCTATTGCAACTACAAAACGAGCATTTTCAGCCATGAATATCATCAAAACTAGGCTTCGCAACAAAATTGAAGATAAATTTCTGACGGATTCTTTGATGTTGTACATCGAAAAAGAAACTGCTGCGACACTTAGTACAGATTCAATCATAGATGATTTTCAGGATATGCAAGCACGGCGGGTTACATTTTGATAGGTATTGATCTAAAATTTGAAATGTATTGTGAAACAACTATTTATGTATCTTTTTCTTCGTATATTTATATTTTTGCTAAAATTAAATTGAAGCTAATTTTGCTTTTATACGTTACTTTTATGTATTGAAAATTTATACCACGGCCCCCCCATCAAAAATTCTGGTTCCATCCCTGCACATGACTGATTTTGCATTTATCCTTATAATTTGAAATGGTGACAAGCTTGTATTTAGTTGAGCTATGTTTTTCTTTTTAAAACATGGATCACTATGAGAGCATGGCTTGGGCTAGAATAAGATATAATTCAAGAAAAAAAATGAAGGATTGGGCTTGGGGTAAAACTCAATCGCATACCAAATACATTGGGTGCATGGACTTGGGAGGTAGCCAATCCTAGCCCAAGTGACTTTCAAGTGGGAGGAGGACTAGGATTCAATCCTAGCTAGTTCTCACTTTAGCTGTGCACCTCTTCCAAGTAATCCCACGCTATAAATAAAGGACAAAGTTTTTTTTTTCAAATTGGGTTGGAGGAATTTCCTTCAACTTAGTCTATAAAAAGAAATTCCTCAAACACAGTTTAAAAAAAAAAAACTTTGTCCTTTATCTTCATACATTGTGAGAAGAGGAGTAAGAGAAGAAAATCAGAAGAATCAAAGCTCACGAACTAAAAAAGTACTATTTCAGTTTTAAATTAAAATAAGAGAGTATCATGTACGTATAGATGGAATTAAGATCGAAAAGGAGCAAAATTGTTGTTTCAATTGGTTAAAGTATACAACTTCTATTCGATTCTTATTTGAATCAGTATTTCACCAGAAAAAAAGCGGAGAATGTATTTTCTATTAGCTGAAAACGCAACAAAAGAATTCTCTTCTGTTAGTTATTTTATTTAAAATAAGTAGCTGGCTATTTTCGGTGATCAAAACTTTGTATTCGCATTTATTTAGGTTCTCGCATCTCTCGGAAAATGGTGCAGCAGTTTCATGGAATCGTAAGGGGCATGGGAACAAGGACCGTCCGGACGGACACATGGACCGTTCAGACGTGATGCAAGTTAAGAACTCCAGTACTAAAACCCAAGAGTTCCGTTCGCAGGCCCGTCCAGACGCCAAGAACTTCGAGAGCCTCGTCTGAAGTCGCGTGTGCAAGCTCGTCTGAACGTGCCGCGCGAAAAGAACGAAGAAAGGGATTTTGCCCTATCACCGTCCGGACAACCAATGTTACAGTTCGGACGGCCCATGAATGAACTTCATTTCCTCGTGTTTTTAACAGCCCGTCCGGATGAGCCCACTTACTGTCCAAATAGCCCATAGCTTCTAGGTCTAAATTACATTGTAATTGAGTTCTACTTAGACTAGGAGTCTTTAGGTATTATATATAGATCTCTACAGATCTGTATTACATACGAATTCTGCATCTAGGATTCGCCGTTGTGTGCCAAGAGAGTCTATGATATTGAGCGTTATGTTCTCTCTCTTGGAGTGTTTTGTTCTATGTTAATTAATTGTGAGCGTCATTGAGAAGCCTATCGAAAGAGTCCGATAAAGGAGAATCACGTTGAAGAAGATTGTGAGCAAGGAGATGAGTTGGAGGCTTGTCGATCTTACAGAGCCAAGGTCTTACAAAGGGGTGTAAGTGTTCCTAGTGTCTGTAATCTCTGGATAATCTTTTGATAGTGATTTCCTGGGTTTGGCTGCCTCGGAGAGGTTTTACAATTAGAGAGTGCTTTAAGTGGTTTCCTCTTCGTAACCAAAATATCTGTGTCTGCTTCTTTATTGCTTTAGATATTTTGTTGATTGACTTGTTTATTGCTTCATAGTTTTAATTCCGCGTAAATTGTGATAAACAAGTACTTGGAGTCTGCATAGCGTTTTACAATTGGTATCAAAGTCGGTTCTCTTTGTAGAGATTAATTTCTTGAGTGTGATCCTAGACTCTGTCTAATATGTCTCACACAGTTGCACCTAACTCACTTCCCGTCTTTGACGGATCCAATTTTACGTTTTGGAAAATTTGTATGAAAGCATATCTCAAATCCATAGATGTTTGGCATATTGTTGAATTTGGATGGATTAATCCTAATAAGGCAATTGCTGAATTTTCAAGGGATGAAAAGAGTGCTTCTTCTGCAAATGATAAAGCGTTACATGCCATCTACACATCTATGTCCATTGAAGAATTCTCAAGAATTTCTCAATGTGTAATAGCTAAAGAAACATGGGAAACATTGGAAATTACCCATAAAGGATCTCAAATTGTGAAAGCTTCTAAAATTCAGATGTTAGTGTCTAAATTTGAAGAGATTAGGATGGAAGAGGAAGAGACATTTGATGAGTTTTTCTCTAAGCTTAGCACTATTAGAAACTCTACCATTAATCTTGGAAAGAAAATGACTGATGCTAAGATAATCAAGAAAATTTTAAGATCTCTACCTGCTAGATTTATACCTCAGATTGCTGCAATAACACAGAGCCAAGATCTAGAAACCATGAGAGTAGAGGAACTTGTAGGTTCACTTCAGACTTTTGAGCTCTTGCTACTTAAGCCCCAAAATTCAAAAAATCTAGCTCTTAAGATCAATACTACTAAAGGTAAATATGTAGATCTTTTTGATGAGGAGTCTGAAGATGATGAAGAAATGGCTATGATGGCTAGGAAGTTTAAGAAATTTCTCAGAAACAATGGAACATTTTTCTTTGCTTGGGTTAAACAAAACTACATCGAGACGTGCTCATATGCCAAGGAACAAACCTTCTCAAAGGTTCATTCCTACGTGTCATCACTGTAGTAAGATTAGGCATATTTGCCCGAACTGTTTTCAGTTGAATAATTATGAGTCAAAAAGAGATTATTTTCGTTCTAGGGATAGTCATGATGAATTATTCAACATGTTGAGGGGTGTTATCACCTAGTTAAATGACTTGAAAAAGATTCGTACTTCTATTCCCAAAATGAAGAAAGTTTATGTTAAGAAGATTGATATTGTTCACCCATTGAGGGGGAGTGGTATTGACCTCACCTGTTTAGGTGAGCACATTGCATGCTTAGGACATACCTTGCTTATATTTATATATTTGTGTTGTCCTAGTGTCATAGGTTGTTAGGTGGCTGTCTTTGCAGTTTTTTTTTTTTTTAATTTTTTTTTTTGGTTTTGTTTTCTTTTAAACATTTTTCGTTTTGTGTGCATTTTAAAAAAAAAATTCAGAAGACAAAAATATTTTAATTTGATTATTTTTGTTTCTTCATTCTTTTTTCTTATGCACCTAGATAGTCCATTAAATTCTCATGTTAACTTTATAGATTTAATCCCTTGTGTCTTGAAATGTTCTTAATATGCATAAGATGAACTTTTGTTCAATGGACTTGTTCTTGTGGTTACCTAAAGCCTAAGCTTATGTGGTACATTTTGCCTATGCTATAACTCTTGTGCACATTTAAGCTTAAATTTTTTTTGGTAACCATATGAGGTTTATGACTAGTATTTTTTTCAAATTGACCATATACTAGTTGAACCGAGGGCTTAAAAATTCCTGCTTTCCTTTTTTTTTTTTTGGTAATAAGCACCAAAAGTTTAAAGACACTTTCTCGAAGAGAAAAATAAACAAAATAGTGAAACAAATAAAATCAAAAGATCATATTCCAAAAGGAATTTATTTCACTCTGTCAAACTTGTGCAATTGTTGTTTACAAAGAGGAAGGTGAAAACTTTGATAAGGTTTGTATTCAAAGTGATAAATTTACAATGAAACAATAAGCTGTTTATATACACAGCAGAAGCTTGACCTAATACTTGAACAACAAGGAAAATCTAGTTTACAACTCATACTAGGAGAATCTACAAATAATGCACAAGATCTTGTTCTTCCTTGCTGCACACTCATATGAATATTTCCTTCTTGGATACCCTAAAGTGTGAGCTGTAGTCTCCTCAAGAAACTTTCCATATTGGTTTTCCTTTAACACCCCCCGCAAGCTGATGGGTGGAGGAACCACTCTCAGCTTGGACTTAAGAGACAGGAACCATAAAGATGTAAGGCCCTTGGTAAACACATCTACAACTTGATCATTGGTGGAAATAAATTTGATAAGAACATCATGATTCATTACCTTCTCTCAAACAAAATGATAGTCCACCTCTATGTGTTTTGTCCAAGCATGAAACACTGGATTGGATGCGAGGGCTAAAGCACTCAGATTGTCACGCCATAGAACTGGGGGTACTTGGAGAAAGATGCCAATCTCTTTAAATAGCATTATAATCCAGAAGAGTTTAGTTGTGGTTAGGGAAAGAGCTCGATATTCAGCTTCAGTACTCGAGCGAGAGATCACAACTTGTTTCTTTGCACTCCAAGCAATAAGACAATCACCAAGAAATACATCAACCTTGTGGTGGACCTATGGTCATCAGGGCACCCTTCCCAATCTGAGTCACAAAAAGCATTGATCTGTAGGTTGCTCTTGGTGTAATACAAACCATGGTTTGGAGAACCATTGAGATATCTTAACACTTGTTTGTCTGCAACCCAGTGAGTTGAGGTAGGTGCATGCATGTGTTGACACAGCTAATTAACAGAATAAGCAATTTTTGGACGAGTAAGGGTACAATATTGTAGAGCACCTACAACCTGCCTATAAGTTGTGGGATCATTCAAAGGATCACCTGCATATCTGGATAATTTTGAACCAGACACACAAGGAGATTTAGATGGTTTGGAGTTAGCCATGTGTGTTTTTCGAAGTATCTTGAGAATGTACTTGGTTTGGTAGAGATGAAGACCAGAGGTAGTCCGAGTAAATTGAATGCCAAGAAAGAAATTCAAGGGTCCCAAGTCCTTGAGTGGAAATTCTTGCTGCAGTTTGAGAATAAGAGTAGAGGTGACAGTAAGGTGAGTACTAGTGATAATTATATCATCAACATAAACAAGCATGTACAGTTGAACAGAGCCATGTAAGTAAATAAACAGAGAAGTATCCACCAAAGACCACTTGAATCCAAGTTCCAATAGAAAATTAGATAGTCGAGTGAACCATGCTCAAGGAGTTTGCTTGAGACCATAGATGGCTTTGTGAAGTTTACATACTTGATCAGGGGATGTAGTCTTAACAAAACTAGGTGGTTGCTCCATATAGACCTCTTCTCCCAAAGAACCTTGCAGAAATGCATTGGATACATCAAGCTGTCGAATGGGCCAATCAAAATGAATAGTAAGAGCTAGAATGACTCTAATGGTAGAAGCCTTGATCACTGGACTAAAAGTCTCAGTGTAGTCTATGCCACTTTATTGGTCAACGCCCTTAGCTACTAGTCTAGCCTTGAACCTCTCGATACTTCCATCAGCCTTCCTCTTGATCTTAAACACCCATTTATTTCTAATAACATTGTGCATTTGGGGTCTAGGGCACAGGGTCCAAGTGCCATTTTGGATAAGGGCATTAAACTCTAATTGCATAGCAGCCTGCCATCTAGGATCTGAGGCAGCTTGTCTATAGGTCACTGGTTCACACTTAGGTAGTGTGGCTTGGTAAAGTTGAAAGTTAGGGTAGGACTTAAGGTGAAGGGAACCTGTTCTAGACCTAGTTGTCATAGGGTGAGCTGGTGGTTCAGGTTCAGGTAGGATGGGGGCTTGTGGTGAGTTTGGCTCCAGAGATGTTGATCGTGGTTGAGGTTCAGATGGGATGGGGGCTTGTGGGGAGTTTGGTTGAGAAGGGCAAGTCCAATTGATGACTCAACATGAGCTGCAATATGATCAGAAACAGTAGGCATAATATATGGAATTGAACAAGAAACAGGAAGGAACAAGGGAGCATCACCTTTTGCATTGATTTGGATTGGAGATGTGAGTTGGCTTGGTCCTTGGCAGGGAAGGATTGCTCATAAAAAATGACATGCTTGGACAAATAGGCTTTGTTAGTGATAAGATCTAAGCATTTATATCCACCAAAATTGTATCCTATAAAAATACATGGCTTGGACCTATATTCAAGTTTATGCAACCCATAGGGCCGAATAAGAGGATAACAAAGGCATCAAAACACCTTGAGTTTCTGATAGTCTGGCTCTCTATTGTAAAGTTTGAAATAGGGTGAATGATGTTGCAAAACAGGAGTAGGAAGCCTATTGATTATATACACATCCGTGAGAAAGGCATCAACCCAATATTTATTGGATAGGTGGGAATGAGCTAAAAGAGTAAGGGCTGTTTCAAGAATGTGTCTGAGTTTTCTTTCAGCCAAACCATTTTGTTGGGAGGTATAAGGACATGTTTTTCGATGGAGGATACCATGCTTTGTCAAGAAGGATTGAAATCGTAGGGAATTATACTCACGTCCTCCATCAGATTAAAGTTGGTTGATTTTAGAGGTGAATTGATTCTCTACTATAAGTTTGAATTTGACAAAGTGTTCAAAGACTTCAGATTTATTATGTAAGGGATAAAACCAAGTAAATCTAGAGAAATCATCAACAAAAATAACATGGTATTTGTAGCCACTAACAGATTGGATTGGTGATGTCCAAACCTCATAATGGATTAATTCAAGTGGTTGCTTAGATAGACGATTTGATGCTTGAAAAGGCTGTTGTTTACTCTTGCCAAGTTGACATGAAACGCAAGTAGAATTTTTATTAAAATCAAAACTTGAAACATGAAGAGATGTGTTTTAATAACACGGTTAACAATATCTAAAGAAGGGTATCCTAGCCTAAAGTGCCACATTAAAGAGGTGGTTTTTATTCCAAGCAAAGCAATAAACTTCTTGGTGTCTTTATGAGAGATCCTTCCAAGCTTCAAGGGGTATAGGCCATTCTCACTCCTCCCCTCCAAGAGTGTTGCATGGGTTAGTAGATCCTTGACAAAGTAATGAGAAGATGTTAGAATGAAATAGCAAAAATTGTCAAGACAAAATTTATGAATAGAAAGAAGATTGACAGAAGCTTGAGGACAATGTAAAATATTGTTAAGTTGAAGTGTAGTGTTAGGTGTAGAGAGGAGAGTGGAACTAGTGTTTTCTATAGCCAAACCAGTCCCATTGCCCACAGCTACTTCTTTTGTCTATTGGAAAGGCTGCTGAATTTGTAGATTCTTAAGCTGATTTGTGATATGAGCATTTGCACCACTATCTGCTATCCACTGCTGATCTTCATAGTTTGAATTGGTCTGTGCAACCATGGCAGCCAATTGTGCAGGGGGATTTTTGCCTTGAAAGGCATAATCCATTCTATGAAAACAATCTAAGGCACTATGGCTAGTTCTGCCATAGATTTGGCAAGGGGCTCTAGATCCCTATGAGACTGCTCCTGATGAGAAGATGATGAGTAAGGGCTGTACTGTCTGGGTTGGTAGTTGTTGCTCGGATTGGATTACCTTGTGAGGGTACGGATTGGTTTGACTAGTGCCTTTGTTGTACTGCTGGTTGGGGAAAGAGAAGTTGCCTCTTTGGTGTTGGCTGAAGCCTTTGTTGTATTGTGGAGGGCCACGGCCAAAAGGTCTAGGTGATGTGAAGTAATAACCTTGTCTTGAGGAGAAATTCTTGAAGGCATATAGGGTCTACCCTTGGAGAATTGGGATGGTATGGGATTATGTGCTGTGAGAGCATAAATGGATTGGTCTGGAACATGTGTATGGCGTTGTTGAAGTAGCATCTCATGGTTGAGGAGTTCATCTTGAAAATTTTCAAAACTGATTTTGTTTGCACGGGTGTGAAAGGAGTATGTGGTGATAAAGTGGGTGAATGAGGAGTTCAAGCCGTTGAGGATTGAGGAGATGATATCTTCCTCAGGTATAGGGTTACCTGCTGCACCAAGTTGATCTGCAAGGTTCTTCACAGCTTGAATGTAGTCAGAGCAGGACTTGGGTCCTTAAGACATGTTTTGAAGTTGTTTCTTGAGGTTGGCAATCCGAGACTTGGACTTGGAGGCAAATCTGGTTGCTAAGGCAGTCCATGCTTGATGAGAAGTATTAAGGCCACAGACTGTGGACAAGACTTTCTCTGAAAGAGAAGCAATAATGATGCTGAGCAAAAATTGATCCTTCTTGTTCCAGTTGGTGTAGTTTGGATTTGGTGATGTTTTGCCTTCTTCATCTGTAATGGATTGTGGAGGGCATGGTTCGAAACCATCCACAATAGCCATGAGTCATAGATGTGTAGAATGGGATTAATTTGGGTCACCTAGCTAGTATAATTGCCTAATTCAAGCTTAAGTAGGGAGTTTTGGGTGGTAGTAGGTGTAACAAAAACTGAGTTAACTGCTGCCATGGTATAGACAGTGCTGTAGATTCCAAGATACGATTATGGCGTTTGCCTAGAAGGCTCTGATACCATGAAAACTTTGATAAGGTTTGTATTCAAAGTGATAAATTTACAATGAAACAATAAGCTGTTTATATACACAGTAGAAGCTTGACCTAATACTTGAACAACAAGGAAAATCTAGTTTACAACTCATACTAGGAGAATCTACAAATAATGCACAAGATCTTGTTCTTCCTTGCTGCACACTCATATGAATATTTCCTTCTTGGATACCCTAAAGCGTGAGCTGTATTCTCCTCAAGAAACTTTCCATATTGGTTTTCCTTTAACATAAGGTATATAATGAGAATGGCTAGGCCCTAGTATGATAAGGTTTGACTTTTGATTTAATATACTTGTCAAAACCTTATGGTGGTGAAACCTTCTCCTCATTTTGTAAGTTAGTATGTTTTTTCACTAGATGGCTTACACACACAACACACAAGCATGGGTCGAATGGAATATTTTTCTTTGCTTGGGTTAAACAAAATGATGTTCTTGTCATTTCAAGTCTCATGTATATTTTGCATATTTGGAGCATGTTTGGGATATTCATTGCTGAATTTCATGAGTCTTTGATGTTGTATTTTGTGTGTTTTTCTTGACTTTTGAGAGGGAAAAATTTTGTGTCCGAAAAAGTTTCTTGTTGCCTATTATTTTCTTGATGCACTTACATTTTTTTTAGATTATCTGTGCACATGTTATCAGGTATTGCGCTTGGGGTTGAAAATTTTTGGTTTAAATTTTTTTTAAATTAATTATTTCAAAAATAAAATAAAATATTTTTTACGTCCGGACGATATCAATTACCCATCCGGACGGGACTGCCCAGGTATATATACCCGAAGCACACTCTTTCTTTCTTTTGCCAGTTTTGTGTTCTCCCTTCTCGGCAAAAAATTTTGGTTTCTTTTCCAAAATTTTTGGTTGTGGCTCTTGCTTATTTCTTTAAGCATTTTTCAATCTCTTACAACCTAAGGTATGATTTCTAAACTTCTATCTTATCTCATTCCATGTTTCTTAGAAGATTGTTTCTTAGGTTTTGAAAGTTGGATTGGAAAATGATTTTTTTTCTTTGATTGCTGTACTTGATGATCATGTGGTTGTGTAAATTTAAGTTGTTTATATGTATTTAGGCATGAGTTTTCAACTTGTTTGAATTTTTTTTCATGTCTAAATTTCCATGCACATCATATGTTCGATAAAATGCCTCAACAACTCTCTTGAGCCTTTTTGCTTTATTTCTTCTCTTGGATTGCTCTTGTTTAATGTCCTTGGTGTTTAGGTTGTGGTTGTGGACAATGATAGCCTGTTTCTCTCTTGATTATGCCATGCTTAATTTTCACAATCTTGCCTTATATGATGATACTTGTTATCATTTTTTTTCTTACTCCATGCTGTGTTTATATCTTTACATACTAACTTGGAGTTAAGAGTGTTATAGGTACCATGGCCGAGTCTTCAAGGAAGCGTACAAGGGCACAACAACCATACAATGACCGGTTCAAAACTAAAGGAATGATGAAGTTATACAATACCCAGTTCAAGAACAAGACAGTGTTGATGGAACGAAGTGTGGTTTGCACTGACTTCGTAAATGATTTTGGTTTCATCCCACAAATATTTGCCAACCGTGGGTGGATGTTTCTCATCCCAAATGAAACCACTCGAGCTTATGTGAGCATGGTTCGTGAGTTTTATACGAACTTAGAACCAACTGATCAGCACTCATTCACTACATATGTGCGATCTCATGCTTTCACGGTGGATGGTGATCTCATCCGAGCTGTCACTGGTATTCCCTTGGTGGAAGAATCAGAATATCCGTAAATGCCTGATGTCTTTCCATCTAAAGATACTATGATGGAAGTCTTTGTGGGAGGTCGTGTTCCCTACTGGCCAGTTCAGAATGCTTCCACACGCATTACTGATTTCTCCGCTCCCATGAGGATCCTTAGTCACATTGTGTCCTGCAACCTATGGCCTATCAGACATTATTCTGATTTTGGAGTTGATAGAGCTGCTTTCTTATATGCACTTGCCACTGAAGTGCCCATTAACTTTGCCCCTCACGCCATCCGGCTCATGCTTGCAGCTTTTGTTGATGGTAATCTTTCTCTTCCCTTTGGTGGTCTTATTACTCACATTTTTTCACATCTAGGGATCCAGCCAGAAGAAGGTGAGCTTGTTATCACCTCCACTGCATCATTTGATAAGAAAACCATTGCAAAATCATCCAGACAAGTTGAGCGCCATATTAGGAGACAAGCTGCAACCAGAAATCCAGACGTTGCAAGAGCATCCTCAAGTAGCACCACGCCCATCCCTCAAGATGCTGTGCCCATGATGCTTGAAAATTTTTCAGAATTATCCTCTCAAGTACAAGCTCTAGGTGAGAACATGGACAATCTACACATCTCACTCCAGGGAGAGATGGACAAGCTACGCACCTCACTCCAGGGAGAGATACAGAGTATCAAGGATTTTCTCAGACAGGGAGATTAGGAGTCGTTGTGGACGACAACCCTTTGACCTTTATGATAAAAAGGGGGGAGTAGTAGTATTTTGCTGGAGGGGAGTATAAGCAGTTGCTAAGGGGTAGACATTTTGCTTAGGGGGAGACATTTTATTTTTATGTATGTTGTTACTGTTGACTGTTGGGGCTATTATGTTTTGTTGGGGAGATTATGCCTATTGCATGTGGTTTTATGGTTTTATCACTGAAGTGCCAAATGGGGAGTTTGTTAGTTATTTTATTTAAAATAAGTAGTTGGCTATTTTTGGTGATCAAAACTTTGTAATCGCATTGATTTAGGTTCTCACATTTCTCGGAAAATGGTGCAGCAGCTGCATGGAATCGTAAAGTGCATGGGAACAAGGATCGTCCGGACGGACACATGGACCGTCCGGATGTGATGCAAGTTAAGAACTCTAGTACTAAAACCCGAGAAGCCTATCGGAAGGGTCCGATAAAGGAGAATTACGTTTTATGTTAATTAATTGTGAGCGTCATTGAGAAGCCTATAGGAAGGGTCCGATAAAGGAGAATCATGTTGAAGAAGATTGTGAGCAAGGAGACGAGTTTGAGGCTTGTCGATCTTACAGAGCCAAGGTCTTGCAAAGGGGTGTAAGTGTTCATAGTGTCTATAATCTCTAGATAATCTTTTGATAGTGATTTCCTGGGTTTGGTTGCCCCGGAGAGGTTTTACAATTAGAGAGTGCTCTAATTGGTTTCCTCTTTGTAACCAAAATATCTGTGTCTGC
Source organism: Carpinus fangiana (assembly GCA_006937295.1). Lineage (NCBI taxonomy): Eukaryota > Viridiplantae > Streptophyta > Magnoliopsida > Fagales > Betulaceae > Carpinus > Carpinus fangiana. The sequence goes on along the minus strand of CM017326.1, from coordinate 1,038,212 downwards.
TTCTTTATTGCTTTAGATATTTTGTTGATTTACTTGTTTATTGCTTCATAGATTTAATTCCGCATAAATTGTGATAAACAAGTACTTGGAGTCTGCATATCGTTTTACATCTTCAATAGCCTCTTCTTTTGGTGGCATATAGTCAGGATCTTGGAGATTGTCTACATGCACCATTTGCTACCTTAGTACTATCAATTCATTGAGACCAATCTGGAGAGAATATTCTTCCCTCATGGCCTTGGCCCGACTTCCCCTAAGACTTCCCACATGGCTTATATTCCGTTCTCTCTTAGGATCCCAATATTATAAATAAAGGTGCTATAGTGAAGCAAAAAAAATTCAATCCACTCTACTCAGAGTAATAGATGGCTAGGGAAAGTTTTGCTTATAGAAAAACTTTGTAAGCCCACATTTACAGTCATATTCAATCATTAAATAGAAGATTTAATGGAGGAACTATCTCCTCAATTGTTCGAAGATCTTGAAGTTTTTGATGAATTTCAAGGTTACCAACATGTTCTTCATGAACACTATGAAGATCATAAACATGTTCTTCAAATTCATAAAAAAACACGATAAACGTGAGGAAGATGGTATGAGTATTGACTCATACTATGAGTAGGCAAGTTTCCTAGAGCTTCAACCAGTTAGCCCCACACCATTGTAACTTGTAAGAACATATGTACAACTCCTACACCCCAATGTTTATGAGAGGTCGAAGTTACATGTAAGTAATCTAACTTAAACATTTTGAAAAATGCTTAACAGGTAAATATCACACAATATGCAAAAAAAAACAGATATTTATTAATACTCAAACAATCACCAAAATAAGTAAAATCGAACACAAGGATTTTTTGTGACGAAAATGAAACCTTTTAGAAAACGATCCAAAGCCTCCAACTTGTCTCCTCACTCACAATCTTCTTCAATGTGATTCTCTTTTACCAGATCATTTCGATAGACTTCTCAATTGAAGCACATAATCAAGCTAACAAGATCCTCTAAGAGGAACAACTAGGCTCACAACAATCTTCTGTCTAAGCATAGCCTCTCACAAACTCTCTAGGGTGAAAATTCATACATCTCAAGTTCTATAAGGATGTATGTATATCATATACAAAACCCTAGACTTGGGCCCACATAAAATACACTTTTTGGGCATGAAACATACAGGGTGTCCAAACAGGGTAAGTGCCCGTCCGAACAGCAACTTGTGGAGATTCTTTTGGCGAGTTTCGAGAAACCCCATCCAGGCGGCCACTGCATTGGAATGACCATTATACCCCTAGTTTAGACATTAGTGTATTTTAAACTAGAACTAGGACAAACTTAAAGTATATTCTTAAATATCGAGTTCGTGAAGCCTCAGGAGGACTTCGTGGAGGAAACCTAGCCTACAACCCAAGTAAGTAAATTGACACTGATACTTGATATTATTTTCTTTCCGCATATGTAACATGATTATTTCATGTATCAAACAACATGTTTATTATCCTTAAGGGATAGTTCAATCAGCTAGAAATCACGTCTTATAAAGGAAATGTCACTAGATCGAATCTTCCTCTCCCTTCCCTACCGTTGTGTGGGCATGTAAAAAAAAAAAAAAAACATGTTTACGAGTCACATGAAATACAGTTTAGATATATTAATTAATTGTTTAAGTTTATCATTTCCAATCGACTTAACTTGTGGGATACGAGGTGATCTGACATTGTTTTTTGCTATCAAAAAGTTTGAAAATATTAACAAACAACTCAAAATGTAAATATAGCCCAATCATAACACTTTTCTAAATAAAAACAAAAAAGCACCCTTGATCTGGACAGACATTATTTAGTAAAAGTACTAAAATAGGAGTATTGATGACGCTTACATCGATCTGCATGTGTCTTTCAATATGATCAAACTTCCAAGCGAAATTAACCTCAAATTTTTTAGGATAAAATAAGATTGGTACTCAAGCATTTTATTTCATAACAAAAACAAATTGCTGATTCTGCAGTATACATACTAGCTTGCAACGCTTAAACTTTCTTCTTAAGAGTTTAGGGTAAACTTTCTTATTAACTAAAGGTATTTTCCTAAATTTCGAGCTTCGGAAGGCCTTCGTGGAGGAATCCTACTATCTAAGTAAATTGACACTGATACTTAATATTATTTTTTTTCATCATAACATGATTATTTCATGTATAAAACAACATATTTAGTGTCCCCAAGAAATAGTGCAATCAACTGGAGACCACACTTTATGAAGTGGAGGCCACTAGATTCAATCCTCCCCCTCCCTTCCATTCCTTTATGTGGACATGTAAAAAAAAATTGTTTACAAGTCACAAGAAATACATTTTAGATTAATGTAAACTCTATTTTGTGAAAATAAGTAATGAGTTAGCATAATATTAGACCAAAAATCTTAAGTTCGAATATTAATTAATTGATTAAATTTATGATTTCATATCGGCTTAACTTTTTGGATACGAGATGATTTGACTTTTTTTTTTTCTCTTCCTAAAATTAAAGTTCAAAGACATTAATAAATAACTCAAAACATAAAGTATAGCTCCACAAATTGTTATTATATTCAATGTCCAATCATAACACTTTTTCAAATAAAAAACAAAAAAGCACTCTTGTTCAGGACAAAAAAATAGGACTATTGATGACGTTTACATTTGAATGTGTCCTTTGAATATGATCAAACTTCCAAGCATATATAATTAGCAACTTAAACTTGCTTCTTAAGAGTTGTGATGGTGCAAGCAGGAGGATTCTGGTGGCCACCGATGAGGGGATTGTTGACATTAACACATCGGGAAGTAGCAGGGCCATCTTTTCCGTTGTATTTGAGGTCTATGTCACGAAGCTCCACATTCTTACATGGTAGTGTCTTACTGCAAATGATCTCCACAGCTTCTTTAGTCCGAGAAGTTCCTCTTATGTTCTTGAAGACAACTTTGCTGATCTTGACATTAGAAGGAAGCTAAAAGATAACCAAGAAAAGATCACCGAAAATATGGTATTAGTGACATTTCTTTACCTTGAAAATGAAACTATAATTAGGGACTATAATTTTCAACATGCCCACAATTAAGAACTTAGCAGGATAAGGTTGAACGGTCTAAGTCATTTAATTAAATTGGTCGATTTAAGCTTAACCTATATAGTTTGATACCCGTATATACTTCGACACGACTTGAACTCAACATGAGACACATATAAAGGTTAGCAATTTCTGACATGACTTGTGAATCCAATAGAAAATTAGAAGGTTTAAGTTGAGGGTTTAACTCGTTTAATTAAAATGGTTGAGTAAATGTTGCCTTATATAGTCTTATACTCATGCATCAATAAGATTCGTACCCACACATGAACACAAATTGCCACCCACAACTTTACTAACATGAAACCTAATCAATGTGATATTGAATACGAACCTGTGATTTGCATTGATTCCATGGGCAGTAACCTTGGTTTATGAAGATAGGATTGTCGACGTTATTCATGATAATGTTCTCAAAACGCATATTAGTGGCATTACCAGGATAAGATTGAGGCCATGTTTTGATTCTCACACCAGTTTGTGTGTTTGTGAGAGTGCAGCCAATAACTCTTATCCCAGACACAGGCTGCTCATTCTGGTACTTACCAAGACTTCCTACGCTGATACCATGGCCAGGTCCACAAATGACTCCCTTGATAAGTATATCCCGAGAGCCGTCACCGAGGGAGATACAATCATCACCGGTTGAAATCTTTGAATCAATCACCTTAATATTGGTTGAACGCCCAATGTGAATTCCATCTGTGTTGGGGCTGTTATGAGGTGCTATGATGGTAACATGGTCAAATGTAAGATTTTGGGACCCAAAGACATTGATGTGGAATTGTTTGCTATTGACTGATGTTATGTCTCGAACTATTGAATTGGTGACGAAGTCGAACCTAAGGCTCTGTAGATTTTGGAAAGCATAATTAGCACCATAAAATTGGCATTCATTTTGGGTAATGCTTAAACAAATAGTGGCAATTGTACACTAATAATGTTTGCTTTGAAACTGGGTTGGACAAAATTCCTTGGACATAATCTATTAATAGACCTTGAGATCCTTAAAACATGCCGTAGATTTCCTGTAACCTAATTTAAAGGAAAACTTTATTTATTGGACATACATAAGGTAAAGTTAAACTTACAATGGGAAGACGGACGCAATAGCTATTTTTCGAACAACCACTTCTACCCCAAGCAGTTTGTCCCTGGCCATCAAATTCTCCCTTGCCCGACACAGTTAAGTGGTTGATTTTTCCAAAACTGATCCAACAATCCCCCTTGAAGTATTTTGGGTCTCCTGGGGATTGTATGCTGCCTAGAACATTAAATTCTATAGGACCCTTGCATGGGCCAAGAAAATTTACTGTGCCCACCCTGTATGTTGCTGCTGGAACTAAAACTTTACTCGAGCCTTGATATGCACATGCATCATTCCAAGCTCTTGTCACAGCCTAAAAACAAAATGAATGATGAAAGTGATTCTTAGCAAGCAATTATGATAAAAATATTTGGAAAATGAAACATCATGAGGTAAATAATGCTCCCCCAACATATATTTACATGATCATGAGAGGAATGGCATTTTGCATGCATACCTTGGTGATATCACTATTAGGCTTTGCTCCATAATTTCTCACATCAAAGACACGAGTTGCATTGGCAGTGGATACTAATATTAATAGCAATGATATTGTCGCAACATTCGATTCTAAACCCATATTTACACTTATGTTCTTCTGAATTTTCTCAGGTAAATATTGGGTCTAGAAGAATGGTGAATATCCTGTTTTGTTTTGAGCAATTTATAATGCAATTCACAGAAGCTCAGCACCACAAAAATTTCTAAGCAATTGCTACCCATCATTATGCAATGTCTATAAGTGGTTGTAAGATTTTTGCTTTTATTTAATTAATTTTTTTTCTTCCTATTATTAGTCTTCTCGCATTCTTTTCATCCTTTTAGTGGTAAGTAAAATAAAGGCTAGGGAAACTTCAATTGCATCTCCCGAAATATAAGCAGTTTTTCAATCATTACCTTGAAGTTACAAATTTGTAATGTTCGGTTTCCTAAGTTTCAGCCCTTTGAATTTCAAATATATTTTTGTTAAAAATACCAATGTTAGCCACTTACTAGAGTGGAATGACAATCATTTAGTGGATTTAATTGTAAATAATAGTAACTAATGACAAATCATGAGATGACAAAAGGTAGACCACTCCTTTTTGGAGGAGTTATGGTTGGCCTCATCGACCATTTTTTTTTTTAAAAAAAAAAATTGGCCACATCGACTTGAATGGGATCATTGGATTTAATTTTAAACAATAGTAACCAATAAAAAATAATGAAATTAAAAAAGGTAGACCACTCCTTTTTGGAGAAGGAGTTATGCTTGGCCCCCATTGACTTGAAGGGTCAATGCATCCACGTCAACAATCTCTTCCTTGACTTGAAACCTATCAAGTCTATCAACAATACAAATCTCTTTCAGATGCCTCTGCCTCATCTCCTAATGAAAATCACAATCCACAAGTGTCACTCAAGTTCAAGAACCTTTTGAACTTGAGCATAAGACCTGGTTTAGATAGGCCACCATGCTTCCCAACTAGTCCTATTTGCACACAACATTCTCTGATGACTTCTTCTACCTTTAGACACATTTGCACTATTTAGCCATATATATTTCCCTTAAGCAATTATGTTGATTCTCAAGCTTTACCTTTCTATAGTGAGTTCACCTCTTTTGGCATATTATTCTGAATAGACGATGAGTCTCCACTACCACATCAAAGCTTTCTATAGTGACTCTACCTATTTTGGCATATCATTCTGAATAGAAGATGAGTCTCCACAACTACATGTGAGAGCATAAAAAACCATGTCTTCAAATCCATACATCTCTAGTGCTTTTCGATCACATTTCTTTTTGCCTCTTGTTAAATCATAAGGCTCTTCTTGGTGCAGTGGGTTTCTTAAAGATTCTTCATCATCATATATGTCAATGAGTGGATGCTAATAAACAACTTCCACCTCCATGACCTGTTTTCCTTTGTGGCTTTCAGTCAATGCTTCATCCTCACATTTTCATAACATATAGCCCCCCATCAAACACCACGTCTTTGCTAAAAATATTCTTCTTTGAGATTAGATCGGATATCCTATAGCCTTTAACACTAGATTCCAAACAAAGACAAATACACTATATTGACTTTGAATCTAATTTTGACCACTCTCCATTTTGCACGTGAGCGTATGTCGGATAACCAAATATTCTTAATATAGAATAATCAACCAGTTTACATGATCATACTTCCATTGGAACCTTGAAATTAATTGATGTGGATGGAGATCGTTTAGTGATGAATCATGCATAATTAACTAACTTAGCGCATAAACTCTTTGACAATCTTGCATTTAACCTCATACGTTTTGTCTTTTCGACCACTGTTATGTTCGCCCTTTTAACAACTCTGTTCGATCTATTGTGGAGTCCGTCTAACTGTGAGGCGATGAGTAATGCCTTATGTTTTGCAGAATTCCAAGAATGTAGTGTCCTTGTACTCGAAACCATTATCAGATCCCAGATACTTCACTTTTCTTCTAGTTTAACTTTTCACTTATGCCTTTCGCTGCTTGAAGATGGTGAAAACCTCTAACTAGTGATTCATAAAACAAATCTATACTTTTCCTGAAAAATCATTAATAAAACTAACAAAATAATGTGCACCTTCGTTTGACAGTACCACCACTGGTCTCCAAACATGTGAGTTGAACATAGTTGAGAGCACCCTTGCTTGTATGAGATGTCACCTTAAAGCTAACTCTTTCGTTGCTTCCCATACACACAATACTTGTAGAAACCCAATTTACATGACTTCGCACCTTTCGAAAAATTCATTTTGTGAAGCTCAAACATACTTCGATTAGCTAAGTGACCAAGTTGCATATGCCACAAAACAACATTATCATTATTTGGTTTTGCCGAGTTGGACATTGTAGCTCCACCTGTAATTGTGTCATTGAGTAACTTATACAAATTGCCCATTTTCTTACGCTTTCATTATCACCATAGCACCTTTAAGTTATTTTCATAACCATATTTGGCTTAATAGCGATACCTCCAAAGAATCAAATGTGCCAAATTAATGGAATCAAATTTTTCTTAAGGTCTAGAATATATCTGACATTAGTGAGTATCTTAACAACCCTATGACGAGGAGAGAGAGAGAGGGGAACACCCGAGTAATGATATAAATTGTGATGTGTCTTTTAAAATTACCATTAAATTTGATATAATCATTATTGAATTTTGATCTATTAGTGATTGTAAAAGCTACATCTTAGTTGGAAGGACTCAAGGAGAACTCTTGTCCTCCTTAATTATATCATTACTCAGAACACCCAATTGTAATTTGTCTTGTTTGGTAGATTATTTAATTAGCCCCTTCACTTGGTCTAATGAGCCTGGAACAATAGGACCCCATGTAGCACTCTCAATTTGACGTTTGGTGGTATTAAAATGTATTATGATATAATTTTTTTTTTTTTTTGTTGACATGTCCGCACAAGAAGGGGGAAGGAGATTCGAACTAGTGACCCACACACTTCATTTAACATTATATCATAATGTTAAATGATCACAAATGTCAAATGATAAGGTGATTTGGACCCTAGAAACCATTCAGCAAAAAAGAGAAGGGTTATTGGTCTTGTTTGTTAACGACTTTATTTTATGTTCTCAAGATATTAACAAATAATATTAGTCATGCACCACATAGAAAATTGTTTTTTCACAAAAAAGAAAAAAGAAAAAAAGGGTAAATATATAATAACACCTTGGGTCAGCCCTTCAGAAATTTTAAATGCTTAAGTTTTTTTTTTTTTTTCCAAATATTTACTCCCTGTGTCATTTAAAACTACAATAAAATCTCTACCGTTACTTTTTTTCTAACAGCCGTTAACTGGGATAAAATGCACTGTTTTGATTTGATTAAAATATTAATTTTTTAATTTTAATTTTAAATTTTTAAATCTAAAAATTAAAAATAAAAAAAAATAAAAAAAAAATGAACAGGAATAGGGGTGGCCATTTGGCTCTAGGGGGTGGCCGAACCACCCCTATGGCCGGCCACCCCCGAGGCCAAACGGCCACCCTTGGTACCACCCAAAACCTCTCTTTTTCTCTCTTATTTTATTTTATTATTATTATTTTTTTGTTCTTTTCTTACAGAGATCAGATACAAAGATCTCTGTTTTTGGTATCCTCTGCTTCGTTTTCTCATCCTCTCATTAAATTCAAAGACAAAAACAAGTTTTTCATAGCAAGAAAAAAAAAAAGAAAAAAGAAAAAAGAGAAAAAGAGAGGTTTGGGTGGTACCAGGGGTGGCCGTTTGGCTCTAGGGGGTGGCCGAACCACCCCCAAGGCCTTGGGCCCTAGAGCCAAACGGCCACCCCTTTCCTTTCCCTTTTTTTTTAATTTTTTTTTTTTTCAATGAACCAAAATGAAAACACAAATAATTTCGAAACACACTATAAATTCTTCATCCAACTCAATCCAACGAGAAACCCAATAAACCTAGCAAATAATATGATTTTAGATAAGGAAACAGAGAAACACAAAGATAAGAGCATAATTTTTTTTTTTTTTAAAAAAAGGGACAGGAATAGGGGTGGCCGTTTGGCCCTAAGGGGTGGCCGAACCACCCCCTAGAGCCACGGCCACCCCTATTCCTGTTTGGTTTTTTTTTTTTTTTTTAAAAAAAAAAAATTTAGATTTAAACATTTAAAAAATTAATATTTTAATCAAATCAAAACGGTGCGTTTTATCCCAGTTAACGGCTGTTAGAAAAAAAAGTAATGGCAGTGATTTTATTGTAGTTTTAAATGACTCAGGGAATAAATATTCGAAAAAAAAACTTAATCATTTAAAAATTCTCAACGGTTGACCAAAGTGTTATTATATATTTACTAAAAAAAAAACCATCGTTAGGGACTGACCCAATTTAGGATAAAGCATCCCAAAACACAATTTTCGGTTTTACTACAACGAAAACGACTAAAATATGAGTATATTAATGACGTTTAATTACATCTGTATCTGCCTGTCTCTTTTCAATGTGATCAAATTTCCAGGCATAACCTTAATTCCTGTAAACTAAAGTATCTCTTGGGGCACTTTATTTAATAGCTCAGAAAATGAAAGGTACTTTATTTCTTGTCTACGCAAACTAGCCAGCAACTTAACCTTTCTTGTTAATTGAGAGTTTTAATGGTGCAAGCAGGACGATTCTGGTGGCCACCGATGATGGGATTTAAAATAATTCAAAGAGAAAAACAATATTGAGTCAAAGATACTTTGTATTCGATGATCCTCAATTGTAATGTACATCAGAATTTATACTTTGTTTACATTGATATTCAAATGGAAATAACACCTATACTAAGTAAGTATACAAAGCAGTAATTGCAATTACATGAGAGAATAAACTTATACAATATGAGATTATATATGCTGGAGCAATCCTTTCCTTGTGAGTGAGTATTCACATATGTCTTAGAGATTCAATCTCTGCTGTTCTCTGCTGTCCTTTGCTGTAGTGTCGACAGAAATAAATGCTGAAGATACAGAATCATATGCAGACTTGGTTGCTACGGGATCCTTGTCTTGATGAGGAAGATTAGTGCATGTAGGAAAGGATGAGGTGGCAACATCATGTAGCTGCACTTGGTGCACAACTGGTTGCACTTGTGACATAGCAGCATCATGTTAGATGGCAACATCATGTAGCTGCACTTGGTGCACAACTGGTTGCACTTGTGACATAGCAGCATTATGTAATCTAACATTCCCCCGCAAGCTAATAGGTGGGGAACACACCCTTAGCTTGTCACAAAGAAAAAGAAACCTTGAAGTAGTAAGCCCCTTAGTGAAAATGTCTGCAATCTGATTAATAGTGGGCAGATAACGTGTGATCACATCCTTATTGACCACCTTCTCACGAATGAAGTGGTAATCCACTTCAATATGTTTGGTACGAGCATGGTAAACTTGGAAGCCAAAGCTATGGCTCCAAGATTATCACACCAGAGAGTGGGAGGAGTATGAAGATAGAGTCCCAATTCTCTGAAAAGCATGCGCAACCAACAAAGTTCAGTTGTGGCAAAAGCTAATGACCTATATTCAGCTTCTGTGCTAGACTTGGAGACCACTGGTTGCTTCTTAGCACACCAGCTAAAAAGACAAGGGCCAAGAAAGAGAGCAAAGCCTGTAGTTGATCTCCTATCATCTGGATTTCCTGCCCAATCAGAGTCACTATAAGCATTAAAGTGAAGGGATCCCTTTCCAAATTGTAAGCCATGATTGATGGATCCTTTGAGGTAGCGGAGGACTCTCTTGGTAGCAGTCCAATGAATGGTAGTAGGAGAATATAGGAATTGGCAAAGCTGGTTGACTGCAAAGGAGATGTCTGGTCTGGTAAGGGTGCAATACTGTAAAGCACCCACCAAATGCCTGTATTCAGAAGCATTCTCAAATGGATCACCTGAATGTTGGGAGAGTTGGGAACCTGCTGGAAGTGGTGACTTAGCTAGTTTAGCCCCTGCCATGTGGACACGATCAAGGAGGTCTGAAATGTACTTTGTCTGAGAAAGATGAAGACCTCCTGACATAGGCTGTACATGAATGCCCAAGAAATAGTGCAAAGGACCAAGGTCTTTCATGGCAAATGATTGTTGGAGACAAGTAATTAGTGCTGTAATGGCTGAGGCAGAATTTCCAGTGACAATAATATCATCAACGCAAATTAACATAAAGAGATGCATATCTGACCTGTGAAGTATAAACAGGGAGTAATCAACCTTGGATTCAATAAAACCAAGACCAAGAAGGGTAGTAGAGAGCTTTGTAAACCAGGCTCTGGGAGCCTGCTTCAAACCATAGATAGACTTCTGTAATTTGCAAACATAGCTAGGGAAATTGTTGTCAACAAAGCTAGGGGGCTGTTCCATAAAGAGCTCTTCTTGCAAAGTGCCATGGAGAAAGGCATTAGAGACATCCAGTTGTCTTGTGGGCCACTAGAAGTGTACTGCTACTGTAAGAATGGCTCTAATGGTGTTGGATTTCACCACAGGACTGAAGGTGTTTGTGTAGTCAATGCCATCAAGTTGTTGAAACCCCTTAGCAACTAGTCGAGCCTTAAATCTGTCAAGGGTACCATCAACTTTTTGTTTCACTTTAAAAACCCATTTATTGGTGATGACATTTTTGTGAGGTGGTCTAGGACAAAGAATCCAGGTGTGATTGGCTTGGAGAGCAAAAAATTCCTCTTGCATGGCTTTCTACCATTGAGAAGATTGAGCAGCTTGAGAGTACCTAGTGGGAGTAGGTGGTAATGCAGAGAGATTGACATGGGAATGAAGAGCCATTAACGGGTGTTTGGTAGAGTAATAGAGTTTTTAGTTGGGAAATGATTTCGGTCTTCGAGTACCAGCCTGAAGTCTAGTGGTCATAGGATGATGAGATGGAGCAAGTTCAAGGAGAATGGGAATAGGAAAAGGTTATGAAGGGATCATAGTAGCTGAAGGCAGGGTATGAGAGAGAGATGCAAGGGAGAGTATTTGAGTTTTTGCAAAGGAATGCTCAGGAGAGGAAGGAATATGACTGGATGAAGGTTCAGGAAATGTAAGTGAGGGTTCAGGAGAAGTTAAAGAGTGTGCAGCAGTAATAGGTGACATGTTAGGTTCTGGTGTAATAGAGTTGATAAGTATAGTTGCAGGATGACTTACCTTGGAAGGAGTAGAAGCATTTGCAGAAGGCTGAGGCATGGTGGATATCCAATCTTGAGCTGGAAAGGTGTTTTCATCAAAGATAACATGGCGGCTGACAATGATCTTTGAGGAGATAGGATCATAGCATCTGTAGCCTCTATAATTAGAACAATAGCCTAGAAAAATGCACTTTTGAGATCTATACATCAATTTATGATTATTGTAGGGTCTGAGAAGTGGGTAGCAAGCACAGCCAAATACTTTTAGAATTGTGTAGTCTGGTTCTTTGTGAAGGAGTTTGGCATAAGGATTCTTATGTTGGAGGACACTAGTAGGCAATCGATTGATGAGATAAACTGTTGTGTTGAAGGCATCAGTCCAATAAGGTAAGGGAAGCTTAGAGTGAGCTAGGAGGGCTAATCCTATTTCAACAATATGCCTATGCTTCCTTTCTGCAAGTCCATTTTGTGTAGCAGTGTAAGGGCATGAAATCCTATGTAATATGCCATTGGTTGTGAGAAACTGTTTAAACTGATTGGATGTGAATTCCCCTCCTCTATCAGATTGAAAATGTTTTATTTTCTTGGATAATAAGTTCTCAGCTAGACATTTAAACTTAACAAAGCATTCAAAAGTTTCTGATTTATGATGTAAAGGGTAAATCCAAGAAAATATGGAATAATTGTCAATAAAAACAACATAACATCGATATCCATTGATTGAAGGAACAGGGGAACTCCATACATCAGAGTGGATAATTTCTAAAGGTTCCACTATTACATTAGGAGAAGAAGAAAAAGGGAGACACTTGGACTTAGCAACTTGACAGGATTCACAGAGAGACTCAAGTGAGGACGAGCCAACAATGGAAATCTTTGCAAGTTGCTTAACCTTATTGAGTATAGGAGGTGCAGGATGCCCTAACTGGCTGTGGCATATTTTAGAGGAAGCAGAAACACCAAGGAATGCAGCAAACTTTCTGACTTTATTGGTAGACTTGGATAGGAAGATTGGATATAGACCATACCTACTTTACCCTTGCAAAAGAGTCTGTCCCGTGAGGTTGTCCTTCACAAAAAAATGAGAATCTGTTAGGATGAACCAACATTTGTTATCAACACAAAATTTATGAATTGAGAGTAGGTTTGCTGCTGCAGTTGGGCAGTGAAGGATATTGTTTAATTTGAAAGGCTGTTTGAAAGGGAATTTGGAGTTGTAAAGCATAGAAGATCCTATACTTGAGATAGACAAACCTGTTCCATTACCTACAACAACCTCATCATCACCTTTAAAGGGTTCTTGGAGTGTCAAATTGCCTAAAGCAGCCATGACATGATTGTTGGCTCCACTATCTGCATTCCATGGATCCTCTTTATTCTAGTCAGCAGCAGGAGAATGATTTCTAGCTACTAAGGCAGCCAAATGAGAAGGTGGATTCTTGCCTTGATATGAGTAGTCCATTCTGTGAAAGCAGTCCAAGGCTTGGTGGCCAGGCTTTCCACAGATTTGACAAGGTACTCTGTTGAAGGAAGAAAAATTAGGAGGTGCACCAAGGATCGATTTTGAGAATTGATTACCTCCAATCTTCCTAGGATAAGACTTATAGTTGTTTCTCGGATAGCTTCTTGAGGAATTAGACTGATAGTGATTCTTGGAATAGCCTCCTGACTTGCCTTTGTGAAAATTCTCAGTTTGAGGTTTTGGTGCCTGAGAGTAAAGAGCAAAATTACCAGACTCGGTGGCTAGCTGTTGCTGTTGTTTGTGGTTCCCCTGCAGCTGTTCATGGTTGAGTAGTTTTATCTGAAACTCTTCAAATGTCATGGATGTGGTGAGAGTAGTGAAGTTGAATAATGTGATGAATGTGGTGTAGTCAGAATTCAGGCCTCCAAGAACGTAGGAGATCAGGTCCTCATCTTCTACAGATTGGCCTGCTGCAGCAAGTAAGCCTGATACTGACTTGATTTCATTTAGAAAGGCAGAGCATGATTGAGAGCACTGGTTGAGTGTTTGTAGTTGTCTTTTTAGGTAGCAGATATTGGCCTTGGATTGTGAAGCATATCTAGTAGCCAGAGTGGTCCAAACTTGTCTAGCCGTTTTTAATCCATAGAGAGAAGATAGGACACGGTCTGACAGAGTGGTATTGAACCAGCTGAGAAGGCATTGATCCTTCTTTTGCCAAAGTGAGTAATCTGGATTGATCGTAGAGGATACTTTACCAGTTTCATCAGTGACATATTTGGGAGGACATGGCTCACTTCCATAAACAAAACCCATGAGTTCATGAGCATTAAGAATTGGTGTAAAGTGGGAAACCCAATTTAGGTAATCAGTGGGGCTGTCAAGTTTGGTGGAAATATGTTGAGTGATGCTGGGTAGAGAGAAGGTGGGAATGGAGGAAGAAGATGAAGCAGCCATAGAAGTAGTGTTTGGATCGAAGGAGTTATCCTAAGAGCTCTGATACCATAAAATAATTCAAAGAGAAAAACAATATTGAGTCAAAGATACTTTGTATTCGATGATCCTCAATTGTAATGTACATCAGAATTTATACTTTGTTTACATTGATATTCAAATGGAAATAACACCTATACTAAGTAAGTATACAAAGCAGTAATTGCAATTACATGAGAGAATAAACTTATACAATATGAGATTATATATGCTGAAGCAATCCTTTCCTTGTGAGTGAGTATTCACATATGTCTTAGAGATTCAATCTCTGATGTCCTCTGTTGTCCTTTGCTGTAGTGTCCACATAAATAAATGCTGAAGATACAGAATCATATGCATACTTGGTTGCTACGGGATCCTTGTCTTGATGAGGAAGATTAGTGCATGTAGAAAAGGATGAGGTGGCAACATCATGTAGCTGCACTTGGTGCACAGCTGGTTGCACTTGTGACATAGCAGCATCATGTTAGATGGCAACATCATGTAGCTGCACTTGGTGCACAGCTGGTTGCACTTGTGACATAGCATCATCATGTAATCTAACAGACATTAACACATAGGGACGTAGTAGAGCCGCGATCTATTCCATTGTATCTGAGGTCTATGCCACGAAGCTCCACATTCTGGCATGGTAGTGCCTTACTGCAAATAATTTGGATAGCGTCTTTAGTCCGAGAAGTGCCTCTTATGTTCTTGAAGGTAACCTTGCTAATCTTGATCTTAGAAGGATTCTTTAAAAATCCAAAAAAAAAAAAAAAAATCACCAAAGGTTGGTATCAATGATATTATTTCTTTACCTTGAAAACTAAGCTACAATTAAGATTGTCAATTTTTGAAATGACTCATAAACCCAACACAACCTCTAAGTTTGACATAAACCCATCAAGAAATTAACCAGTTATGGTTAAAGGGTAGTGTGACACGTTTGAATAAATGAGTCGAGTTATAGTTGACGAGTCTTATAATTATATTTTGGCGTGACTCGAACACAGCACATAAACACAAATTGACACCCATAGCTATATAACATGAAACTTGATCAGGGTGATGTTGTAGGTACCTGTGATTTGCACTGATTCCATGGGCAATACCCTTGGTCTATGAGGATTGGAGTGTCGACGTTTCTCATGATAATGTTCTCAAAATGAATATTAGAGGCAGAGCCAAGATACAAATCAAGCCATGTTTTGATTCTCACGCCCGTCTGTGTGTTTGTAAGAGTGCAGCCAATAACTTGAACCCCAGATACAGGTTGTTCATTCTGGTACTTACCAAGACTTCCTATGCTAATTCCATGACCAGGTCCACAATTTACTCCCTGGATAAGTATATCCCGACTGCCATCACTGAGGGAAATGCAATCATCACCAGTTGAAATATTTGAATTAATCACATTAATCTTGGTTGATCGTCCAATGTGAATCCCATCAGTATTCGGGCTATTTTTAGGTGCTTTGATGATAACATGGTCGAATGTAAGATTTTGGCACCCAAAGACATTGATGTGGAATTGTTTGCTGTTATATGATGTTATGTCTTGAACTATTGAATTGGTGACAAAGTCGAATCTGAGGCTCTATTGATTTATGAAAGCATAAGCACCACAAAATTGTCATTCCTTAATTAGATAACGTGTAAACGAACAGCGGCAATTGTATATGGATAAAGTTTTTCTCCAAATTAGGTTGAAGACAATTCTTTCAACTTAGTCTGACTATCATTCTAAACACAAATGTCAGCTTAATAGATTGGTTTGAATTGAAGAAAAACTTTATGCATCGTACACAACTAAGGTAGAATTAAACTTACAATGGGAAGATGGATGCAATAACTATTTTTCGAACAACCACTTCTACCCCAAGCAGTTCCTCCTTGGCCGTCAAAATTTCCAGTGCCTAATACAGTTAAATGGTCGACATGTTCAAAACCGATCCAACAATCCCCCTTGAAGTATTTGGGGTCTCCTGGAGAATGTATGCTTCCTAGAACATTAAACTCTATAGGACCCTTGCAAGGGCCAAGAAAGTTTACTGTGCCCACCCTATAGATTGTTCTTGGAACCACAACTTTACTCGAACCTGGATATGCACATGCATCTTTCCAAGCTTGTGTCACAGCCTAAAGACAAAATGAATGATGAAATTGTGATTTTTAGCAAGCAATATTTCTGAGAACATATTCAATTTACATCATAATTAAGGAGAATGGAATTGTGCATGCATACCTTTGTGATATCAATATTAGGCTTTGCTCCATAATTTCTCACATCAAAGACTTTGGTTTGGGCATTAATGGTAGTGGAAGTTAACAATATTAATAGCAACGATATTGCCGCAACATTCAATTCTAAACCCATATTTACACTTCTTTTCTTCTTAATTTGCTTAGTGTAAATGTTGGATTTAGAAGAATGATGAATATTCCCATTTTGTTTTGATCCATTTATAGTGCAACGCAAAAGCTTAGCACCATTAAAATTTGTAACTAATTTCTACCCGTCATTGTGCAGTTTCTTTGAGAGTCTAGTTGTAAGATTTTAGTTTTAATTGAATTTTTTTTCCTATTATTAGTCTTCTCTTGCATGCTTCCTCCCATTAATAATAGTCGAGTAATTCTAGAAGTATTTCCTCTTATGTCACTCTTATATCCCTCCAAGAATGTTGTGGCTTTTAAAATTAATATTTGATCAAAATCCAATAATAATCAATCACAAGTTTAATGGTGATTTTAAGAGCCACATAATTCTTAGAATGACACAAGAGTAACACAAAATATGTTTTCCTAATTTTTTTTTTTTAAAAATGTGTACGGACATTTGTCCTTAAATTATTTTCTTGTTGAGAGAATATTAATCTAAAAGGCTATCTCTTTATTGAGAGAATGTTCATATTTTTACCCTTAGAACATGGCTAACTAGGGAATTTTTAAACAAACTAAAGATATACAATTATGCAAAGCAGCTTACCAACAGGTCCGAGCTCAGCTCGGATAAACTTAATTTGACCTCGGTTTATTAATTAATAAATGAGCTTCATTAATTACAGTGCTGAAATGGTACGCTTATAATCTCAGTTAATGATTGTCAACACAGATCGTATAAGCTCAACTCTACTCATTAGGTATATATTATAATAAAAAATAAGTATGTATATTAATTATTAAGTAATAAGTATTTTTGTGATAACAATGAATTCTGAGTATCATTTAAACATTTCTCCTTGCTTTGAGGATGGATTGTATTCTTCCTACTCTTCTTCATCCCATTCTCCTAATGGTCGATCTGTACCTTGTTTAGATAAATAGAGCCCCCATGCGGCCTTGCTCCAATTGTAGAGCCCCCATCAAATGAAATAGCTAGGTTCTTCAACTTTTTGATGGATTTTATTACATGAATATATTTGTACACGTACGGTAAAAATAAACAATATAATGATAAAGAGACAACTACTTTGGCTTATATAATTTTTGTATTTTTTACATTTCTTTTGAAGAGGCTCATAGGAAATAATTTATTTAGATTATTTAATTAATATTCTAGCAACCATGGCTAGATAAAGGAATTTGAAGTTGATTCACTCTTAATTATGATCTTCTCCTTTATGGTCTACCCATCGTCAATTATAGAAAATTGGATGAATTTTATTTTATTTTTTTCATGAGCATACAATATAGATTAATTCTACAAATCACTTTTGTATCTCTCTTGTGTCACTCTAAGAATGATGTGATTTTTAAAATTATCATTTAATCAAAATTCAATAATAATCAATCATAAGGCCGCCAATGATAATTTTAGAAGTCAGATCATTCTTTAAGTGACACAAAAGTGACTTATAGTATTACTATGCAATTTATGACATCATAGAAGTTTTTCCATTTCCTATAAGGATGAATTTCTCTCAACAACAAATATGTACGTTTTTTTTGTTTTTGTTTTTTTGTTTTTTTGTTTTTTTTATCAAGATGCAAAGAGCGAAACTGTCATCCATGCAAATTTAGTCATCTTATCAATATAAGAACATTAATTAAATAATTAAACTTATCTGTTCTTATCGGTTTAAGTTTTTGGAGTGACCTTAGCTAATGCCACCCCCTCTTTGGCCTTTGGGATTGGCCTGTACTACCCCTAATTGCACAAGAGAGCGAATTATTAAACAAACTAAGTCTTTCTTTTAAAGGCTAGCTAGCATTTGGAGAACAACGAAAAAGGAGGAAATGACACAGTAAGAAAAGAAAAGAAAAATGCAAAATTTCTTTCTCCAGGGCGCTAAGCCTAGTATTATTAATTATAAGGTGTTCTTGGGACTATTTTATTTGTTGTTCTTCATAAATTAATAATTGAATAATGTCACCGATAATTTTGCGAAATTAATTTCACGAGAACAAATTTATTTAAATTTGTTATGATTTTTTGTTTACATCAAATGCTATTCCGATTCGAATATATAATAAATTTTTAATTTATCTTGCGACGTCATATATATATTATTAAAATCAAATTCTTATTTAAATCATATTCAATTTATTTTATTTTTTAAGAGTGCATGCTGTATTATTGATCATGTCTCTAGAATACGGTATAAGATGTTAGGTAGATAATTAAAACCTTAGTATTTTCCATTAATTTTCCCCAACGTCAATTTATTTAGTTTAGCTTAATTTTGTTTTTTAATTTAAATCTCCACTTTATTATGGAAAGAAAACAAATCAATCAAATTATTTTTCTGCATAATAATAATAATTTTATTTTAACGTTTACAATTTATTGAGGATCGACCTCGTACTTACTAAAAATTTATTATTTGTTATATCTTGCACTTAATTTTGCCTTCTTGGCTGTCTAGCTATGCTTTCTTCTTAAAAAACAGTTGTTATAGTGCAAGGAGGAGGGTTCTGGTAGCCAGCAATGATGGGTTTGACATTAACACATCGAGAGGTAGCAGGGCCATCTTTTCCATTGTATCTGAGGTCTATGTCACGAAGCTCCACATTCTCACATGGTAGTGATGAACTACAAACAATCACGACAGCTCTCTTTGTCCGAGAAATGCCTCTTATGTTCTTGAAGCTAACATTACTGATCTTGACCTTTGAAGGAATCTAAAAATAAAAACATGAAAAAAATAATCAAAGTATTGTATTAGTAAAATTTCTTTTCCTTGGGAAGCAGGCTATATATAACTTACATGACACGAAATTAGTGAGTTAAGATTAAATGGTTTGTCCATTTAATTAAACATGTTGGATTAGGGTTGACCTATATATACTTTTATACCCATGTCTCGAAATGGTCTGAACTCGACATATGACATAAAGGCTAGCAATTTTTTTTACGGACCATAAATCCAACATGAACCTAACAAAAAATCAACATAATAGGGTTAAGGGGTTTGACTCGTTTAATTAGACGAGCCGATTATGGTAACTTATATAGTCTCGTACTTATATTCAACATGATTCAAACAGGACGGAACAGGGTATTTTTCAGTTTATTTGAACTGAATAATATTCGATTAGTTATATGTGAGGGGTATTTTTGTCTTTTCACTTTTTGAGGGAACAAAATTACCTCCAATATAACTAACTAGATATTCTCTAATTTATTTAAACTAAAGAAGATCCTAATTCAAACCTGATGGGGTGAACACAAATTTCCATCCCTAGCTATAATAACATGAAACTTGGTCAGTGTGATGTTAAGTACATACCTCTGGTTTGCACACATTCCATGGGCAGTAACCTTGGTCTATGATGATAGGAGCATCAACATTATTTATGATAATGTTCTCAAAATGAATATTAGAGGCAGATCCAGGATAAGAATTAGGCCATGTTTTGATTCTCACGCCGTTCGATGTGTTTGTAAGATTACAACCAATAACATTGATCCCAGACACAGGCTGTTCAATCTGGTACATACCAAGACTTCCAACGCTGATTCCATGTCCTGGTCCACAGTTTACTCCCTGAATAAGTATATCTCGGCTGCCATCGCCGATGGAGACACAATCATCTCCAGTTGAAATCTGGGAATTAATCACATTAATCTTCGTTGAACGTCCAATGTGAATTCCATCCGTATTCGGGCTATCTTGAGGTGCTATGATGGTAACATGGTCGAATGTAAGATTTTGGCACCCAAGAGCATGGATGTGGAATTGTTTGCTATTATACGATGTTATGTCCTGGACAATTGAATTGGTGATGTAGTCGAACCTTATGCTCTGTTGATTTATGAAAGCACAATCACCGCAAAATTGTCATTACTTCAGGAATTTTGTTATCAAGTGGTGGCAATTGTACACAAATAAAGTTTTTCTCCAAACTAGCTAGTTACATATTCTAAAAATAAATGTAAGCATAAGCCTAATAAACTAGTTTGGAAGAAAACCCTATATATTGGACACAACTAAGGTAGAATTAAACTTACAGTGGGAAGATGGGCGCAGTAGCCGTTTTTGGAACAACCATTTCTACTCCAAGCAGTTTCTCCTTCGCCATTAAAATTTCCAGTGCCTGACACAATTAAGTGGTCGATACTTTGAAAGGCGATCCACC
Source organism: Carpinus fangiana (assembly GCA_006937295.1). Lineage (NCBI taxonomy): Eukaryota > Viridiplantae > Streptophyta > Magnoliopsida > Fagales > Betulaceae > Carpinus > Carpinus fangiana. The sequence goes on along the minus strand of CM017326.1, from coordinate 1,017,387 downwards.
TATCCCCCTTGAAGTAATTGGGATCTTCTGGGGAATGTATGCTGCCTAGAACATTAAACTCTATAGGACTCTTGCAAGGACCAAAAAAAGTTATGTTGCCCACCCTGTATACTGCTTCTGGAACTACAACTTTACTCGAGCCTGGATAGGCACATGCATCTTTCCAAGCACTTGCCACAGCCTAGAGACAAAATGAATGATCATGCATGGAAGTGATTTTTTTTAGCTAGCAATATATAGTTCTCATAAACATATATTATATTTACGTGATACTAATTAAAGAGTGTTAGAATATTATATTTCCGGAAATATATATAATATTCTAACAAAGAGAATATGGCTTACCGTGGTGATATCAATATTAGGCTTTGCTCCATAATTTCTCACGTCAAAGACTTTGGTTTGGGCATTAATAGTAGTAGTGGAAGTTAACAATATTAATAGCAATGATATTGTCGCAACATTCAATTCCAAACCCATATTTACACTTCTTTTCTTCTCAATTTGCTTAGTGTAAATATTGGGTTTAGAAGAATGATGAATATTCCCATTTTGTTTTGAGCCATTTATAGCGCAATGCAAAAGCTTAGCACCATTAAAATTCCTAACTAATTTCTACCCACCATTGTTGTGCAGTTTATTTCTTTGAGAGTCCTGTTGTAAGATTTTAGTTTTAATTGAATTTTTTTTTCCTATTAATACTCTTCTCTTGCATGCTTCCTCACATTGATAACAGTCTACTGCAATATGTCTCACTAACAAAAAAAACAAAAAAGTACTGACATTTGTCCTTAAATTATTTTCTTGTTGGGAGACTATTCATCTAAAAGACTCCCAGCCTCCCTCTTTATTGAGAGTGTTCATATTTTTAGTACCCTTAAAATATGAGAATATGATCTTTTCCATTTCTATTCAATCGAAATTGAGAGTATCCATTTCGTATAAAATGATGGATAATATTGTCTTAACAAGTTAAAAGACAAAATTTACAATATTACCCCTAATTTTACATTAAATGAATATTTCCAATTTCATTTGAAATTGATAGAATCATATTCCTAGAATATGGCTACAGAATTTTTAACCCAAATAAAGATATACAATTACGGACGATAAATGAACAAAGCCGCTTAAGAACAAGTTCCGACTTGGCTCGGATAAAGTCAATTTGATCTTGGTTTATTATATTTAATAAATGAGTCGAAAGTGAATACAAAATCATTCATTTTCAATTTTTAAACGAGACATATTCATATAAACTAAACTCGACACAGTTAATGATTGTAAACACATTAAATTCATTCGTATATATATAAAAGTGTCTTTCTAATGACAATGAATTCTAGGTACCATTTAAACATTGCTGCAGCTTGTTTAAATGGAAAATAGATAGAGCCCTCATGCTCCTAATTAATGTTGAGCCAGAACTACTGCTATCGTGGAATCCCCGATCAGACATAATTATATATACTACAAAAAAAAGCCTCATTAGCAGCCAAACGAATAGCAGTGACCCAAAAGTGGCCGCTAATAAGGGGTCATTAGCGGCGACTTTTGAAAGTGGCCGCTAATAACCCCATATTAGCGGCCCGAATTATGTCGCTGCTATTAGTGGCCCCTAATGCTGAGCAAATAGCGGCCACTTTTGGAAGTGGCCGCTATTTTCTAATCATTAGCGGCCACTTTCAAAAGTCGCCGCTAATGATATGATAAATTTTCAAAAAAAATATTGAAAAACAATTAGCGGCGACTACTGTGGCCGCTATTTGGACCAAATAGCGGCCACAC